>VDFB02193867.1:132723514-132908514 GCA_007258455.2 Sequoia sempervirens | reverse complement strand
AACACAAAATAACTTGCAAGCACCTTCATAGAAATTCAACAGCCAATGAACACACTTGCACCTTCACATAAGCTTTCCCTCCTCACTCACAACTATCTTGAACAACAAGATAAACTTAAAGAATGACACCCAACAATGCGTTATTGAAAACTACACAGACATTCACTTTGTTTTCTGAGGACTTTAAAGACAGATGTTACTTGCACCATCACCACTACACAGAAACCATACAACAATTAATGTTGATGCCATTTCACTGGCCTTCTCTATCATCATGCCAAACTTTTTATTTATTTATTTATTTTTAAATCAAAAAACAATCTGCCACCTTTTCCATGGCATTGGAGACCTCAAAAACTAGGAATGCTAAAGAAAATTCTAGCCAAAGTTCACCAAGATGGGAAAACAACCTGCCACCTTTTCCTGGGCATTAAAAAAGTCTAAAATCGGGAAGGCTGATGAAAATTCTGACCAAAGTTCACACAAATAGCCTATCGGCTAATTATTATTCTTATAAGTTAATTATTCTTATAAGTGAAACACCTTTAAAATTTATAACTTAATTATTTTTATAAGTGAAACACCTTTGAAAATTATTATTCTTATTAGTGAAACACCTTTAAACATTATTATCATTGATGTTACATTGCATTTTAATTCAATCAAACCATCCTTTTTACAATAACTATTTTTAGGAAAAAAAAAATTCTACCCATTATAGAATAGGAATTAAAAACTTGGTACATCATAAATGAACCAAGTTTAAGATTCATTTCCTAACTTTAAATTTGCTGGTAGAGGAACTCAAAATTATATTCTATTTTGATTTTTCTCTTTCAATATTCTTAAATATACATTTTAATTTTATTTAAATATATTATCTTTTTTAGCCATGGTGCGATCCAGAATAACATTTGAATCAGAGGAGATAAAAGAAACATCAAAGAGAGTATCAGAGTGAATATCAAAGACAACAATGAGAACAAATGTCAGATGCTCAAATGGAAGAACAAAGAAGATGTAATGAAGCCGATAGAGAAAGATATGCTAGAAAAAGAGAAAAAGTAACAGTAGAATAATTAGAAATTCAAAATAGATATGAAGAAAATGTGGATCGCACCTAGTAGAGGAAATAAGACATGATGAAAATCTTGAAACTAATGTTAATGAAGAAGCTTTCCTAAGGAACATAGAATAAGAAGACTCTAGGTTAGTAGAATCACCTGAGGATTGAAATCAAAATAATGAAATGAATGGAAATGGATCTTTAGAGAAGGATTTTATGAGATTTCAAATGGTGTTCCATAATAGCTTAGATAGGTTTGCATCACCAATCATGTGTTATATTTTCTAGGAAAGTTGCATTCAAATAAATGTCTACTACACTCCTCAGGGGACTATTTGTAATAGGTGTAGACTAGAAAAAGGAAACCACAAATTTTTACTTGAAAATAACATGGATCCTTGTCCACAACCAACAAAACTATAAAACCTTACTCATGTTGAAGAAATGTTAATTTCACATGTGACCCCAATTTTGCAAGTCACACATGCAACTGGTGGTCAATTCAAATACAGAGTGCACACAATAAGCTTTAATCAAAATATTTAAACAAATAAATTTCCACATTTACTTAAAAGTATTTCACTAATTATAGTTTGGACAAAGTATCAAAGTGGAACAAACTATAATTTTATAGTAAACAAGACTCATGTGTATAGAGCACTACAATAAAAATTAGAACATGAAAAGTTTTACTCCAATGTCATTATTGATGAAAATCCTCTTGACAATATAGAAGAGAATTCAGATCACAATATATTTAATGATTTGAGAACTATCCATATGGAGTTTGACTCTGACAAAAATGAAATTGTTTTTGTGGGACCCCTTACGGAAACAAATGATGGAAACATAATTGAGCACACGACATCAATATCATCTAAACTAACAAATGCACATAAAGAAAAGGATTTGATTCATGAATGGATAAAAAATTCTCATATAGACCCAACAGTGATGATTGATTGACTGACAATTGGTGTGTCTCCCATAAATGAATATACTACACTAGGTTTTCTTGACATGACATTCCCATCATTATTTGTTGATGGAAAATGTGATTGGTTGGAACCAAATTTACAAAGGGTTCATCTACATGAGTTTGTGAAGCACCTTTAATACATATATAAGAGATTTGGAAAATATCCAAGGTTCCACTATTATATGATGAATATGATCATAAGGCATCGAGCACATACCTCCACAACAATTTGTGTTAAAAGAAGTCTACTTGAAATCCCAATGACCATACATGAAATGTGTGAACATATGTAGAATATGCCACAATCCAACCTAGCAGATAGATTAATGTGATTCGGTACCACTTCAAGGGGAACAAGATCCTATTGGACCAAGTGTCGAGCAAAACTAACAAACTTGCTTCACCAAATTGGAAAAACGACAATCTTCTTCACCTGGAGCATAGTTGACTTCTATTGGCTAGATTTGCATGCATCGATGCCCAAGACACAACAAATCAATCCATGAGAAGCAAAAATTTGGAGGAAACACAATGTAATCAATAACCCACACATCATTGCCTAGTACATCCACTTATGCCACACTATTTTTAGAAAAAGAGATCCTCCAGAAGAGTATGAATGTAAAGGACTACTGGTGCCATTATGAGTGGTAGCATAGAGGATCCACACATGTACATGGTTTTATATGGTTACATGGATCACCAAATATGGATACATTCAATTGGAATAATGAATATTAAATGAGAAAAGTTACATAATATCTCCATGATTTAGGTCATGCCTACAACCCGTGTGAAGATGCACACCACTGCAACATTCAGGTATAATTATGGATTTTTACAAAAAAAAATATTCTCTCAAATATAGATAATTTATCAAAATTGACAAAAGAGATTAACTAAACTGACCTTACCAAGTAGGCATACCAAAATTTCTCTCTACATCGATGTTTGAAAAACACAAGACAATTGGTTGAAACTGATTTCTAGAAAGACTACAAAGAAATTTTTAACACTGTACAAAGACACATAATCTAAAAGAGAGCGCCTGTCTATAGAAAAAAAGAGGAAAATTAGTTTGTAGGTAAATTCTCCATTATCATTTTCTTCTAATTTCTATGTAAATATTTTCTTGATTTAATATATTGCTCGATTTAACAAACAAATACCTTTACAAAATATATAGGTATAATGCACTGTGTCCTCAAAATCAAGAATCTAGAATATATAAATATTTAGAGAGTGGTGAGATGAAATTTGAATCTTTCAGAAATGATGATAGAGTTGATTCATACAATTGTTACATACTATAGTTATGGAGAGCAAATATTGATTGGCAACCTATTATGTCAAAGCATGTTGTAAATTATTTTGCAAAGTATGCAGTGAAACAAGAAAACCTACTAACAAATGTTATCATGGCTTGCAAATCTACAAGATCTTGATGATTTAGTAGCAAAAGCTTACAAAATGCTTCTCACTATAACACTGATAGAAAGTGATATTGGAGCCCAAGAAACAAGCCACATGCTATTGGAACTCCCACTAGTAGAGAGTAGTAGAAGGTTTGTGAATTTAAATGTTTCAAAGGAAGTGTTCAAATGTGTCAACTTAAATATGGATGATGAGAATGAGCAACACAACATATCCTTCATCGATGCATATAGGAACAAGCCCCTATTTATGAAATCTATTTTCCTTATCAATGCTGCAAAATTGTGGATTTATTAACACAAAAGAAAAGGTCAAAACTTATGGAGTCTGATAAAAGAAGGAGCTATTGTAAGAGTATTTCCTAGGTTTCTAACAATTTCTACACACGACTTAGACAAGTTGATCAATTTTGCAATTCATAACTATTGCTATATAAGCCTTTTCATGACATACAAACAGATATTGGTGACAATGATGAATCAATAATCAAAATATGGGATAACTTCAATTACATTCCATGGAACCTAGAAAGAAGAGGAGTTGATAAAAATATCAAAAATGATACAGATTCTAAATCTGAAGACAACAATGATGCTCTAGGTACTACCACCGAAAATGAATGGGAAATTCTATCTAGGCTTCATCACCGATAGAGTTTCCAAGTTTCAGAAATAGATATGTTGGGAAGAAGATATATAGATTGAAAAACCAATTGGTGTTGTGAATTTTAGAGAGAAGAATACATAAATTTAGCTACAAATTTCATTGCCACTATGAGAAATATATGTTTCCTGATTTATGATGACATACCTCAATATGTGGATTACAAAAACCCTAGTGAAAAACAAAACAAAGCAAAAAAAATTATAATCTCCCACTATCATACATATCATAATGCATCCCCATTGTATATGATAATACAAGGCATAATAGGAACATGTAAGTGATATTTAATTGGTGCTATCAATCAGGCATTAGAAAATGCAACATCTTTAGAATGCTCTCCTTTACTTCTACTTGCACCAATTAGAGTTGCAACATTGAACATTGGAGAGTCGATAATTTATTCTAAGTTGAGAATACCTATAAAATATTTTAGTGAATTACAAGGAACACGACTCACAAGTTTCCAATAGGATATCTCTCACATTAAATATATATTGATATATTAAATGAAATTTCTTGGAGAGAAGTTACTAGCAAACTTAGAATCTTATCTATGACAAGCATTTCCCTCAAGAAGCCATGAAAGTTTTGGAGGTATTCTTAGTATTTCCATATTAGAATTTATGAATATTCTAGGATTGACCACATTTTCATCATTATTAAAATACTAATTTTATAATGTGTTTCTTTCAAGTAGGCGTCTCTATGATATGGGTTGGAGATTTGGAACAATTGCCTCTAGTAAATGATAAACCCCATACAATAGTACAAGACGTGCTAAGCTACTTTGGGAAAATTTTGAAACAATAGCCACTTTAGATCACATTTTTAGACAAGATGAACAAGACATTGAGCAAGAAAGGTTTCATCTTCTTCTATTAAACATAAGAGATGCAAACCCTACAATAGAAGATTGAATTTTACTTATGTCTAGATCCAATACCAACATGAGTAGTATAGAAAATGAAGAGTTTAAAGATAATGTTCATTTATTCTCTACAAATGATAATGTGCATAGCCATAACAAGAAAAAACTCTGTTTGTTATGAAATCATGTTGCATGAAGCATTTCTGTAAAAACATCACTTACTTCTATAGAAAGGAATGGAAATGATGAGTTGGAGATGGAATTACTACTCAACAACAATGCAAGGGTGATGCTAACTATGAACTTATGGATAGAAGCAGGTCTCATCAATGGAGCACTAGGATATATTTGAAGTATTGCCTACACCCCTAGAAGTGCACCACCTCAACCACCATTATATGTACTTGTAGATTTTGATAGTTACTCTCGAATTCCATTTGATGATCACCACCCCCAAAGGATTCCAATTCCAACAATTAATAAGGGTACCGCAAAACAAATTCCTTTGAGATTGGCTTGGGCTCTAATGATACACAAATCATAGGGACTAACACTCCAAAAGGCTACAATTGATATAGGCCCCATTGAAAGAAGTGGTCTCACGTTTGTGGAAATATAACATGTCAAAGCTCTAAGAGGACTAAGAATTATGCCACCCTTCACATACAAAAAATATGATAAAATGAAAAAAGGAAAACATGTGGCCAAAATAAAGGAAGAGCAAAATAGGCTAAAAGCTCTCAAAATTATTTGATGTAACAAATATTCTTAATATGCTAATGCAGTTTTCTCTTTTATACACAAATTAATCTCATTATCCTTTCTTAACTTTCTAGGGAAGTGTATGAAAATAAATTTATTAATAAAAATTATGAAAATAATTAACACTATAACATAATTTCTATAATAGGTATAAGTTAATTACTTGAAGCTCTCCACTAAACAAAAAAAAAAAAAAAGTCATAACCTTTAAGCCTTATTTCATACACTATAAGGAAAAAATAAAATTGTGTAATGTGTATGACTACTAAATATTCATTTGTGTCTAATATTATGTGTGCTTGTATTGAATTATTGTATTCCATGTATTAACCTATTTCATTTCTATACAAAATATGGATTCTCAAAGTTTAGAAACTCAAAATTCAGTTAATGCCCCCATAAATCATACTATGTCTATTGAAAAACAAATGGATAAAATCATTTGATTAGTGAATGAAAATATTACAAAAATAATAAATCAAATAGAGGATGTAAGAAGAAGTATAGTAGCAATGGAAAAATTTGAAATCACTCAAGCAAAGAACTCTTCAGCAACATGTACAAGCCCTCTTTTAAGGTTCATGGATTTCCCAGATTCATATGAGAAATGTTTTACGATGAACAATATGAGCAAGGAGATTCCAATATTATACATGATGAGTTCGTAAACTACTTGAAAAAATAATAGAAAATTAATATTAAATCCTAAATAAATAGTGTCTCACCAAAAATGTAAAACTACTAACTTTGGTGGGCCCCATGTAAAATCTTAGCCTACTATAGATTCTTATGTTGCTAGAGTGCAGCCAATTTTTATTTTAAACCATTTAGAAAAGTGGAAATGGGTTTCTATTCCCTATAGTGATGCACCTCCTAGGTCAAATGTTTCTCATATTCCTCAACCTACATTAGTTTTGTCTTTACTACCATAGGTTCCTGCTCATTATCCCTCATTGCCAAAAAAAATTGCAATGGTCATGAAATCCTCTTGGATGTTTTGAGGAGGGTGAATATGTGTTATAAAAATGAAGGAATTCATTTACCAACATTTAGTTGCACTCCTTCTCCAAGTATTTTTTACAAAATCACTTCTTCATGTGCTTGAGGAGTCAAATAGAATGACACACTTGACTCCTGTCCATGAATTTTCTTTCCTAGGGTTTACAAGGTCTCACCAACCTTCATAGAGATTATTATGTATAGGATGCTAAGTAGTGATAATTGGATTTGAAAGATCTTTATTTACAAAAAGTAAAGATCTTTTGTTTCATGCCTTCTTTGGTAGGCCATGTTATTTGGCCTACGAGTGCTATGTTTTGTACCTATCATAATGTGAGTCATGGAGTTGTAACATTTCTCACTCCTAGGTGGCTCTCACATGTTCTTGATCATAATTCTGGCCCTTAGAGTATTATATTTAGCTTTTCTTGAATGATGATAATATTGGGTTTTGGATCATAAATTTGTATTCTTCAAATAATGCTCTCGAGCAATCTCTTCTTAGGTGATGGATTACAGATTAAATGATAGCAACCACTTGGGTTTTATGTGAGGAATTTAATATAGTTCAAATTGCATTTGAAAAAATATGGGATGTTTCCTTTTCATTGGATAGATGATGGGAGCTAGAGATGTGGTATTAGATACACGTAAATTGGGCCTTTATGGCCCTAATTTTGGATAGTATCATAGACAAATTATTTAGCATTTGTGGTGCAATTTTTGTGCTAGTTCTAACAACATATTTAAATGCCTCAATTTGGAAATGATATATGCATGATATTTTTTCTTCTTTTATAGTTGATTTTCTTTTTCAATTGAGCCCTTACCAAACGTCACCTTGTCAAATCACTTTCCCATTAGATTCAAGATTTAGTTGAAAGTGGGCCCACCTCAACCTTGCAAGGTTCAATTTTTTTAAATACTTCATTTTTTAGTCATCAACCCATGTTGGTTCAGATTAGGCAGATATGGAACTTGGAAATCTAACCCACTCAGCAATTGGTTGGATTTTATGGCGGAATAAAGGAATTAAATGCACATCTCATTTTCTCTGAATCTATGTGAACCAATTAGAAATATTTACAAGGAGTGTATATTAGGCTATAAACTCAAATATATTTAGTGATATGTGAGCAATTGAAGCCACCCCTTCTCTCCTACCTTGTAATTTTTTGTGGTAGAACTAAGTTAATAATGATATATAGAAGAAAACCATTCTTCCAAAGATGCCCAAATTAAATCCAAACTTCGCTAGATTAAGGTTTGTGATACAGATTCCAAGGAATTTTTATAAGCTTTTGGAGCTTTTCATACCTCTCAAAGAATCAAACAAATCAAAGATGGTAAAAAGGTCCTTAAAGAATTATCATATATTTTCCAAGCTTTTGTCAAGCACTATGAGAAAGTTTTCATTTCCCAAGAGACTTAAACTAAATGAGAACATGAACTATAGGAATTTATTTGAGTTTTTCTCTATCGGCTCTATTTATCACAAAAAATATTTTTTACCTTCTCTCCATTGTTAATCTTAAGAAATTTGTGTAAACATTAAATGATGATGAGGCCCCTATGTGCAATGGATTTTCTTATGAATTTTACAAGGCCTCTAGGACCATGTGGGAAAAAAATTGTATAAATTCTATCTAAAATATTTACATTCCAAGTCATTAGGGAAAGTCATTAATAAAGGAAATATCAAATTCATATCTAAAGCTAGACATCCTAAAGACATTCACAATGAGAGGCCTATCACCTTTTCCAAATTTCTCTATAAGATCATTGTCAAATCTCTAGTTTTGAAGGTGTGCCATCTTCTTCCTCAAAATTTTTGTCTTGAAAAAATAAGAATCATAAAACATAGATACATTCTTGATAGTATTATTGCAATTTGGAAAGGTATGTAATGGGATCAATGCTCCTAGCAAAAGGATATTTTATTGAAAATTATTTTTTCTAAATCTTATGATCATATTGAATGGCCTTTTAATATTCTTGCTATGCTTTAAGATCTAGGATTTGGAACTTGCTTCATTCAATTGTTCAACATGATTTTTTCTAGTTCATTTACTTGTATTACCATTAATGGACACAAACCCAACACTTATGGGTTTTTTTCTCTCTTTGTCAAGGCTACACTTTGGCCCACTCACTCTATGTGCTCACTACTGAAGGATTTGGATATTTTATAGCCCATTCTATCTCCCAAGGGTCAGTCTAATAAATTTCCTCTCTTGATTCATTATCCCAACTTGTCAATTATCACTTTGTTGATGACTCTTTTCTCACTTGCATCGAAAAGGAGAAAAATATGAAGAATTCCCTCCAATATTGGGACATCTTATGCTAGGACTCTTTCTCAGTAATTCAATGGAACAAGACTCAATGATATTATAAATCAATCCTTCCTATGCCTAATTAGATTCAATGCTTTTTTTAGAAGTAGGTTGGTTGTGTTGAAATCATTAGGTTTCTATGCATTCCCTTTGCTTTCTAGGATTCTCAAGTGCCCTTATGGCATGTGGTCCTTTCCAATATTAAAAATAAGCTCACTTATTGGATCATAAGGCACCTTTCCCTAGTAAAGGAATTTCATGTTTTCTTCAAAAATCCTTGCAACCACTCATGTTTATTTTTCCTCATGTCGAGGCTCTCCAAAAGCCTCTTACATGAAATCATAGAAGCTTTTCTAAGACTTTATTTGGGTTTCTTCCAACAATAAAAGAGTTTTGACCAATTTTCCTAAGACTTTTTCTCTCCCTTGTGAGTCTAGACGTTTGGGATTTTTATCCACCCAATGACAAGGGTTTCCTCTTTGTATCAAATGGATCATTTGTTCCTTGACTAGATATAAAGCCTGAAATGTTCTTCAACATTATATTTTCTTTGATTATCAAGTTAATCATCCTATTTATAAGGGGATTAGTTTTCAAACCCTTCTCACCATGAAGGATGCCATTCAAATTAAGGGAAATTCCATGGTTAAAACTATATGACAAGCTTGGGAAGTCATTGAAACTTGGCTTATCTATAATAATTTTGGTTTCCACAAAGTTATTTTTCTTAAGCAATAGAAAATTTGGTAGTCCCCTCTTCTACAAGATCAGGGTATTACCTTGGCTTGCTTTCCATGGGTAAGGGCCTTGTGGTTTTACAAGAAAGGTGTAATATCCCACCTTGGTTACCGTTAAAACAAGTGTAAAGAATAAAATTAACCGAATTTTGTTTTTTTTAAAAATATAATTACAAAAATGTCATAAAGTTTCCAAGACGATGTTACTTTAACATAATAAATATACTCAACATATTATCATAGTCAAAGTACAAATTTAATGCCATGAATGATCCAATTTGCAAAACATAATACAATTCGAATAACCATAAGTCCAAATTACAACAAGCGAGATTTCAATAAATCTCATTTCATCAAAATGATGGTACAATGAGAACGTTATTATACAAGAGGTAAATTTACAAAGCAGATTATGATAACATCATAACAAACTTCCATATCCACGAACACGTTCCGCTTCCACTGTCACGATCAAAGAAGTAATTGGATCTAGCTACAAGCATAGCATCAACTGCATGAAAGTCCAAGGAAGGTATAGCACGGTTTCCTCCCAACCACATGGAACTCGAAGGTCCACTCCCCCAGTGCTAGGAGATAATGACAGGTCCACAAACAATGAAGACAAAACATTACATTTATGTGGCTTACACTCACATTACGACATAACGATAACAAATCATAACAAATAAACTCTCAGTGATAAAACACTACAAAAGATAACTTAACACAAAGAATGACAATCATGAAATAGATAAAGAGTGTCATCACACTGTCGGGATAGGTTACCCTGGTGAATCTTCCTAGACTACCGGCCCTCTCCAAGAGTTACCCTGGCAGTCTCTATCAATTCCCAGCCCCTATGTAGACTAATGTGGAGTCGTTTCATCTTTCGAGAAGACAAAATGGATGACTAGCCCTTCTAGGCCTTCTCAGCCTTTTCTCAACCTAAACGAGCATTAAGAAAGTAGGCGAGACAAACTTATATCTGAGTTAATGTTTAGTTCTACCCAACCCCTAATTCATTAGTTAGGTTTTCACTGAATTACACACCTACGATAGGTTACCCAGACAATCTCTTTAGGATTTCGGCCCCTACCACAAGCCACTCTTTCTATAACATGACTCAACATAAATAAGTCTAGGGGTAGCTACTAAGCATAAAGATCAAAACCATAATGTTTATATCATTCACTAGAGACAAATCATAATCTCTAGGATGTCTCTTCAGATGACCACAAAATGGTACAATTCTATACCCCCACGTAAAAATAATTGCAATATGAGCATCATAATAGAAACGTAATAATCTTATCAATACAAATTTTCACTTCCCTAAATTTTTAAAAAATGAAAATAAAACTCAATAACATTATATATACTTACTCAACAATTACATTACTCCAAACATCATAAATTATAAGCTCAGAATAAACAATTCATTCGTATTATTAATTGTTTTATAATTTCAAATAAATTCATCAATATATAATAAGTAATGAATCACATTACAAATCACAGACCTAAAATTCTATCTTTATTGTTTTTTTAATTTAAACATAATTCCACATTTATTCAATATATGTGCTTTAAACTTTTTTTAAACTAATAGTTAACTAATTATGATTTAATGATAAGATAATTGTCACTATTATTTCATGCAAGAAGAGTTCGCTCTAAGGCAAAGAATAATGGTTTCAATTATATATCATTATGAAAGATGAAAAGTAGACGCCATTCACCATGCGCTATATTTAAGTTGAGTTATCCATAGATTTTTACCAAGAATATCTGGAAGACATCTGCTCACTGCGCCATAACTATACTGTTCACACGCTAAGTCAAAGATTATATTACATTCTGTGACTATAGTCTAATATTCCTCCCATTTACATGCAAAATTAAATATATACTCATAACCGCAGAATATTCTAAATTAGACAATTGACAGAGAGGAATAGAGATAGCGCTGATATCGCAAGACATAAATTTCAAAAGGAAAAAATAACGGAATATCTAAGAAATTTATAATTTCAATTGGCTTTAGACAATTTCGCCATTAACCTACAGTCGCTCTGGTACAGTGCATAAAATAGACTCTAAGGTAAAAGAGTTTAAATATAAAGAAAAAAAAAGCGTTCAACAGGTATAGGGCGATTAATTCAGTACATTAAAGATATTTATATTTTTTAAATAAGCTGGATTATTAGTTCAATGAAAAGGGTTCGCCATAATGAAGGAATGGCTACAGGCAGTAATTCAAAATAAATCTTCTGATTATTATTATACAGAAAATATCATTAGAATGAAGCTGCGCATAAGCTTGCATAGCAAGACATGAGATTACTTGGCTGAATGAAACAACGAACAGGGGACAATAGTTTTTTTTAAATTCTTTTTTTTAAAAATACTTCTCCTAATTGAATCTCTTGTTACGTATGCAGGTTTAGAAAGGAAATTCTTCTTCACAAAGCTTACTAAAGAATTTGAAATAAAACCCAAAGGAGAAAACTCTAAAGAAGAAAACATGATAAATCTTGAAAATTGAGCTGAAACGAATTTTGAAACTTCTGTCAATCCCACTATCAATTCTCCAGGCTTCGACGATGAAATTCCAATCGATCCAGCTTCTAAATTATGCTTGTAAACAAAATCTTAAGATAAAAGTTTTTCTGTAACAATTGCCATGCAAAATTTTTTAAAATCTGCTGCAGTGAAAGTTTTTCCACATTCTTTCCGTGAATGTAAAATTGCAACCCCCAAAAGATATTCATGCATTCAATTCTCTCAATCACTAAAACTTGACTAATAGATCATTATGCATTCAAAATAGATCAATCAGTTCAACTTCTACCTTTAATATCAAATCAGATTTTCAACTTGAAATCAAAGATTCCTATGATATTGAAAATATCTTTTCTTTAAAATATCTATTTCCTCATAATTCCAGTTTGCACAATAAATCAGCAATATATATTTTAATTAAAAATATTTGCAAATAAATAACTTTCACTTTTAAATTCGATAACTTATTTAATTTAATTTAATAAATTAAATCACAAACATTTATAAATACATTAACAGACATTCATTAAATTTAAATATTAAATTCTCAAACATAATATTACAGACAAACACAACACAACAAAACAAACTGGACAACAAGGAGGGGTAACAAATAGATACTCGTTCGGAAAAGAATGATGGTTAAATAAGGACATGTCAATACCTCTGAAACAAGATAACTTTATTGAATTAGGGTACGCTCAGACTTGTCAAGTAGGTGGAGCCGTTACCTGGTACCTGTATCTGCAGGAAACATCAATGTCAAAACATATATACATGTATATGAGAAAACACACCGTGAAGAAGAATTGCAGCATAGTAGGGTACTCATGAATGAGTAATGCTACACTGTCTTCTTCACTGACACAAACGAGCAAGATAAATCATAAGCAATCATCTCATCATGATAACCACATGAAAATTCACAAGCAAATAAACCATATCATGTATGTGTCTATCTCAGTATCATCAAACTAACACAACCAGATAATCAGGATGTCAAAAGTATCATCCTCAAAGTACAAAACAATATAATATCCAAAATCACCTCTGAAAAGGAACAACATAGTATCATAATGAACAAAAACATCTATCAAGCAAAATCAAACTAAACAGAGTGTTGAAACTAGAGGGACACTACAAAAGGTATCAAATATTGGCGAGATTTATTCTCTATAACTTCTATGAGTCTCATGTCATGGAATGAGACTAAGGCTAGTTTAACCTCACTAATCAAGATCATGAGACTTTGACACCACTATAGGTTCTATTTAAGTTGATATGGTATAAAAAATTGGTATTTAGTCCTCCAATCCTTGGTGTATAAATTGGAAGTGGGGTCCAAACACCAATTTCCATAATTATAAACCTTGGCTCATATATCATTGGATTTCTCTAGATTTACCTATATGCTTAATTTAAACTAGATATGGCATTGTAGTTGTCAATCTTGGTTTATCAATGTATATTTATAACCATCTAGTTTTCTATTTTAAAGTCTAAATTGACTTAATTTTCATGGTGTATTTTTCTAAGGCTTACTGATGGAGTCATATTTAGTTCATATGGGCATCTAAGACTGTCATTTCCCATTATATAAAAAATTGAAGTCTATTGATAATCTCTTCCAATTTTTTATCCCCAAACTTAGAAGCTTTGGAACTAGATTCATGATTTTTTTCAACCTTTTTAGCTATAGCCTTTTTCTTGGCATATGGTTCTTTTGGGATATTAGCCTTGCATCCCTCATAAATTCAATCAAACATGGTATTATTTTAGGGTGAGGATTCTTTTTAGCATATGGAAAGATATATATTTTGTAATTTCCACTTATTGTTTTGGTCACCATAGCGCTTCACTTTTTTCTAAAGCAATTATTTGTTCTAAAGTGTTATTATAGATCTAGGTACAATCCAATAAGGTTTTCCTAGAGATGGACAACCTTCAAGAATTTCTTGATCATTTAGGAAACACCCCTTGTATCATGAAAAAATTTCCTCCATATCCTCTCTCCTCCGAGGGTTGCTAGCCTCCTCATGGGCTTTAAAGAGTTAGAAGTCTCTCGACTCATGAATACTAGGATGCTTGACCACAAGTTCTCCGCTAGTTGGCTGAATGGATTGTGTTTATAGGAGTTCATGATGGCTTGTTCATTGGAACCTGACCTCTCGACCCCTTTAGGGTGTTGCTCTTGGGTGGCCTTCCAGTGGTTTTTCTAGGTGTCTTCTAGTGGATCTACTATGTTTTTCTCCTACTCGTGAGTTTATTCTATTTATTAGTCTCATAGAAAGGATTACTAGGAAAAGGACATCAAAATGGGTACCTACATCAAGCAACATAAACAAAGCATTTTCACCTTCTACCTCCACAAGAGTTCCTTTATTGCATTCTTGTTTACATAATTTTGTCTTTTTACATTTTTTCAATTTCTAAGTTTAAATTTAATTTTAAATTTTAGCCCTAAAGCTAAACAATATTAAATGAAAACAAAAACCCTAAGACTTATTATGAACCTTAGGATCTTTAAACAATAATTTATAACCCCTAAATTTAATATTTAGGGTTTGTAACTTAGTATTGATTTAGTTAATTTATGATACAATAGAAATCCTAGAAATAGTAATTGATCTGTGTTGATCGATATATCAATTCATATATTGATTACTAGATAGATTGAAAGTTGTATGAGTTAAAACTAGTCTACGTCACTAACAATGTTTAGGATTAGTTAACACCACTAACCATATTTAAGTTTAAAATATATTTACACCACTAACCATGTTTAAGATTAGTTATCAACATCACAATTCAATTTAGATATTCACATTTGAGACTATAATTAGAAATCTTGATTGAACATGAACCTCTTGGCAAGGTACCTTGTCCCTATCAACCAACATAGCAATGAGATTATAATTGTTTTTTAGTAGTACTATAACCGCTTATGTTTATTAATGAATATTGATGCTCACCTCAAATTTTAGTAGGGATTGGAATCAAAATTGTTTCCATGTCATCGTTCCTCTTCGCTTTTGAATTTATTTCTTTCAAAGACATGAAAAGATATTCATCTATACTGATGAAAAGCAACATTTTATTTCCATGTATTTGATCAACTCCTATCTACAGTTGTCAAAAAATGAAACATTCGTATAAATGGTGATTTGATTGGAGTGATGTAGCTATAGAGATTATTAATATCTAAGAATAACTTAAATTTTCTATATTGTTCCAAGGAAGATCCAGGCTAAACAGAGGACAATACATAGAAAATTAGCAAACTCAAGAGATAGAGTAAAATGAGATAGAAATGTATGCTACAACATACACTAGATCTTTATTAATAAACTTCTATTACATATGACCTAACTATTTATAGAGGTCTTTAGGAAACATAAAATATAAGATGAACAATGTGGAGGGAGAAGTAGATGGAGAACCTTGATAGATTATTAACTGCGAAAATATCAAGAAAATTATATATTATCAAAGTAGTAAAGACTCAAGCAATGAAGTCAAGCATAATTAATGTCAGTTGATGGAGGAGATCAGATTTAGTCTTAATGATGGTGGGTGATAGTGGGTGAAATTACTCTTTTTTCCAACACTCCCCCTTAATTTAAACCACTGATTGCTTCAACATCAATAACACCTAGTCTTTGTCATAGATACTCAAAATTTTCTTTTGGTAATTCCTTAGTAAAAATGCCTACTAATTGATCTTCAGATCTAAAAATTTCAAGGCAGATTTCTCCATTGTTGACCAATTCTCTGATGAAATGGTACCTTGTATCAATTTGTTTTCTCCTTTTGTGAAAAACATGATTTTTTGATAATGGGTGATCCCATAATAGTGGTTTACAATTTTTGCCAAACCGACAAAATTATTATTTTTAACTAAATCTTCACATTGACACCTATAGCTAAACTGTAGGAATTTGAAGATGATGCAAACTAGAGTCTCATCAAATTTTTTTAGATTCTAAAATATTTTTTTCAAAATTTTTGGAATTAAATTGCACTTTTTTCCATCTCCCATGAAAATAGATTTTTCAAAACAACATTTTTAAAAGTGTATAACATAACTTTTTTCCATAAAGGATAAAATTATAATTCTTTCAAATTTAGATTTGTAACTCTGATATTTAGTGCTTCCACTTGGTTATATAGTTTTTATTGAATATTTTTTCCTTAATCAAGTTTCAAAGTCAAATGAATTACAAACATGATCAGATAACGGTAACTTTTTGTATATGTCAAAATTTTATTTTATTCTTTTGTTGGATCAAGGACTTCAATATCTGTGCACTCATATTTTTCAATTTTTTTTTGATAATCTCCTATTTTTCCACATGTGAAGAACAAAAAATTCATTTTCAATGAAAACCTATGTTTAATAAAACTTAAAAACAAATACATAACAAAACCAAAACATATTAAAATTATATTCATTGGATAGGTTGTTCTGAGGAATACCATAATCATTTGAAATAAATTTTAAATGAATTCATTTGATCCCCAAAATCTAAATCAAAAGTGATTTTTATCAGCATTTTGATAGGTGTAAAGGAGACGATTTATAGGTATGGTTTAAAACTAGCGAGGTTCTATCCAAGTGGGTTTGATCTAAGGTGATTTGATCAAACCCTCTTCAATTGGAATCCTTAAAATGGAACTTTTTAAGGATAAATCATTATATTTTCTAAAAATATGTGATTTCTAAAATTTGTTCCTCTCTGAATTGTAAACCACTATTATGATAGCACCCTAATACAATTGCTAACTTGTTATCACAAAAGATTGTTGTTGGTTCTTCTTGATTATGCAACAAATCTAATAAAACTTGACACATCCATAATGCTTTACATGATGTGGTAGTTGTAGCTACATATTCTACTTCAACTAATAAAATTGTTACTATGGGTTGCTTCTTTGATGCCCATGAGACAACTCCAAATCCAAAATGAAATATGTGTCCATAAGTACTCTTCCTATCATCTACACTACCAATAAAATCACTATTAGTGTAACCAACCAAATTAAAATCATTAGTTTTGGAATATAAAATTCTATATCCTTTTGTTCGTACAACATATCGTAGTATTCTCTTTCCAACTTGCCAGTGAGAATCTTGAGGTGAATCCATGAACCTTGAGATCAAACTAATTCCACACATGATATCTGGCCTTGTAGTTGTAAGATACATTAGACTTCCAACAAGTCTTTTAAACATAGTTGGATCAACATTTGACCCTTTATCTTCTTTGCTAAGTTTTGTTCTTATAGCAATTGGAGTTGACATTGGATTGCTTTGTAACATTTTGAATCTTCTCAATACATCCTTCACATACTAAGACTGACAAATGAAGATTCCTTTATCATATTGAAAAGTTTCAATGCCTAAGAAGTATCTCATTAAGCCTAAATCTATCATTTCAAACTCTTTCATTAAAGCTGACTTGAGCATGTCTGTAGACAAATCCCCACTGAAAATTAAATCATCAACATATAGAATCACAATCAAAATTTGACCCTGTTCATTGGTTTGTGTATACAATGTGGGCTCATTGTTAATTCTATTGAATCCATTATTTATCAAATATGAATCAATCCTACTATACCATGCCCTTAGTGCCTATTTCAAACCATAAAGTGCCCTTTTCAATTTGGACACTTTATTTTCATGCCCATATACCTCATATCCTGGAGGTTGCTAAACATAAACTTCTTCTTCAAGAAAACCATTCAAGAAAGCTGATTTTACATCCATTTGATAAACTTTCCAACTATTATGTACAACTATTCCTAAAATAGTCCAAATTGTATCAAGTCTAGCAACAGGAGCAAATGTTTCATTATAATCAATCCCATACTGTTGTGAAAAACCTTTTGCAACTAATCTAGCTTTACATTTTGAAACTTTCCCTACAACATTAAACTTAGTCTTATAGACCCATTTAACTCCTATAGAATTTTTGCATTCAGTTAGATCCACTAACTCCCATGTTTGATTCTTTTCAATTGAATCCATTTCTTCATCCATTTCTTTGATCCAATTATATTTTTTCACTGCTTCAAAATATACTGGATCATGAGAGAATAAAGCAAAATTTGAACATAGATCTACATTCTCTCAATCTCAATCATACATTTCTTTTAGAATTCTTGTATTCTTACTTCTAGAGCTTGGTATTAATGAAGCAAGTGTAGTGTCTAACTCATTACTTACATTTGAATTGGGAGTAGGATGGCCTTCATAGTTTGATGATTGACCCTACACAAAATTTCTTGGTGGAGTATTTGGTCTAGCTTGATTTTATTGACCATCATTTTCTTTTGGTTCTTCTTCACCATGAGGTATTGGTGCTCCACTTAAGACTATATTATCAATGTTTCCATCTCATGCTTCTTCCTCCTTAAATATAACATTATTCTAATAATCATTTTCTTTGAAAGAGGATTATACAATCTATAAGCTTTTGATTGCTCACTATAACTGGTAAAAATACACTTTTCACTTTTATCATCCAATTTTCTTCTCAATTTAGATGGAACTAAGGAATATGTAATGCATCCAAAAATTCTAAGATGAGAGACAAAATGTTTCTTACTAGACCATGCTTCTTGCCAAATTTGGTCCTTGACACTCTTTGTACGACTTCTATTCAAGATGCATACTGCACATGCTATTGCTTCTGCCCAAAACTCATTAGACAAATTCTCGGCCTTTAACATGCTTCTAGTCATCTCCATTATGGTTATATTCTTCCTCCTTGCTACACCATTTTAGTGTGGTGTGTACTTTTTTGTAAATTGTTTCTTGATACCATGATCTCTACAAAAGTTTAAAAAATCATTAGAACTATATTCACCACCTCTATCTAATCTGAGTACCTTAATGTGTAGACCACTTTTCTTTTCAACCATAGCTTTAAAATCCTTGAATTTACTAAAGGGTTCAAACTATGCTTGAGAAAGTATATCCAAGTTTTTCTATTGAAATCACCAATAAATGTTAGAAAATATATGCTTCCACTTAAGGATGGAGTTTGCATTGGTCCACATATATCAGTGTGAATTAACTCTAATGGTGTCCTTGCTCTGTACGAACTACTTATAGGAAAACTTTCTCTGTGTGTTTTTGCTAAAATACAACTTTCACATGAACTAGCTAGATTCTCTATGGGTGGTAAACCTTTCACCATATTTATTTTTTGCAATAAACTCAAACCTTCAAAATGAAGGTGACCATACCTCAAATGCCAGGGCCATGTTGGGTCTAAGTACACTATTTTGAAACTTACTTCCTTTGTTCCTTGGATGCAATAAATCCAGAGGGGGAACAACCAATTCTTGGTCATCTCAACCCTTGCAATTAACCTATCACTATGATTTCTATCTGGAGCATTGTACACATGTCTTTGTTAAAAGAAAATTTATATCCTTTTGCATTAACTGACCAACACTCATCAAGTTATCTTTTAAACTAGGTGCAAAGAAGACATGAGGAATATATCCCTTTTCTCCATTCTTAGTTAAAATATTTATAACACCTTTCCCCATTAAAGATACTTTACTATCATTTCCCAATTTCATTTCAAATTTCACATAATCATCCAAACTAGCAAATAATCCACTATTTTCTATCGTGTGATTACTACATCCACTATCTAAAACCATATATTACTGGAACTTTCTTGAGCAATATTACAGGTTAAGAATAACCCTCGTAAGTTATTATGTGATACACCTAAGCAATTTTTATTTTTTTAATCAAATTTTACTTTTTCTTCCAACATTCATTTGCTAAATGATAAAATTTCTTACAATGATTACATTGAATATGAGACTTATCAAACCTGGGTGATTGTTGTTGAAATTGATTTTTTCCTTGTCCTCTATTATTGAAACTCTATTTGGACTGATTAGTCCATTCTCCTTGATCTAGACTCATGCATCCACCTCTACCTCTTCTTGTTCCTCTAAATTTTGACCTTCCTCTTCCTCTGCTAAATGACACTTGATATCTAAAAGAATTCTCTGAAGAAGAATTATTATTCCTATTCATTTTGGATTCTTGAGACAATAAAGATCCCAATAGTTCATCTAAAAATAATTGAGCTAAATCTTTTTCTTCTTCAATGGAAACTAAAATTACATCAAGCTTACTAGGTAAACTTCTAAGTATCTTTTCAATCACCTTTTGATCTACAATCCTTTCACCATGTGAGCTCATTTGATTAAAAATATTCATTAGCTCAGTAAAGAAATGATATATAGATCCAGATGCATTCATATAAACATTTTCAAAACTTCTCCTTAATGTTTGTAACTTAGCTACCTTTACTTTTGTTGTACCTTGATAAGCAATTTCTAATGCCTCTGAAGCTTGTTTGGACCTAGTTGCTTTAACAACCCTAGGGAACACTGAATCATCTATAGCTAATAAACAAGGCTTTAACATCATTTTTCTTGGTGTCTTTGAGTTGGTCTTTTTCTTCTTGTGTTAATCCCAAAAAAATTGCATGATCCAGTGGTTCTACAAAACCATTCTCTACCAAATCCCATACATCCTAAGAACAAAACAATGTTTTTATTTTTATTGACTAGAAATCATAGTTCTTACTAGTAAATGGTAGAATTTTAGGTTTTGTGAGGCTACTGCTCAATGCCATGACTGCAAACTTAACTAATACAATAGTCTAATACCTTCAAATTATGGTTGCATGCAAACAACAAAAACTTTTGTTTCTTTCCAAATATTATAGCCTTCTTCTGAGGCTTCTTCTTATAGACCGTGCCTTTCAAACACTTGATCTCCACTTCAATATCTACTTATCAACTCCAACTTATGTGGCTGGGATTTCTAATAGCTCTCCTTTCTTTTAAAGCAACTTGCAAGACAACATAGTCTTCTATTGCTGCCCATGATCTTTTGAGCTCTTATATTTGTCTTTCAAATAGCAACAACATCAATGCAGGCTCTTCAAGCTTTCTTGTTGACAAAGAACTCTCAGCAATTCTGACCAAAAAAGCTACAACCCAAGATTTGAATGGCCCTGATACCAATTCTAGGCTAAACAAAGGACAATACATAGAGAAACAACAAACTCAAGAGATAGAGTAAAATGAGATAGAAACATATGCTACAATATACACTAGATCTTTATTAATATACTTCTATTACATATGCCTCAGCTATTTATAGAGGTATTTAGGAAATGAAGAAGATAAGATGAGCAACATGGACGGAGAAGTAGAGGGATAACCCTAATAGATTATTAACTAGAAAAATATCAAGAAAATCATATCTTATCAATGTAGTAAAAACTGAAGCAATGAAGTCAAGTAGACTTAATGCTAGTCGATGGAGGAGATCAGAATTAGTCTTAATGATGGTGGGTGATGGTGGGTGAAATTACTCTTTTTTCCAATAGAAGATAGAACTTTATCTTGATTCCGCAATGTCGAACAATGCTCTCAATAATTTCACATTACTCTCTTGTGGTGTTTCTGCCAAATTCTTGAGGTGGGAATCTATTGCAGATTTAGACAAATAAATGTCCCCAAATGAATCATTCATATTTTCTCATGTAGAAAAGTGTTTACGGCCTTGTGTCGTAGAAAATTGGACCCTTTTCTTGACATGGGATTAAACGGACTTAATGAGGCCCTAATTTAGTGTTGTGAGGTATTTTATGCATCCACACTAGGTCTTGGACCCTTGCAAATCAAATAACATTCTTTTAATGACATCTTGTAAAGGTGTTGTAAAGTCATTCATGCTTTTCTAGACTTAATTAACCTATTTCTCCCTAATTCAACATTATAAAATATGTTTAATAACATTATCACATCAATCTAGAATATTTTTGAAATAAACCTAATGTTAAACTAGTGTTGTAGTGTGATTTACATATTCACATTGGTTCTTGTGCCTTTCTAGGCTATGTGGACCTCATTTTAGTGTTGTAAAGTGAATTTAATCACACTTTCACATTAATTTATGTGTCCCAGTCCCTATTCAACATTTACATCATCACTAATAGGTCTTAATTAACCCATATTGTGCATCTTGAGGCTTTAATTGATCAAATCCTGACAAGATGGCATTTTAGACCTTATTTCTTGATTCCTTGGCTTCTTAGGTGTCATAATGGCCCTTGTAGGACCCATTCACCATGCATGGAAAATCAATCCCATCTAGGTGGGACCCATTCACCATGTGTGGTGAATGAGTCCCATCTGGCCCCCATTTTGACACTTGAGCGGGAAAAAGTGAAATTTGAAGTTTATTTTTACTCTATGTTGACCTGTGATGAGGTATTATTAGGTACTAAGGGACAATTTTCTATAAATAAGTGTTTTTTATCCTTATTTTACATCCAACAACATCTAGAAACTTAATCCACATCCATTCTTCATTATTCATCCATCAATCTTTCACTCCAAGTCAAGCAAGCTAAGGTTTCTTCATTAAAAGTCTTCAAGTTGGCTTTCTAAAGCATTCAAGAACTAAATCTTCATGTAATGTTATAGACCTACAAGATCAAATCATCATGATAAGGTAATCACTTCCATTTTTCATGCTTCATTCCTTTATTTCATCATTTTGGTTTAATTACCTAAAAGGGGTTTGACTTAGGAAAACCCCCATGCCTTAACAATCAACAATTTATCTTTCTTATTTTGTTTGTATGTAGATTTAGGTCATTTGGAATCTTAAGAATCAATGAAGATTACATTTCAAGGTCATTCAAGTCATCTCTTCATCATTCAAGTCAAATCATCAACAAAAAGTCACTTTCAGACCTCAATCTAACAATTTCAGAAGTGGAGATCTGTAGGAGACATAAGTGCAGATCTTACTCCACAGAATCTTCCTCTGAATTTCCAAATTTCTATAGGTGGACTGATTTTCCACCCATGGTGAATGAGTCCCACCTTTAGGCCTAAAAAAATGATTCTCATATTTCAGCTTCTAACAGTCAAAAAGAGGTTTCTAGAAGATTTTACTAGTAGGACAAATTCACCATGCATGGTGAATGAGTCCCAATGATCATTTACAGGGGTTTATGAGACATTCCAAAATATTCTTGTGACATCATTCTACCACCAGGTGCACTTTGTTCAGTCTTATTCATTTATGTTTTCATTTACTTAAGTTTCTAGTTCACATTTGTATTCAACACTGTGTTTTCAAACACTTTAATATTAGATCAATTTACATTCTTTAGTCTCCAACATTAAGACACATTCACACAATCCACATTTACTTTTCATTCTTCCATCCTAATTTGAGTGTTAATAAAGTGAACATTTTGGCCCCCTTATTCTCTCACTTTCTAGGTGAAATACCCTAGAAGGTGCACGAAGGATTTGAGTGCCAAAATCCTTCATTTCATTTTGGTGAACCTGCAATTTGAATCCCTTATTTTCTAATTTTGGAGTCCATTAGTTCATCCTAGATTATCTTACATTGCATTTGGCATTAGTTAGCTTGCATTCTAGGGTTTCATGTTTGCATGTGTAAAAGTGTATACTAGCTTGCATTCTTGCATCTTCAATCATTCGAAAGCTCTAAAATTCTGCATTTTTTCCTTTAGACCTCCTATATCATAGCATCTTGAAAGCATCAAAATCAATCTGCAATTTCTATTAATTTTGAAAAAAGTCCATACTGGGACTCATTCGCCACCTTGGGCTAATTAGTCCCTTTTGACCCCTAAAACAACATTGTACAGAACTCAAAAATTTATTTTCAGGATTTTGTTCAATGTCTTAACCTATATATATCAATCATTTTCATTTTTGAAGCATACATTTCACTAGTTTCACCTAAATTCACTCATTTCATGCATTGTTTCATTTCATTTTTGCATTCACAACATTTCATTTTTAGATTGTTGCATTGTGTGAAACAAAAATTAGCTTACTTCAAAATTGCAAATTACATTTCCTTTTAACTCATTGCATTCTACTTTATTTTCTTTTCATCATAACATGTTTTCCTTCAAAATATGTGGCTTTGATTTTATTAATAATGGATTGTATAAGTACAACATTCCCTTTTATGAGTTCAATTTTGATTCCCAGAATGAGGAATTTCAGAAACCTGCTCAAACCATTGATACAATCCTTAATCTTACATTGCCCATCGGTGAGAATGGAGATGTAGACAATCATAACACACATACTTATTCTTCTCCTAATACCTCTCCTATTAGTGATGAAGGTATCTTGGTGAAAGAAGTTAGAATCATTGCGAGTCTTGATTGTCCATTTTCTTATTCCCCTTCAGAGGATGTTAGAAAACAACATGATGAAAACATAGACACATTCCTAAATACCACCTTACCTAAGCTTTATTTATCTCCCAACACTTCCCCTATTTGTGACAATAATTTCATGACTGATTCTGACCAACACATTTGTGAGGAGAATATGTTGGTATCAAGTAACCCCATGATTGAGAGGTTTAACATTATTTCTCTCCTTCCTAATGTTCCCAACAATTGGAAGGCTCTACTTGAACAAGAAGCTCCAATCATTGACAAACATTCCCATCCTATTTTTCCTCCTCTTCCCAATTCCCTTATTTGTGATGAAGCTTCAACATGTGATGCACCTCTTGATTGTCACCTTTCTCAAAGCTCTCCTACTAGGGTAGATGCTATGAATCACGACAATGATATTATGGACAACATTCAACTTTTCCCTTATCCTAATATCTCTCCTATTAGTGAAGATGGTATTATGGTGTTACACGATCCAATCCATGAACATCATGAGAATCTTATAGAACAACATAATTATTCTCCTTCATTCAACATCAATAATATCACACAAGACTCTTCCAAGACTCTTTCTTATTAACATCAATAAACTTGGTTGTTGTTCCTTTCCGTGTAATAGTTGTAGGAAAAACACATTCTCACTATTATGTGTCTTGCATCCATTTCAAGGGGTATTCATCCACTTTAGGCTCACCCTTCTCCTACACTAAGTGGGGGAAAAAGGGTTAGAAAACCTTATCCCTTGTATGTCATTGGTCATTGTCTCTTTCAACTAGTCGTTAACCTTTAATGGACATATAAGGGAAAGCTTGAGATGTGAACGACATGTCTTAATATTGACTCGCATGTGACATACAACCTTTCTTTGTCTTTTATTTTCCTTGACATGATGCAGCCTCACTTTGAAACATATGACTTGGCATAGAGCTTTCCAAGTTGGCTCTCATCTCTTGTTTTCTTTTTGCTTTTTCTTTTCTTCTCTACTTTCAATTAATTGCTCATAGAACGATGTGTAGAAATTCCCTTAAAGTGGGGGGCATCCATCACCATTAATTCATTTTTGAATTCTTCATTCCTAGTGTAGCCTTGTCATTTACATCATGCTTTTTTCACTTTCTGGATGACATTGGGTGTGATGTCCTTCGTAAGTGTGATCTATCTAATCATATTACATTCCTCTTGGTGGCTTGATGTGACGCACTGCATCGCCTAAGTTGTGAATATACTATTCTTTGATTGGTCCTCTCTTTGAGAAATTAGACACAATGTTCCCTACGTGACTGACCTTGCATAAACTAAACAAGACTCCTTTGAACAATCCTTCACATTTTTGCATTTTATATTGTTGCATTTTTTTTGCCACCTTGCATAACACAACTTGCATGATTGTGGTACCTTTCCTTTTTGTTCATGGAATTTTTCTTTGTGGCACCTTGTTAAAGGTATCAAGTGGTATAGCTTTAACGTGGTTGAGTGCAAAGCCCAACTAGCAGCATGAATTTTCCCCATAGCCACCTTTGTGTTTGTGAGTGCATACCAACTAGCATATGTATCTTACCTTTTGGGATTTCTCACCCCATGGACAACTAGTTCCATGGCCCTAGAGTGAGTATGTCATGGCCTTCTCACCCTATAGACAACCTAAAGCTCTATGGGCCCAGAGTGAGTACATCTTTTCCATCTTGTCTTTCTTTCCACCTTGCCTTTGCATTATTTTGTATCTTGGGGGCTTGGCGTACATGTGGATCTCTCTTGAATGTCTACTTTAGTGTGATTTTGAAGCTAGTTCATCCTCTCACTAAAGTGAAGGGCTAAATGTGTTGTAGAAAATTGGACCATTTGTTTGACATGGGATTAAGCAGACTTAATGAGGCCCTAATATAGTGTTGTGAGGTAGTTTATGCATCCACTCTAGGTCTTGGACCCTTGCAAATCAAATAACATTCTTTCAATGACGTCTTGTAAAGGTGTTGTAAAGTATTTCACACTTTTCGAGACTTAATTAACCTATTTCTCCCTAATTCAACATTATAAAATATGTTTAATAACATTATCATATCGATCTAGATTATTCTTGAAATAAACTTAATGTTAAACTAGTGTTGTAGTGTGATTTACTCATTCACATTGGTTCTTGTGTCTTTCTAGGCTATGTGGACCTCATTTTAGTGTTGTAAACTGCATTTAATCACACTTTCACATTAATTTGTGTCCCAAGCCCTATTCAACATTTACATCATCACTAATAGGTCTTAATTAACCCATGTTGTGCATCTTGAGGCTTTAATTGATCAAATACCTAACAAGATGGCATTTTAGACCTTATTTCTTGATTCCTTGGCTTCTTAGGTGTAGGAATGGCCCCTGTGGAACCCATTCACCATGCATGGTGAATCAATCCCATCTAGGTGGGACACATTCACCATGTGTGGCAAATAAGTCCTATTTGGTCCCCATTTTGACCCTTGAGTAGGAAAAAGTGAAATTTAAAGTTTATTTTTACTTCATGTCAGCCTGTGATGAGGTATTATTGGGTACTAAGGCATAATTGTAATTAAATAAGTGTTTTTTATCCTCATTTTACATCCAACAACATCTAAAAATTTAATCCACATCCATTCTTCATTATTCATCCATTAATGTTTCACTCCAATTCAAGCAAACTAAGGTTTCTCCATTAGAAGGATTCAACTTGGATTTCTAAAGCATTCAAGAACTGAATCTTCATGTGATGTTGTAGACCTACAAGATAAAATCATCATGATAAGGTAATAACTTCTATTTTTCATGTTTCATTCCTTTATTTCATCATTTTGGGTTAATTACCTAAAAGGAGTTTGACTTAGGCAAACCCCCATGCCTTAACAATCAACAATTTATCTTTCCTATTTTGTTTGTATGTAGATTTAGGTCCTTTGGAAGCTTAAGAATCATTGAATATTACATTTCAAGTTCATTCCAGTAATCTCTTCATCATTCAACTCAAATCATCAATAAAAAGTCATATTCAGACCTAAATCTAGCAGTTTCAGAAGCAGAGATCCGTAGGAGACTGAAGTGCAGATCTTACTTGACAAAATCTTTGTCTAATTTTCCAAATTTATGTAGGGAGGCTGATTCACCACCCATGGTGAATGAGCCTCACTTGTAGGCCTAGAAACTAATTTTCTCATATTTCAGCTCCTGACAGTCAGAAACAGGTTTCTAGAAGATTTTACCAGAAGTAGGACTAATTTGCCATGCATGCCAAATGAATCTTAGTGATCATTTATAGAGGTTTTATAGAAATTATAGAACCTTCCAATGACATCATTTTGGCTCTAGGTGCACCTTGTTCAGTCTTATTCTTTTATGTTTTTATTTACTTAAGTTTCTAGTTCATATTTGCATTCAACACTATGTTTTCCAACACTTTCATATTAGATCAATTTACATTCTTTAGTCTGCATTTCTATTAAGTTTCCAGCATTAAGACACATTCACACACTCCAAATTTTCATTTCATTCTTCTCTCCTAATTTGAGTGTTAACAAAGGGAACATTTTGGCCCCCTTATTCTCTCAACTTCTAGGTGAAATACCCTAGAAGGTGCACAAAGGATTTCAGTGAAAAAAATCCTTCATTTCAAGTCTCAATCTATAAAAACCTCTATAGATATAAAATTGAGGAAATTGATGGATGATTTAACAAAGAATTCTTTTCTGAGGAGAAAGTGGGCATCAAACTTGATAGAAGCATATGCCATAATTCTTTCTGCAACACTTTTCGATAACTTTCCAAAACAATTGCCCATATAAATCATTTGGAAAGGAAACAGGTGCTCATGCTTCATTTAAATCATATTTTGTAAAATATTTTTCATCAAAGAATTATTTTCCAACACTAATTTTTCTTCCACCCATTGCTTGGTTTTTCCTCTCACTACCATGTGGAGTAGCATATGAATATTTTTTTGTTATTAAAAAAGGTAGGGTTTAGGGATATCATCCCATACATCAACATAAAATAGGCTTCATGGCCAATAGATCAAACCTAGTCAAACCAACAAATAAAAAATAGGCCTTCCAACTAGTAATTTAAACCAAAACCAGGTCAACAGGCCCCCACAAAGCACAAAAAAAAAGGAAACCAAAGAGAAACAATTCAAGAACTAGAGCTTGAACCCAACAACATTTCCTCCAAAGGATTTTCAAGCGAAATAGAGACCTTCTTAGGAGTACACTTCATCCTGCATTGCACAATGGTCCAAGAAGAAGCATAACCATGGTTTGAATCTTTTAAGTACGAAGAGGGAGAAGCCCCTTCAAAAGAGCTAATAGGTGAAGCAACAAGAGCATCACATGGAACATCCAAAACCAAGACCAGAGCAACCAAAACAATGGTAGAAACATCATTTTCCAGCATAGGATCAACAAAGGGCCTCAAGGGAGGTAACCCACACAACACTTGAGAAAATTTATCTACAATATGAGTAGAAAGATCCATAGGAGGGGTAGCATGTCAAGAGCAATCACTTTCTTTTTAGTGAAAGGAGGAGGCTCAAAATCCTCACTATTCAAAGAAGACAAATCATTAGGGAACATAGAAAGATGGTCCTTGAGGGAATTATTCCACCAAGTAGAGGAAGAAGCAGGGTGAGAACCACAAGAATATGTTGGCATATGGTGTCTAGTGTTGTCATTGATGGCAACTGAAATCATCTCCATGGTCCGCAGATCAACATCTAGTCATACTAGTAGATAAATTGTAGTACCATGTGTTATTGACAAAATACTTAAGAACAAGGTATCCAGATATCCAGTTAATCTGTCTACTTCATCAGATCATTGTTTTGAGTTGTGGATCCCCATGATTGCTTGTTGAGCATGAATGTTATCTTATTACTGAATCGTATGGTGTTGCATCAATTGTTGTACGACTTTGGAGGTTTACTAGGATGTTTTCTATCTATTTGTTCACTGTATCCAACTCAGTGAATGTGACATGTTGTGGATGTGTAAAGAAAACTTATTTGAATTTCTTTTATGTTCAAATATTTAATTATGGGTACCAACTATAGTCTAGTTGATGGGTTAGATCCACATTGAAAATCCAATTATAATTTTGGACCAACAGTTGACAATATTCCCAAGTCTTATCAAGACTGATCTATAGCGATTTTATTTCTAGATGTGGATATATATAAGAGGATAGATATATCTTTTGTTATGTGGAAAATAAGTGTGGTGGTGTGTTGCGATCATTAGGAAGAGCGAATAGGTCATTATGCATAGTTTCACTTGTGCATTAATATTTTTGCAATGCAAGTTTTTGTAGAGCAGAGCAGAACTGTTGAATTAGTTAGAAGGACAACAAATTATCCACAGAGCTTAACTGGAACTATAATTAGGCATTGTGGATGCTATTTCATTAGTTCACTCTTTTGGATCTATTCTAAATCATTGTAGGGTAGTAATCCCATTCCTTTTGAGCAGTGAGCTCTAGGAAGTGAACCTGAATGCAAATGCATTCCCATTTTGCACTTCTCATTTTGGGTATACTCATATTGTATTATGGATTGGCCATCCACCATGGTTTTTCCCCTAACAAGGTTTCCATGTAAAAATTCAGGTGTTATGGTGTTGTAATTGTTTCCTTTCTGTTGATGCATGCCACTTTTGTTGAATGGTTAAGCAAGTTAAATAACAGAATAATAAAGTTGATTTTTTGCATAACACTGATTCACCCCTCCTCTTAGTGTTGCTTGTTTCCAACAATTGGTATTAGAGCTATTTCCTCAAAAGAAGTCTTACAGCTTGGGGAGATCTTGGAAGGTGTTTTTCAATGGATACAAGTAGTCTTCAACAACAACTTAAGGTGGTACTTGATGATCTAGATTAGTAAAAATATGAGAACTGAGAACTATAAGAAAATATTGAGAATTTAGAAAAGTTCATTCAATCACTAAAAGAAAAAATTAATGAATCAAGGGAGAAAAGAAAGGAATTATGTGGTCAAATAAAAATGTAGAACAAAAGCATGGAAGATGAACAACTCAGTCTGTCTCTGAAAGAGAAAATAGAAGAATGTGAAAAGTTTTCCAAAGAGAATGTTGTCTTGAAGCATGAGACATTCTATCATGATGAGAATGACCAAGGAGATTGAGGATAGAAAGAAGAATGAAGAGAAGCTTGCACAGTCTTTGAAAGAAAAGTTTGAACAATGCAGCCGATTAGATAATGAATTGGAGCAATCCAGGAACAATGAAGAAGTAATTGAAAAGCAATTTGATGATCTTACAAATGAACTTGCTACTGCAAATGAGTATAAGGAGAAATTCAAAGAAAGCTCCACCAAACTTGATGAACTGGTCAAAGGACAAAGGACTGATGGTGACAGACGAGGTCTTGGATATGAAGAAGGGGAAAGTTCTGGATCTAGAGACAAAGGAACTATGGACAAATAAATTTTGGACAAGGAAGATTCAGACAAGGAAGATAGATGGGAGGAGGTAGAAGAAATCTGGTAAGGCAACCAAATGCTCAAAGATTTAATGGGTATTGTTATGTCTGCAACAAATTTGGTCATATGGCTTCTCAGTGTAGAAGTAGGGTGAATACAAGTAGACCATCATTCTTAGGTCAGTGTTTTAACTATTATAAGTATGGCCACAAATCAAGTGAATGTAGAATTGAGATGAATAACTTTCATATAGATGTCAGATGTTATGCATGCAATAGACTTGGACATATTGCTAATCAATACAAATCAAGCAAAAGTTAGTGGAACAGTTGGTCTGGATAGAGGAGTGTTGTGTGCTACAATTGCAACAAATTTGGCCACATTGCTAGATTCTATTGGAACAAAAGAGGTCCAGTAAATCAAAACATGCAACAAGATGTTAAAGGGAAAGGAAAAGTCACTATTGATGTGATCAGAAAACAAATGTAGAACAAATGGGTAAAGAAGAATCCCTCTATTGAAAGAAGTGGACCTGCACTAGAAGCAACTTCTGGTAATTCCTTAGGGAATTAATTTGAGGTCTCTAGCTTAGGGGGAGCCATCAAGAAAAAGTCTTAAACTCCCCCTCTGGCAAGTGAGTGATACTAGAATTTGAATATGTCCAGTAGGAGAGTTGATTCTTTTTAGATGTTGTTCAACTAGTTAAAAGCATTAGTGAAGCATATAGGAGATCTGCATAAGAGTCATCTATCTCAGTACCTGAAAGGAAGGAAACTAGATGAATTAGGGCAAGGGCATTTATTGTAAAATAAAGAAGTTAGGTATGTGGACAATAAAAGGAATAAATTCAACCCTCATTTATCATATTGTGTTTAGAGAAAAGTGGTTTGGAGAGCTTTGAAGTGATCATTATCAATTTTTGGAGAGACTCAAGCATAAAGGAGAATATGCAATCAAATTTTGTCTTCATCTCCGAAGGGCATTTATTGAAAGCCTATAAATTTGTGTGATTGCAATCATGTCTACTCCTCTAGTAGTCGAAGTTAAGGATACACCACATCCAAAGTTCAAATGGCATATGTATAAGTCCATAGATACAAAACCCTTAGGTGCATTTTCATTAGTGTTGTATAGATTCCTACATATTGAGGATATTAGGGCTTATGTGCATGCAAACATTGAAGAATTGGGAACCTCTCATTTGATAAATTTGTACTCTCATCATATAATTCAAGAAGAATATACTATGAAATCAGAATGCAAAACCCTAGAAGATAAGAAATTTACACAATTTGTGAAATTCCCCGTATTTGAAGAAGATGAATGGGTTTGATATTTGTTGAGCCGTGTCCATGATGAATTCATGTGGTTGGATGTGCCATTCAAAATCACAAAGAAGCTATATATGTAGTTACTAGATTAAATTCCATCGGTAAGCTTCCAGTTTTGAAATCTGTAAAGAATGATAAGGTTACTGATGTGACAAGCTTGAAATGGTACAAAAGAGAAATGTTGATAGACGATATTGCCACATTGGATGTAACATTTGCATCAATGGTTATCGGCTATAAGATTTATCACTCAAGCTAGTAGAATTCAATATTCAACACAAATATCTACACAACATATGAAATGGTCAAACATAATGCATACTATGATTTATGTGAACTACTTAGAAGATAGTTATTGGAGAATTTGAGTAAAATCAAGAAGGATAAGAAGAACATATTCAAATATGGTAACCTACTGATATGTTTTTTTTTCTACTTCTCAGGTGAGATACCAGGAGTTGGTAAAGTTCAATGGCATAATGATATGTCGGTAGTTGTTCAGATATGGAATAAGTTATGTGAATTGGGTGAGCATTAGACCTATAATACAATCTTATGGGGATACTTTGAAATTTTTCAAAATTTGATGCATGCCAAAGAAATAATTCCTACTTCAATAGTGGAATAGTACACAAACACTATTTGCTTCATGGTAGACATTGACTAGTGCCATATGGGTATGTGCAGGATTATCATGGAAAAAACAGGCCCTTAAGTGGCAAAAAATTCAGAAAAATCAGAGTTAGGCAACTTGACATAAAAATTTGAATAAGTTATGTATATTATTTCAAAAATATGTAAGAATAGAATTTGTAGAAAATTGAATGTAGTTTCAAAACTCCTAGGTTTGTTTAAAAAGAAAAAAAATCTATTTGGTGACAATTTGAAATTTCAATGCACTAGTACTTAAATTTCAGGGAAAAAATAAGAAGTAGGTGTCTGTCTCACCACCCTAACCATAATAAAATGATAATATTTTTTTTATAAGACATTAGATATAAGTAGAGGACTCATGCCATGATGTGATGCATATTTTTTTATAATTTTTTTCCAAGTAAATAATTAATTATGATTTTTTTTTACAACTTATAAAAAAACATAAAAACTCATATGTATGACCACCTTAACTTTGTCAAAACTTCATGAAATTCAGTTTTTCTTTTTTTAATCCTATAGTATACAAAGCATAGAATGTGAAGCATTTTTTGGATTAAAAAAATGTGATACCATTTGAAAGCTATAGATGTTTTTCAATCAGCCTATCAATCAGGACTTTAATCGTAATTTGAATAGAAAATGAATAATAAATACTAATTAAATTCAAAGTAAATCATAATTTATACTGGTGGAAAGCCGAGAATCTCCTTTAAAAACCCTTTTTGTTTCATCAATTTTGGGTAAAAAAATAGTCATCAGCCAAATAGCCATCATATTGCCACTTTTTAGCCCATCATGATCATGCACATACCCATATGGAAGTTGTTGATCCTAGAACTATTTGGATCATGCCTATGGGTTATGAAGTAGATGAGGACATTTTGAGGATGTATTATGAACACCTGCTGAATTCACCACTAGATCAGGGGGAAGAAAGGTTTGGTACTTATCTAGAGAAAAGCTTATAGGTTCATTTAGAATTAAAAAAGCCCAAGATAATAAGAAGGGTAAGAAAAAAGACAGAGGCTTTTACAGAAAGTATGGGAATTCTTGTGCAAAAACTGAAAGAAGTGAGAAGGAAAAGAGATGAAGCTGAATCAGGTAAGAAGAAAGAAGAGGTAGAATCAACCGATCCAGGAACATCTCCTGCTCACACTAGAAATTCCCCCACAACTCAATCAAATCAAGCCGAAGCTTCCACAAAAAGGAAGAAGAATAAAAGAACTAGATCTTACAAAGTTGTGTTTGTTGATGAAGAAGAAACTGATTCAGAAGTAGTAAGAGAGATAAAGGTGATTATTATTATGCTAGAAATGAGAAACCGAGAAGATGGACTGCAACAATCAAAAATTCTCCTTCACTGGGAACGGTCATCTTTCAAAATTTTATGGTTGTTCTACAAATTCCACTTGTGATAATGGTGGTAATCAATTTCAAAAGGGTACATTCCATCATCAAAAAGGTGTTGATAATAGTTACCCTGATCGTGTTTTTTTGTTTGCTGCCTTTAGAGGCTCTAGGTCTTTTTAATGCATTCCTGGTACCGTTTTCCATAATTGGCACTGGGTGTTTGCACATTAAGAGTTGCAACCTTCTTCTCATTCTAAGATATTTTTGAATAGGGCGCCACAACAACCTTTTGATATTTGTGCATCACAAACTGGTTATGGGGATAGTTCTTTGGGTTCTCAATCATGGAATGAAGTGGTTTGTCATTGTACTGCAACCTTTCCCAATAATGCTCTAGTCAAATTTGGGGTTCCCTTCAATCTAAAGATGTAGAGCCCTAGTCATATTTTAGATTATGATATGCTTGAGCTTGATTCTCCTACTTCATTTTTGAATAATATACCTAGGAAACATAAATTTTGCTATAGGATTCTTAACTTGTAGTTGAAGAATGCAAAAAATGGTAAATTTAAGCAGAATGTTCAGAGCAAGATTGCTAAAAAGTGGGTTCATAAAGAGGTTGTGGTTGGGGGCATTACTCATCACTCTCTGTCTACATTCGCAGTTTCATTTCCCCAGGCTTTGTTACAACCTCAAATTCAAGATTTGTAGTCCCTCGCTCTTATTGAAAAGTTTTGGAACTTCACTCCTCAAATAGATCTATTACAAAAATGGATTTTTAGTGAATGGGAGGGTTTTTCCCATCTGTTTTATTTTAATAAAGGGGAAGGTATTTTTTGGTTATCTTTAATTCTAAGGAAAATAGGGATTTGGTCCATTCTACCAAGTCTTGGTTTTTTGAAGGTCATGGTTTGTACACTCTTCCATGGTGTCCAAATTTCAATCCCTCTCTTCATTCTATTAAGTTTGTCCCCTTTTGGGTTTAGTTGCAAGGTCTCCTTTTGGAATATATAGAAACACACCTTATTGAAACCTTGGGAAATAATTTAAAGGTATTTTTCTCAGGCATGATTTAGATTTCTTTGATATTCCATCATGCCCTATAAGGGTTGGTGTTCTTTTGAATGTTTCCAAAAATCTCCCTTCCTAGTTGATAATAAATTCATGCAATGGGGTGTGGAAACAACCAGTTGTTATTGAGCATCCAAATGAAATTTGTCTTCATGATTTGCATCATTTAAATGAAGTTTCAAATGCATCTATGGAGGTGGATCCTAAATGCTCTATTTTGCTAGAAAAAGAACAATGTTTTCCTTTGGGTGCTGAGATTAATTTATGTAGTGATGATGTTGCGGCTCTAGCATCTACTTCTTTTCTAAAAGCTCATCACTCTCCAATTTTAGGTAGAGAAGTTCATAACAAAATGAATATTAGAAATCAAGAGGTTTTTCGTATAAAACATTCTTATTCAGTTGTTTAGTCACTCACTAAAGCTTAGATGTTGGTTATATGTCCCTGTATGATTTGCCTCTTGTGCAAAGTCATGTTACTTTAATTTTTTCAAAACAATGGTTGAGGACATATCATTTGAGGCTTGCAAATTTTCATAGATCATTGTATTTATATTCACCCAATTTGAGTTTAGTCTCCTTGCAAGAAATTCAATATATTGCAAGGTTACTTACATCTAGGGGATTTGGGATTGTTACTAAGAAATGTTTTATGTCATCTCCATCTCATATAGAAATCAAAATCTTAAGGCCAAGGGTCTTTTGTGAAGATGACTATAGTAAGTTTTTTTCTCAGCCAGATTTTAGTGCTGATTTGGATTCCTTTGTTACTAAATCATTGTCCATAGTAGTAGACCAAGTGTTTGATGAAATTTCAAATGATGTGTTGGAAGAGGATGGAAATTTAGAAATACCTCAAACCTTGTTTGTATTTCAATCCCCTTTGTCTCCTACAGTGAGTGAGAGGGAGGATGGCATTTGTGATTTTCCTCAGACTTTATCCATTTTGCAATCACCTTTGTCACTTACTGCTAATAAAAAATATCCTACCAAAAGGGGTAGAAAATCAATGGTTACCAAGTTACAAGAGGAAGTTGAGGTATGTACATAACTAGTTTTGAAGATTACTTTATCTGGGTTTGATAAGCAGAAAAGACCAAGGAGAGCATGTTGCTCTCCCAAGGTGTAAATGCATATAATATCTTAGAATATTAGAGGCGTTAATGCCTTTGATAAGAAGGATCAAATCAAGCATTAGTTGGATGCTTGCGGAGCAGATGTGGTTATTCTCCAAGAAAAAAAACTTCTCCAAAAAATTTTGATATTATGTGCAAAAAATGGTCTAAATGGAAACTTGTTCATTTTCCAGCTCAAGGTGCTTCAGGTGGGCTCATAGCTTTGTGGAATGCTAAGATAGTGTGTATAGATAATGTGACAAATGATGTTATTTTTTAGCTTATGAGGGTTAAGCATTATGACAATTCTTTTTGGTTGATTAATGTTTATGGTCCTACAAGTATTGTTGCCAAGAAACATTTTTGGGAAAAGTTAAAGCAAGTCATGGATCAGTTTTCTCATGATAAAATTATCATTGTAGGTGACTTTAATGCAATTTCTTCTCTTGATGAAAAGCATGGGGGTATATCTCCTCCACCTGTAGTTATGAAAGATTTTCAAATTTTCATAAAAGATAATGCATTAGTTGATATTGTTCCATTAAATGGAAAGCTTACATGGACAAATAGGATGAAAGATTTTCTTCAGATTGTTGAAAGGTTAGATAGGTTCCTCCTATCTCTGAATTGGTTGGCTAATAATTTTATCCTCTCTTCCAAGATTCTTTCTTTTAATGCATCAGATCATTTTTCCATCTCTTTGAATATAGTTCAAAATGAATTACATTAAAAGTGAAAATCCTCATTTAAATTTGAATCTATGTGGTTTCAGCATTCGAATTTTCTTTCTTTGCTCAATCAATGGTGGTTATCAGCTCCTTTTGTTAAAGGTTCAAGAATGTTTCAGCTTTGTAAGAAATTGGAATATTTGAAGTTGCAAATTAAGAAATGGAATATCTCTGTCTTCAAAAATATTTTTGTGCAGAAAGATTTGGTTTATAAGCAATTATCAGAATTAAATGAAAAAATAATTCCCCATGGTATGGATAATGAAGCCTTTGAAAAACACAATGCATTACAAAAAAAATGGTGTGAATTATTGTTGAAAGAAGAAATTTATTGGCATCAGAAATCAAGGGAGCTTTGACTTAAGGATGGTGATAGAAATAAAAAAAAAATCCACATGTTAGCTCAAATTAAGAGGGTGAAAAACTCATTTTTTTCTATTCAAGATAGTGTCACGAATGTATTACTTTCCAAGGAAGCTGATATTCAAAATGAAGGCATAAATTTTTTCTATAAATTTCTTTTTGCTAATCCAGCTTCATCTTCTAATACTGAAAGTGTTAGGTCAGATTTGTTGGAATGAATTCCTCAATTGATTCAACAGGAAGATAATGATAATATTTTATCTCCTTTCACCTTAGAGGAAGTAAAGGTTGTAGTCTTTTCCTTGTCACTAGAGAAAGCACCATGGCTAGATGGTTTTACTACTTTATTTTTTCAAAAATGTTTGGATTTCGTTTCTATAGATCTTTTATGAGCAATGGAGGAATCAAGATTGTTAGGAGGAATGCTTAAGCAGTTTAATATCACATATATTGCTATTTTTCCAAAAATAGCCTTCCCTAAAAATTTTTGACTTTATGATCCGAGGGATATTTTCACTAAAAATTGAAGTGTCTCCAATACTCCATATTTCAACACCATTAGAAAGAGCTCGATGTCCTAATTTTGGTGCAACTTAAATGGAGCGAAAAGGATTCTATTTGCTCAAGTTACGGCTAGTCAAACTTTGAGTCAAACTACCATTAGGGGTCGTCAGGAAGAGAAAAAAATAATCATCTTAGAAATCAACGGAAGTGGCATCAAGTTGAAGAGCTCATTGAGATGATTCTAGCAATGTTTGTTTCATCGAAATTTGACATCGCATGCTCAAGATATTGGTAGTCAAAGTTTAGTTGACTTGGTACGACTAGTGACGTCAACATGTCAACGTGGCACTTCGTACTATACAGACAGTGAAGTGGACCACCCAGAATTTGACACATGGCATCCATGTCAGCCCTATACGAACCAATCAAATGAGGACATGTGTCATTTGTCACACGTCTATGACCTAGTCATCACCACATCAGCGTTCGTGTTAGTGCACAGTCATCGGCCATGTCAGTAGTCCAGTCAGCCTCCACATCTATAGACATATGTAGTCTAGTCAGCCTCCACATCTATAGTCCAGTCAGTGATTGTCGACAATCACATTGGAGTCACCGACTAATGAGAACTCCCCATGTGGCACCCATCTAGTGACACACGTGGCCTCTGCTCCATCGTCACCCACATATCCAGCAGACAATTTAGTCATTCTGATAAAAAGGTTAGGGGATTCAACCCCCTAACCTCCTAACTACAAGCACTCCCCTCCACCGCTCGGTCACAAGATATCTTCACTGTTATAACTGGTTATATTTTGTTTTGTTATGTAATAGGCAGAAATCGGCTATTAAAAGCCAGCAGCTAGTGTTGAACCCTTGACCGCTAGCTTACCAAAAGGTATGACCACTAATAAGCCATCAAATGGGCTTAGAAAGTGACATGGCATCGGTTGGTATTGCCTAATGTTTACGTCTAATAGCCATAAATTTAAAACAAACCTCCTATTATTAAACATTACAACAAATCCTAAAGAAAGCCTGAAAATACATTATTTAAGGGGGCTTAAATAATCTTGAAATATATTATTTAAAGGGCTTAAATAATTTATTAAAAATTATTAAGGATATTTTAAGGATTTTGGGGAGGATTTTTCAAAATATTTACTATGTAAGGGGGATTGAGTTGAAATTCCCAAATCAATTGGTTTTTCACCAATTTGGGAATATTTGTGGTATAAAAAGGGGTTGAAAGGCTAAGAGTTTTTAGTGAAGGGAAATAGTTGAGAAACAGGTGATACAAAAGAGGTATTTCTAAGGAGTTCTTTGAGCCATTTTTGTTCATCAAAGTATTGTTATGCTGCCAAAGTGCTAGAAGAAATGGTCTTGGTGCAATTGTAATTTCTATTTGGAGATTAATCAGATTGGTCTCACTCTATTGGAGCAGACCCGAGGACGTAGTCACATTTGTGGCGAACTCTGTTATCAAATTGTTTGCACTCTCTCTCTCTCTTCTTCCTTCTTAATTTTGTTTTCACCTTAAGTTTTTAATGCATAGTTTCAATAATGTATGCATTAATAGTATTTCCATTAAGTTGTTATAATTAAGCATTCCAATACAAAATTAGTCTAGATCCTAATCAGATCAAGTTGGTATCAAAGCATTTGGTAACTATTATTGTAGTTGGTTTTGAATGCTAACAAGATCCAGGATTCAAAGGGGAGAAAGGAAAGCTTGAGGAATATAATCCTAAAATCGGGAAGCGAAGAACTTTTCTAAAGATGTATGTGTCTGGAATGGAGTTACCTGAAGAACTCAATGAGCAAGAGTTTTGAAGAGCTTTTTGGCAGATGAGAGCTACATTGGAGATGCTACTCAAGGAAAGGGAAGAACACCTGAAATGTGAAGAAGATCATGGGGACAGTAAAAGCAAGAAGAAGCAACTAGGAGGTGGTGATAACCCCCAAAATCTCCTCCATCTACTCCTCCTTCTTCTCCTCCTTCACCTTCTTCTTCTACACATTCTCTTTCTGTTAATCCTTTTAAGGGTGTAAATAAGCCCCATATTAAATTGGATGTTAAATTTGAACTGCCTAAGTATTGTGGTGAATTAGATGTTGAAAAACTAGATGACTGGATTCAGCAAGTAGAAGTTTATTGTAGAGTCCAAAACCTCTTTGATGATGCTTCTAGGATCCAGTTAGCCACTCTTCGGTTGGGAGGTCCAGCTCTCACCTAGTGGGAGAGTAGAACTAGAGCAGAAATTTCATAGCATGGTAGAGTCAATTTATCTTGGTTAGAATTTATTAATGCTCTTAAAAAAAATTCTATCCCTTAGGTCACATGCAGCAATTAATGATGAATTGGTAAGTGTTTAAACAAGGAAAAGGTCAAACTATCCAAGAGTACACCCATGAATTCAGAAAGAAGGCTATTGCATTAAATGTACCTTTGTACACCTAGGATACTTTGTTAAAGTACATAGGAGCTCTTCATTCATATCTGAGACATTCCATTTTGGTATTGAACCCTTGTAATTTGGATGAAGTGTTTGTTCAAGCTACACACTTAGAGTCAAGGGGAAAGGGTTCTTTCATTGATAATGATAACTCTGTAAAGAAATATTCTATGAATGTAGAGATAGGGAAAGGAAAGAAGAAAATTACAGTCAAGAAGGATGACAAGTTTTCTTGCTCTCATTGTGACAAGAAGGGTCATGATGAAGATCATTGTTGGAAGTTGCATCCTGAATTGAAGCCTAAGTGGGCTTAGAGACAAAATAAAAAATAGAAAGGTAAGGAGAAAGCCACATTTGTTGTTATGGATCTTGGTTCCAATTCCGATGATGAAACTAAGATAATAGCTATGGGTTTGAAAGGTAAAGCTCCTATCTCCAATGTTTCCCTTGTTAGTTGTGCTTCTACTTTAGAAGTTAATGATGTCTCTGAAGATAAGAAAAAGAATGAGTTTTTTCATTTAAGGGTTGTTGCTAAGAACATTAAAATTGATGCACTCATAGATAGTGGTTCTCAAGTTAAATTAATTTTTGAAGATGTTGTAAGAAACTTGGGATTGAAAACTACATTGCATAAGAAACCTTATCCACTAGGATAGATTTGTGAGAATGATAAGTTGCAAGTAACAAGACAATGCACTTTGAGATTCGCAATCACAAGTAAGTTTGTGGATGAAGTACAGTTTGGTGTGGTTCTACTAGATATCTGTGGGATAGTTCTAGGTAGCCCTTATCTATATGGTTGGAAAGCTATTTTCTACAGGGAAAAGAATCATTATCATTTTTTTAAAGATGGCATTCAATATATTGTACATTCACATAGGATTAAGACTGATCGTTCTTTTACAAACATAGGGCAATTAAAGAGGGTGATTAATGCAAGTAAAGATTTAACTCTTATGTATGTTAGTACAGGTGGTTTTGGACATGAGCTTGGAGTAGCTAACTAGGGTCAGATGTTGCAGGGTGCACCCACAGTACAGCATGAGGGAATGGTGATTGAAATCATTGATGGTCCCTTGGGTAAAAATGTTTTTGTTGTGGGAGATCGATATGTTGTTGATTTGTTCTCTTTCATATTTGCATTATTGTTAAGCTTGATGCTAGTCAATGTTTGTTGGTTAGTAGCTACAATAGATGATGCAGATGCTTATGGAAGTGATAGAATGATGTTTATATTCAACAATGTTGTTGTAGTCTTCATTGTGATTGTGAGCCAGGTATACAAATGTATAAATGTTATAGGACAAGTGGGGAGGCCAAGTCATCACTTGATGTTTGAATAAATGCCACTTTTGGAGTTCCAAAAGTTCTCCAGTGGGGAGGCCTAATCCGGGGGATATTTTCACTAAAAATTGAAGTGTCTCCAATAATCCATATTTTAGCACCATTAGAAAGAGCTTGATGTTGTGATTTTGGTGCAACTTGAATAGAGCGAAAAGGAGTCCGTTTGCTCAAGTTACAACCAGTCAAACTTTGGGTCAAACTACCATCAGAGGTCATCCAGGAAGTGAAAAAAATGATCATCTCATAAATCAACAGAAGTGGCATCAAGTCGAAGAGCTTGTCGAGACGATTCTGGAAATGTTCGTTTCATCAAAATCTGACATCATATGCTCAAGATATTGGTAGTCAAAGTTTAGTTGACTTGGTACGATTGGTGACGTCAGCATGTCGACATGGCACTCCGTACTGTATGGAAAGTAAAGTGGACCACCGAAAATTTGACACATGGCATCCATGTCAGCCTTGTACGAACCAATCAGATGATGACACATGTCATCCGTACACACGTCAGTGACCTAGTCATCACCACATCGGTGTTCGCATCAGTGCATAGTCATCGACCACATTAGTAGTCCAGTCAGCCTTCACATCTGTAGTCTAGTTAGTGATCATTGATGGTCACATTAGAGTCACTGACCAATGAGAACTCGCCACGTGGCACACACCTGGTGCCACATGTGACCTCTGCTCCATCATCACCAACATATCCAGCAGATAGTTTAGTCATTCTGATAAAAAGGATAGGGGATTCGACCCCCTAACCTCCTAACTACATGCACTCCCCTCCACCACTCGGCCGCAAGATATCCTCACTATTATAACTAGTTATATTTTGTTTTGTTATGTAATAGGCAGAAATCAGCTATTAAAAGCCAGCGGCTAGGGTTGAACCCCTGACTGCCGGCTTACCAAAAGGTATGGCCATCGATAAGCCATCAAATGGGCTTAGAAAGTGACATGGCATTGGTTGGTATTTCGTAATTTTAAGTCTGATAGCCATAAATTTAAAACAAACCTCCTATTATTAAACATTACAACAAATCCTAAAGAAAGCCCAAAAATACATTATTTAAGGGGGCTTAAATAATCTTGAAATATATTATTTAAAGGGCTTAAATAATTTCTAAAAGATTATTAAGGATATTTTAAGGATTTTGGGGGGGATTTTTCAAAATATTACTATGTAAGGGGGATTGAGTTGAAATTCCCAAATCAATTGGTTTTTCACCAATTTGGGAATATTTGTGGTATAAAAAGGGGTTGAAAGGCTAAGATTTTTTAGTGAAGGGAAGTAGTTGAGAAACAGGTGATACAAAAGAGGGATTTCTAAGGAGTTCTTTGAGCCAATTTTGTTCATCGGAGTATTGTTATGCTGCTGAAGTGTTAGAAGAAATTGTCTTGGTGCAATTGTAATTTCTATTTGGAGATTAATCGGATCGGTCTCACTCTATTGGAGCGGACCCAGAGACGTAGTCACATTTGTGGCGAACTCCGTTATCAGATCGTTTGCACACTCTCTCTCTTCTTCCTTCTCATTTTTTTTTCACCTTAAATTTTTAATGCATAGTTTCAATAATGTATACATGAAAATTATTTCCATTAAGTTGTTATAATTAAGCATTCAAATATGAAATTAGTTTAGATCCTAATCAGATCACGTTAGGCCTATATCTCTCTGTAATACAATTTACAAAATCTTCACTAAGGCTATGTATTTAAGGTTACATCCCTTTATTGCTAAGATTATTTCTGAGGAGCAAGGTGGTTTTTACTAGGAAGACAGACTATTGAAGGGTCTATAGTTACACATGAAGTTCTTCATTCAATTGCATCAAACAATATTTTGGCAGTGGTTGTGAAACTTGATATGTTGAAAGTATATGACAGGTTTAATTGGCAATTTCTCATTCAAGTTTTGAAGAAATTTGGTTTTAGTTGTAAATAGTGTAAATGGGTGTTTTCTTGTTTATCTTTTGCAAAGTTTTTTGTGATAATCAATGGAACACCAGTGGGTTTTTTAGTTCTATGCAAGGTGTTCATCAAGGATATCCTCTCTCTCCTTTCTTATTCATTATACTTGTAGAGGCTTTGAGTAGGTTTGTTTCTATAAGTTATGAGCAAGGTTTATTGCAGGGTATAGCCATTCCAAGCACAAACATTGCTATCACACATTATTTTTTTGTTGATGATACTTTTCTTTTTGGAAAAGTAGCTTTGGGGGAACTAAAGAAAATTAAATATGTGCTTGATAGGTATTCTCAAGCATCTGGACAAAAGATCAATGAGAATAAATCCAAGATTTATCTTTTTAACACAAAAGCAATAGTCACAAGGCATATTGTATGGATCCTTGGTTTTCAAGAAGCTAAATTTCCTAGTAAGTACTTGGGAATCTCTTTCTTTATTCAAAAAAATAAAGTATCTTATTGGAATAAAATCATTCAGAGTATCCAAGCAAAAATTAGTTCATGGAAAGGTAGACGAATATCTTTGTCTAGAAGAATATTAATGGTTAAATTTTTCCTTTCTTCAATTCCTAATTACATTATGGTTGTCCTAAAAGCTCCTAAATCAGTTGTGGTACAAATTGAAAAGTTGATTCAGAATTTTTTATGGTGTGGAAACAAAGATAATGTAAAGAAGGTTCCTTTAATTTCGTTGGATAAAATGTGTATGGATAAGGCACAAAGAGGTGCCAGTTTGCATAATGTTGCTTATAGGAATTTATTGTTGGGTACAAAATTAGTTTGATATATGTACACTTATCCAAATAAGAAATGGTGCAAGGTCATGCAAGCAAAATATCTAGATAACTTTAAGCCTTCTAGAATCCTTACTATATCAAATCCACCATTAGGGTCACAAATGTGGAATTTTCTAACTACATGCAAGAAATATATAGTTTCACATTTAACTTGGGAAGTTAATAATGGGGAGGAAGCTTTATTTTGGAAAGACTCATGGAATGGTTTTTAGGCTACTAGTTCTATCAATGATTTTCAAAATACTAAAAACGTCTTATCTTCTTTGTGGGGTGTTAAGGTTAAAGATTGTATTGATCAGATTAATATATCATCTCATAGGGTTATCTGGAAAGACATATCAAATGAAAACATTTGACCAGATCATAGGGTATTGTTAAAGCAAATTTTAGATAAAAGAGTGGTATTCTTATCAAATGAAAATGATAAGTTAAGGTGGGTTTTTTCTAAATCTGGTCAGTATTTAGTCAGAGATGGGTATAATTCAGTCTCACAAAATGCATTACAGATGGAATTTCAAAGGGATTATTCATTTTATTGGAATCCTATTGTTCTTCCTAAAGCAAGGTGCTTTGCGTGGCTTGCAATTAAAAGAAAATTTCTAACAAGTGATAAGTTATCCAAATTGGGAATTGCAGATCCATTTCAATGTGTTTTATGTGGGAATCATTTGGAATATATCAATCATCTATTTTTTGAGTGTCATGTTGCTCAAGCATGTTAGGATTTTGTTCAAAACAAATTGAATTGATATGCACCTTTGTCTAATAAATTATGGGAATTTTTTTCTAGTTGGCCATGTTTGTTTAACAATTCTTTTTTGGCCTACATATGGAAGGTTATTTCAGCAATGGTAGTGTGGGAAATTTGGTGGGTTAGAAATAAATGTATATTTAGGGAAGAAAAATGTGTTATTGAAAATCTATTGATTGGTTTAGAAACATCTATCTCTGAGGTTGTTGACAGTTATGTGTATAGGACAAAAAGAGTAGATGTTGTTTTTTCAAATTTGGATTCAACATTGCTCTCTCAATGGTCTCAAATTGCTTTTCCTTTTAATGGAAGTCAATTACAAATACCTCAGAACAGGGTGGATAGGACTAAGGTAGTTTGGAAAGCTCCACCTCAAGGATGGTTTCAGTTAAATTTTGATGGACCTAGTAGAGGTAATCCTGGTGAAGCTGGTGTAGGGGTGGTCATTAGAGATTATAGGGGTGGAGTGTTAATGGAAAAATCAATAAAACTTTCAAATGTAACTAACAATGTAGCGAAGGCTACTGCAATATTCTGTGGATTAGAAATGGCAAGATTATTGAAAATTTCCAAGTTACAGATTGATGGAGATTCCTTAATAATCTGGAACGCATGTAAAGAACGTAAGATTCTCAACTAGCACCTTCAATATATCATGAAATAGGTATGTTTTTTACTAGATAGTTTTATTTTATATGAGATTATGCACGTATACAGAGAAGGTAACTATTTGGCAGATTTTTTGGAAAACATGGGGGTGGAATAGGGGGAATTTTTAGTAGTTCACGTAACTGATGGCAAACATAAAAAATCAAGCCTGTGTAATATCATTGGTAAGGAAGGGGTATTGTAGTTTGAGCATAGAGGTAATTGAAAAAACGAGTGATGTTTTCGACTTGCTGTGTGGTTTATGAAAGTAACCATTGGATACAAGGGTGGGCATTTGAAAATTTCAAAGGAAGTGTTATTGCATTTGATTAGAATTGAATATGTTATGCATCAATTATTTTTGCAATTCAAAAGTGGCAACAAAATATGTGTGTATTAATGACTAGTGCAGTTCAAAAGTGTCAATTCACATGTATTTCTAATATAAATGAGGAGGTCATTTAGAATTTTGTCATGACCACCTAGGAATCTAATTAGTGTAGTGGTTGACAATTGTCAAAAATACAACCTTGTCTTTGCATATTGTTGGGTATGCAAACCAAAATATTTGGTGACATGTAATATGGTTTTTTAATATTGTTTTATGTGACCTGGAAAAATAAGATGGTTTAAAATGTTAATTTATTTATGGAAGAGTTTAAATAGTTGGAAGGTATTAAGTATTCCATCGCATTGAAGTGTACAAGGTGTGTGGCAAGGTTATGAGATTGGAGGGAAACATAAGGAAACAAATGGTAGGGTAGAAGTTCAGTTCAAGTCTACATTTGTGTTAGTTTGATATTTTTATTTTTTTTTGTTGGTTTGGGTATGAAGGGTATCATTCTATGTCATTACAGACTACTATGTGGGAGAATGTATCTAATCAATGGTACAAATGCAACAAGTTAAAAATTGTGTGTAATCTCAGAAATCTCAAAGTATATCAATTGGTACGAGTACATGTTGTGTGTTTAGGGAGGCGTATAGAATATGCTCCATGATTCTTCCTTATGGTAATCATAATTTATGTACCATTTCCAAATGAAACCGTTGACATTTTTAAAATTAACATTTTGTGTAAATATGCAAGACACAGTTGTCAATGCAAATTTATATGAAGTGTGCAAACATGGATTTCAAGGTTGGTCCTTTCTAATGAAAATATTAGGAAAACATAATGGGGGCATGGATAAGTTTATCATTTGGTTAATCATTCGAAATCCATTTATAACTGTAGAATCTAAATTAGTTTTTATCAAAATACATTATTGACATTTGCTAAATTTGGCAAGCAATAATAGTTATGAAAGGAGGGTACAATCATTAAAAGTTATGCTTGTAAAGTCCCTCAAATTTATTGCCGCTTTGGAGATGGGAAATAAGTTGGTGGATAAATGTGTTACATTAGCACCATTTTGTCTATGACTTTTGCAAAGAATTGGTATGAGTTCTAAGGAAAGTTCCAATAGCGGTGATCTTAGAGTGCCAAAGTTAGCCTGTGAAAATTGTAGTAGGCACCAGATGGAATTCTATCCTAGAAATTATAGTCTTCATTCCAGTACAAGATTGGGAAATGCCAATAGCAAAAGAGATTGGTGATGATGAACTTCTCTTGGTGTTCAAAGGTCACTGTTCAACTTACATCAAGTATGTTAAGCAAATTATTGGGAAAGCAATTTTACAACCAAAGGCGAAGAGGGTAATTTATCCTTCTCAATTTCTCTCTATTTTCCTTTCAAATTTGTTGGATTTACTTCAGGATGTTCAACTGCTTGAATTGATTGCTGCTAGAGTTGTCAATGAAGAGTTTCTACCAAATGGAGTTCTTGCTAAGGCTTTCCAAAAATATGATATGTGGAAGGGTCATGGTTATTTAGGTGGTCTATTTCCAAGGCATTTCTTATTGAGTTGCGCTGCATTTATAAAACTTGTTTGTTGCAATAAACAAGTCCCTTTCTCAACAAAGCTTTACTCTCATGCTTAATGTTCTGAGAAGGTATATGGCTAAGTTTGAGGATGACTTGTTAGAGAATGTGAAAGTGATTGTTCATGCTACCATGATCCTCCTTGTTCATGTGCATGATCCACAGTTGTCGCCTCCTATGTCTATGTTGGAAGATGATAAAAGCACATTGCAACAATTTGAATCTAAAGAAGTAGTTCCTCAAGAGAAGGTAGGAGGGATAAATCTAAATATAATTCCATAATATGAGTTAGCAAAAGATGAGTTAGTAGAAGGTAATATTCAAATAGATGTTGAAAATCAAAGTGTAAACATTTATCTAGAAGTTATGGAAGAATAGTGTGTTCAAAGAAAAGAAAAATTTTGGCTCTTAATGTAATTGTAAATGAAGCAACAATGTTATTTGGTCGATAGTATAAGGTTTTTATCAAAGGGTATTTGGTGTGGATTCTTGAATATGCTTTTTTTTCGACGAAGTATGGCTTTTCATCGATATCATAGAAATTTTTTGATCTCGGTTGATAGATGTTGTACCTGACATGAATGGGAATTAAATTTTTGAAATATGGTAAAGATTAAGACTGGTGTTTGTGGTAATAGGGGGATATTAGATTTGTAATTAGAAAGTATTGCAATTTCAAAATGTCAATGTTAATTATGTGAAGAAGTTGTAGAAAAGCTTGCAATATGATATGCAAGAGTAGTTGAACTTTTTTGGGTTCTACACTCAAATTATCTATTTTTTCCTTTTAGGTTGGTAACTAAAGGTTTTCTTTTGGATTCTTTCCTTACCGGTATGACCTTTGAATTTGGGATATGTAAATTATAAATTTAAATAATATATTATAGTGGCTTGTCTAATTTTGCTTTAAAAAAAAAGACAAAGATAAAGGCTACTGGTACATAGGCTATCAAATTGAATAAGAGAAAATCTTCTAGCAAAGGACAAGAAGCAAAGAAAAAGTCCAAAATTGACAAGCCTAGTATGTCTATTAAGGAAGTTGAGGATACAACCATAAAAGATGGAAATCTCAAGCCACTTTGTGATTGGTATGAGACCTTTGATGAATCCGGTAAGAAAATTCTTGAAGAAGCAACAATAAGACATATGAATTTTTTCAATAAATTCCTTGTTAAAATCATGTTTGGTTTGCCTACAAATCTGTATAATGCTTTGGAGTCTAGGAGGTTGAGTACCTTAGTAGAAGAAGAAAATCTGAGGAAGAGAGTTCTTATCGATTTGTGCTCGGAAATGTCAATTGAAGAAATGGATTTATTCCTTGAGAAAGCTAAAAAGGAATTCAGGAGCAAAACAAGGGTAAATAAACTCATGATTGGTGAAACTAACACTGTTGTCAATGAAACTAAGGAAATTCAGGAAGAATTTTTGTCAAGGGGAAAAATTAACATTGAGGAAATCAATACTGAAAATGCTCAAGTAAATGAGGAAGTGAATGTGGAGGTAAATGAATTAGAAGAAGAGAATGTGAATGAGGAGAACATAAATGTATTTGATCCTCCAGAATTTAAGGATATTTTGATGTCTTCTAATAAGGAAAATACAGAGTCACCTATGGAAACTAAGGATCCTGTGGAGGTGCTAGCTAAGGAAAAAGAGGTGCATACCAAAGAAGTTGGAATGCCTAAAGTCAATCTTGAATCAAAATCCAAGGTTGAAAAGGAAAAGGATCAAGAAATCAGAATAGAGGAAGTGAAAGATTCTCTATTAGAGCTTCAGGAAGAATCAGATCTTGAGTTGGATGAAAAATCAATTAACCTATTCACTCTCTCTCTAGTTCAAATGATGAATGTCACTAAAATTTCTCAAGCCAAAGCAAGTGAGAATATACTAAAATATCACATAAAGGATAGTGAACTGCTAAATATTGCATATGAAGTTTAATAGAAATTAATGCCTACTTATGTTGTGGATCCATCAGTTTCCTCCTCTGGTGAGTTAAAGAAGCTAATAAATTCTATAAATTCTCATTTTGAATCTTTTGAGAAATATGCTTTGGTTAAAGTAAAAAAGGAGTTTATGGAGAAGAGAGTTTGTAGCCTAAATTAATTGATTGCTAAAGACAAAGATCTGTTATGTACCTACATAAAAACTATTCAAAGTTCTATGTTTGAAGGAGGAAAAGTGTACAAATCTTGCTTGGTCTTGTCAAAATTTACTGAAGAAAATGAGAAGAAGGTGAAAGACATTGAACAATAGTTGGTCACTATTTCCAATACCTTTGACCCATTAGCTAGCAGTGTTTGTAGTCAAGAAAGTCAGGTGATGTCTTTGTTCAACCAAATAAACAATTTGAAATTTGAAAATGAAAGGATTATTTGTAGAGTATGTGAACTCAAGGGACTAATAAGTCCAAAGATTGAGATGATGGTAATTGCTCTGAAAGAAGCTAAAGATGTTATGACCACTCCTGATCTAGTAAGTCTCGAAGCAACATAAACTTTAGCATATCTGCTTTATGGTCATCTAACCATTTTGGAGAGTTTGAGAAGTGTCTGGGGATCAAACTTAAGTGGGCTGAAGAATAGCTTTGTAGATGTCTTCAAATTTTTGTAAGTCATCAGTTTTGCAATTTTTGATTTCCCAATTTTTTCATTGATGTCAAAGGGGGAGAGAGCACTACGATGAAAAATGCCTTGACATTATTAGGGAGAGCAGTATTCTGAATTTTGGAAGTATACTTACTAGCTTCAACACTTAGTCATTTTTTAATAAGCATTTCCATCAATGCCAAAGGGGGATATTGTTGGAATATGTCTTCTAGTGTTTTCATTGATGGCAACTAAAGTCATCTCCATGGTCCACAAATCAACATATATTCATAATGGCAGATAAAGTGAAGTACTGTGTGTTACCGACAAAATACTTAAGAATAGGGTATTTGGTCAATCAGTTAATATGTTTACTTCACCGGATCATTGTTTTGACTTGTGGATCCCCGTGATTGATTGTTGAGCATGAACATTGTCTTTTTACTGAATCTTATGGTGTTACATCTATCGTTGTATGAGCTTGGAGGTCTAGTAGGATGTTTTATGTCTATTTTTTCATTTTAGTCGACTCAGTGACTGTGGTGCATTGTGGATGTATAAAGTGAAATTATTTGAAATTTTTTATGTTCAAATATTTAAATATGGGTCCCAACTATAGTCTAGCTGATTGTGTTACATCCACATTGAAAATCCAATTGTAATTTTGGGCCGACAATTGATAATATTCCCAAGTCTTATCAAGACCGACCTATAGCAATTTTATTTCTAGATGCGGATATATATAAGAGGTTCGATATATCATTTTTTATGTGGAAAAGAAGTGTGGTGGTGTGTTTTGATCATCAAGAAGAATGATTAGGTGATTATGCATAGTTTCACTTATGCATTAAATATTTTTGCAATGCAAGTTGCGGAGAGTAGAGCAAAATTGTTGAGTCAGTCAGAAGGACAATAGATTATCTATAGAGCTTAACTGGAACTATAATCAAGAATTATGGATTCTATTTCATTAGTTCACTCTTTTGGATCTATTACAAATCATTGTAGGGAAGTAAGCCCATTCCTTTTGAGTAGTGAGCTCTAGGTAGTGAGCTTGAATACAAGTGCATTCCCATTTTGTACTTCTCATTTTGGGTATACTCATATTATATTGTGGATTGACCATCCACCATGGTTTTTCCCCTAATAGGGTTTCCACATAAAAATTCAAGTGTTATGACTGTATTGTAATTATTTCCTTTCTGTTGATGCATGTCACTTTTGTTCAATGGTCAAGAAAGTTAAATAATAGAATAATAAAGTTGAATTTTTGCATAACACTGATTCACCCCCCCTCTCAGTGTTGTTTTTTTCCAACATAATAGTCATGAGCCAAGTATCCAATAGTAAAAAAGTGTCTACAAAAAATGAGATTTCTTCATAATCCACAAGTTGGGACCAAGACTAGTCATTAAATTGAAGCACAACCTCACCAAGTAGTGCCTAAGATAAAGCAATCTCCACTAAAATATGAGCATAGGAAGTGTGAATAAATTTCTTTGAAGCCTCGTCCACTTTCAAAAACCTACCAAGAGCATTACTTATGCTTTGAAGAGCAGAGGATCCCAAGAATTATAAGGGGAGATAAAATACTCTCACCCAACACAGGAATAATATCAACAAGTTCCTTCAAAGGGTTGAAGGAGTGAAACCAAGGCCTCAAAGATAGGGGATGAGAATCCTAAAACCACAAACCATGATCTAAAACTACCTGCATATCCTAACTAGAAGTAAAGCCAAAAACAAAAAACTCTTTGGCAGAAGTATAAATCTCAATCCTACCTCTTGCTAAGGGTTTCCGATGCTTCGTGATTGAAAGGTTCAGATCCAAGAGAGAATGCCACAAATGAAATAATCTGCAAATTAGTCACATTTTGGAGAAAAAATCAATTCTAACACAAACCTCCTTGCCAATGGAGATAATAGAAGCAACAATGTCACACTTGAATAGGTGCACAAAGTGCACCCTACATCATTAAACCTTATAGCATCAACATAATACTTAGTGCCCCCAACAAGAATAGTTGGAGAGCCCACAACCCTACCAATAGTAGGAGATACTCCTAAAGCCAAAAATAATAGGTTGCAATGACAAAGTAGATAAATCAACAACCAGTTCACATTCCAATGAGGCAGGTTATTACATAGGAGAGTGGAGCAAGGGGAGCTAGAGAGTCCTTTGAAATTGGCATTCAAAAATGCAAATGGGTAGGAGAGCATGTGTTCCATCATGGTACAATTTACTCCTCTTTATAGCATACAAGTGTTATACACTATCAAAAAGTTTTTTTATAATAGTTATAAAGAAAACCATATATATAATATTATGTCACACAAGCACACAAAGGAAAATGGAACACATGTAAATAAGGGATACAAGGTGTAAAAGAACAATAAAAATGGAACTATGAATTTTGGTTAGCATAAGAAAGGAAATCATTGTGCTAATAAATTTTTCTATCATATCAATTATTGGGACTAAATTTTGTGGTGTTCAATTTTTCTTCAGTTCTAAATATTTTGTACACTTAGGCTCCATTTTTTTCATCAAATTAACTGATTTAAGAATTATTTACATGGGTATCCATTCACTATTTTTTCTTGTGTTGTCCTTTGTCATCCCTTCATGTGCCTACCATGTTTTGGTAGTTGCTAAGGTCTCAAATATTCTAAGTGTTCATATTTTATATTTAAAATTTTAAAACATTATGTTTATGTCAAAGATTCAAAATTTTCCTTATTGGTATTCCTTTAAGGCCAAATTTGCCTTGTTTGTGTGTACCCATCGAGATATCAAACCTTACTATCCCAGTACAACTTTCATTCATTCTTCACCTTCATCTTTTTTCCTCATAAAAATTTTTGGAATTCCCCTTCTCAATATCCCTTTTTTGGACATCCATTTTTCTTTACCTTTGTTAGTGTAGAGTAGAAAGTTGTATCCCTTTACAATTTCACACTATGTTTGGGTTCCTTAATTTTTTGGACTTAAGTTTCTAATTTACCAAATTATGCATTTCAAAGTCTTATTTTTTCCATTTTTTAGAAAGGAGAACCGACATTAAATAAATGCATTCAATAATTAAATCACCATGGAATATGTGTGTCCTAGACTTATAGGCCAAGTCACCCCTCTAAGTACCAAGAACCATATTAAAATATGTTTTTCGTGGTATTTTAATTATTCAAATTCAAATTGTAATTGTCAGCTTTTGGAATTTAATTTTCGAGAAATTAGATAAACACATATAAATACATAGTCTTTTTATTAGTTGAAATCTAACACACATGCATGATCAAATATTTTCAAGAGAAAATATTGTTGTCAAGAGCATAATTGAGAATTCAAGAGTAGATTTATCAGTGATTTGTTGTAGCAATCAAGATCCTAACATCATGTTCAATTTTATGTGTGTTCATGTTCTTATTGTGAAGGCTAATATGCATTATTGATCCTAAAGCATCCAAGCATTTCAATTATCCAAATCAATCAAGCAAAGCAAGATCAAGTTCCTTGGAGAGATTTATGTTTGACTTCAATTGTCTAAGGGAAGCCATTGAAGGTGGTGTGTTGTAGGAAGCATTGTTCATTCATCATTTCCTCTTCAATATTTGGAAAGATAGAAATGTTTGCATATTTTCTCATAGCCAAATTGACAAACATGTATCTTTATTATATAAAGCGAATATTTTTTCTAATTTTATTTTGTAGATTCAAGTGCAAACGAACAAAGTTGTGCTTGAAGGTGCTCACCTCTAGGCATTGTTGGACCACTGGGGAAATGACCCTTAAACTATAGTTCAGGTGCCCACTTCGCCCACCTCTTTTCATGGCCATTCGCCCCGATGGGGCTGATGACAAAGTGTCTTGGCTTGCCCCCACTCTAATGATCCTCCTCATCATTGCTCTCACCCTCCTCGGTTGTCGTATTCTCCTCCTCTATGGGTTGACTTGAGGTGGCCCTCTAGAGGGATGGCGGGGGGCAATAGTGGCACTTCTGTGTGGCCCACTAGAAATAATCCTCATGGAGGTTCTGGTTGGTAGGATACTATGAAATGGCTCTCGTGTTTGGACTTAGTAATCCCACCCAATTGTGATGATAAAGATAAAGAAAAAGATAAGGATGGAAAAGGTTGGGGTTTTCCTAATGTCACTCCAAACCTTGTTGATGTATGGGGAAAGAAACTAGATGGCAGGGACCCTACCCTCTGTTGGCATGACTATGGCCACCTGATGACCCTTTTTATTTTGTGTTTGTAATATTTCTAGTTTTTGAGGCCTGACCTATGTGACTTTGGACTTCTGAGCTTTTCCCATGTGACTCTTGGAGTGTGCCTTTTTACCACCCAACTTTTTTTTATGAATATGTATCTCTATCTTTATATTTAATATAGATATATGCCTATTCATTAAAAAAAAAATCCCCTTTATTCTTTCATAAAACATAGAGCTCACAGACTCCTTTATCTCTACACAGATTAAGTTTAGAAGAAAAATATCCTCCCCTCTAGTCAAACAACAAAAGAAATCTGCCCTTGGATAGTGTACACCAATATTCCTTGATTAAAAGAGGTAACATATGATTGGTATAATCAAGGATTATATGATTTTAATAATCATGGATTGATGAGACAATGGCAAGAATTGATTGTAACCTTAAATCAACTTTTACAAATATTATTATTAGCTCAATAAAGCAAATGAGACCTACCTAAGTAAGTCTTTCTTAAGTGCATAATATGCAATAAAGTAAATAACTATATGCAATAAATGAAATGATGCACCATAGCTCCTAGTACACACTAATAGGCTAGAACCATCCTTTTATATATTTATATCTACAACTACCTAAAATAAATTATTTATAAATAATTAAAATAAAAAAATACATAAAATTATTTATCATTTTATATGCAAAATACATAAAACAATGTAAACAAAATAAATCCAAAATAAAAAATAAAAAATAAAAAATTTCACCATTAAAAATGAGAATCGCGAAGAATCTATCAAAGCATTATCCATAACTATACAAATCACAAAGAAAATGCATCAAATCATTATTCATAACTATATAGATCACATAGATCTCAGAGAATCCTAAAGTACATTCATGAAATGACTTAACGTGAAATTTTGATTGAGTTATCCTTGGACATTTTCAAATGTACAGTTGATATGGTAACTTTAGGATGTGTTGGAAGAGAAAAAGCCATAACTATCCCACAAAAAGCATAGAATGGATGGTCTTCTTTAGTGGATATTATATATATTTATAAAACACCCATGACAAAATTAGTCCTATGATTGATAGATATTTTATTTAGTGGAGAATCTATAGATTTCTAGTCACATTTAGCCTCATCCCTGATGACATAATTAACCCCATCCCTAATGCCAAATTTAGCCCAATAATTGGCATACTTTTGGTCAATGTGAAGCACAAAGCGTCTCTATATAGTAGTTTATTACTATCAATGATGGGAATGGGTAGGGAGAAAAATACCCAACTTAAATGCCTTTCTTCATGTCGCTTTAGTAGCTTACAACTCATGAAATATGATATTCCCATGCTTCTATTCAGAATATCTCTATGTAAAGAGTAGAATATTCAAGAATTACCTATTGTTGCTTCTTGACAAACAGATTTTTCCTTTGATTGATAAATGTTTTATTTAGTGGAAAATTTGTAGCTACATAGTTGTCACATTCAGGTCCATCATTTATTAAAGTTATATTTTTGTTTGGAGGGAAGCACAAAGCATCCCTCTACAATATTATTATTGACTAGAAAATTGTTTTTAATTCAGAAAATCTCTATATAAAGAGTATTTTCTTCCACAAATAGCAAGGACGAATATTCAATAATCACCCATTGTTTCTCCTTGAGAAACACTACAACTTAGTTTTATTGTATGGAAAAGAATATGCTAGTTGATGAACAAATCCTCATATTAAGAAGTCCTTGTAAGTGATCAATGTTTTGATTCTGAGATTGATCAAAGGTTTTGTCATTTGAATTGGTTGAACAAGATTTCTTACTAACGTGGATTTCCATAGTAGCCTAATATGTATGCATTTTTAGATACTAAAATATAAAAACAAGAAACAATGATCTGGTAGAATGCATAGCGACACATTTCCTAAATCCATATGTAGATTCTCCAATCACTATGGGCATTACTAGTGGATGTGGTGAGGGAATGACCAGTCTCATGAAGAAGGTATGTTATTATTATATTTGGCATCACATGAGTTTCTATGTACCATACTGACATAATTAGTTCAATTGAATATGGACTGATCTTAAAAAATTAGTTGTTCATTGGAAGAACACCTAGTTTCAAGTCCTAATTAGTCCATGAAAAAATCAACATGATATCAAAGTCAAACCAGACTAGGAGTCCAAAACATTCTATAGAGTGACTTAAGGGGATTGTCAGAAATAAACAACATTCCAACCAAAGATAAAGCATTCCACCAACAAATGAAAGATCCTAAATTTGAGTTCAATTTGATCTATGAAAAAATCAATCAAGAAATATTTGGATGAATTAAAAATTAGGAGAATATTCAGTCAAAGAAGGTTATAAATCTCTTATGGCATCTTTAAATAAGTCAGATTTCTCACACATACTCTTTTGGGATGAAGCTTTTCTCCCTAAATTGGGTGCTTTTTCTTGGGTTGCAATCAATGGTAGGGCTTTAACTACAGAAAGACTTGACAAATTGGGTTTAGTTACTGCTTTTCCATTTGTCTTTTGTGGCTACTTCTTAGAAACTAGGGGTCATCTTTTTGTGCATTGTCCATTTGCAAAGCATTGTTGGTATTGGGTTTTTGTCAAATTGGGTTGGTACTCAATGGTGTGTCCTACATTATCTATATAGTTTAAATCTTGGCCTATGTTACATTGTGCTTCTGTCATTGTTTATAGACTATCACACCATCTCTAGTTTTATGGTGCATTTGGAATGAAAGAAACAACAAAAATTTTAGGAACAAGTGTTCTCCTATTGAGGATGTGCTTATCAAATTGGAATCCTCAATATCATAAGTGGTTAGATCTTTCACTTTTAAGAAAATTGAGACTTTAAAATCTTTCTCTAATTGGGATGGGTTCATAATTAAGAATTGGTCCTTTCAATTAAAAATTTGCCCTTTCATGGTGCATTTCCTAATAAGGTGGATAAGATGTTACTCAAAGAGGCTAAATGGGTGCCTTCCCTTGCTAATTTATTTAAGCTAAATTATTATGGAGCGTCAAGGGGAAACCATGGTAAATCTAGGGTTGGTATAGTTATTATGGATTCAGATGCTAACATTGTTAAAGCAACCTATAAGATGTTTCTGATGGGTACGAACAACAAACTGGAAGCCCTCGGTATGGGATTGGATCTTGCAAGGTCCCTTCAAATCAATTATTTGATCATTGAAGGTGATTCCATGGTTATTTTTCATGTTTTTTCAAGCCAAAAAACTCATATTTGACAATTACAATACATGTTAGACAAGGTACTTATTCAGTTGAAATGGTTTAACATCTTTTCACTATCCTATTGCTATAGAGAAGAAAACTCTATTGTTGATTATTTAGAAAACAAAGCTATAGATGAGAAACTATATTTTAATGTCTTTAGTAAGGTGGACTTCCCCCTTGTTTAATGAGATCTTATAGTGGGACCTTTAATGTTATTGGTTATATTTTTCATTCAGGTGTCTTATTGGTTTCTTTATGACATCTTCATATTTCTATGTGCGCATGACAAGATCATGCTAGGAAGGGTTGTGGAGGTTGTATATCAAGAAAATTATAGTGGGGAAGTGACCTATTGTTACGCTTCATGCTTGATAGATAAAGAAATAAAAAATATTCTAGTGCAAATTCTTACTCATGTAACAAACGATGAACAAATTTTTGGTGCTAATAGTATACCATGTTATTGTGATGATAGTCCATTGGATTATCTTTCCTATCTTCTGCATGGAATGGTGCTCAGGATTTGTCATTAGGTTTTATTTAAAAGGCATTATGATTTTCGCTGGTAGATTTAATATGCTCTATATGGCTCATATCGGCTGCGTTTTGAATCATAATATGATTTTCCAATTTAGTTTTGTTTGCTCACATTTGGATCTTGGGAAGTTGGCTTCTCCTTTTATGATTACAATTTTCATATATATACAACATGGATCCCTTGGCATTGTATGGTTTTGAAGTTGTACAAGTCTTATTTCTCCATGGTATCTTCGGTGATTTGGTTTAGAGTTATAGCGAATTTGAAGTGTAAAGATTATAAGGATCACCATCCTTTCGCCAATGAAAAAATTTGTCATATTTTTGTCCTAGAGGATGAGGACATTGCTTTAGATATCTGCAAGGTGGTTGGTATTTCATGGATTCAGGAAAACTCTAACACATCCATTTTTGAGAATTTATATCATTTTTTTACTATTACCATGGATGTGTTTTTGGAGTTTAAGCTGGTTAATGTTCTTGCTAACAAGTTTGTGCACTCTAACTTGCTATATGAGTTGGACTTTCAGAAAGCTATGGACATGTATTCCTTGGGCATTGGTGCATTTCCTATTGCTAGATTTATTCATAGAAGTGATTTTTTTGCTAATGGTTGCTTTGGAGAACTTTTGATGATAATTAGGTCTAGCATTGTTTGTGATAATTTTGAGGAAACTATCTCGGGGTGCAAATGTCTCAATGACAAGCTCCTTCTAGATGTCTTGGCTGCAGGGGTAAAACTTTTCCCATCTCTCCATTTCTTGTTTGTTGTTGTTGCAAGATCCAATAGAGTATCTTCATTAGCAATGAAGTTAAATAAAATATTTTCTTTGGATCATTTATGGTTGTGTTACCAATTTTTCGCCACAACTTGATTGGTGGAGCTGGTTGAATGATATTATATTATAAGGTGGAATTGCAGTTTAAGTTCAAATGTTGTTGCATTCTTTTATCATTATGCATTGAGTGACAATTATGCATTTGAAAGAGGAAATAGATTTTTTGGAATGTCATTCAAATGTTCCAGAAATGACAGAAATATAGAATTGAACCAATGAGTAAAATAGCATTTTAGATGCTTTCTTTTATTTCATTAAAAAACTCATATTTTACAAGGCTTCATTTGATTTCAACAATCGGAATGATATTACAACATTGCATGTAAATGCATTTTCTTTTCGAATGAAAAGAAAGAATTGAAATCAAAGATCCACACAAATCATGGATGTAACTATTACAATACATTTCTAATAGCACATTGCACTACTGAAGATGCATAAATAAAACATATAAGTGATGACATATTCATCATTGCCTGATTATCGACGTTTGATGCTGGATGGTGCTCTGTTACCTTCTTGAGCTTCGTCAACTTGCAAGAGAAAAGAGGGGGTTTCAGTGGTTCTGATTACGACATAACCTATACAAGGCACCCATAATAGTACAGCCTACCATTAACCATGCATTGAAACAATCAATCAAGTGTAGTACGAAAGAAGTGAGTTGAAGGAGAAATACCAATATCATGATCATCAAGTTCTATTTTTGTGCTAACATTGTTTGTTTCTTTGTGTAGATATAGGTAAAATCATGAAGCTGAACATTATTTGAAGACCAAGCATGTGGAGAAAAGTGGGCTCCCACAAGGGTAGAGCTCGGCATGCTGCCCTATTCATTAAATGGGCTGCTTTTAAAAATACATCATCATGTTCATCAAGTGAAATGAAATACAACTGAAGGAGTAAAAATAGAGTTATCCATCGAGCAACTAAACCAACTATGCATTCATAGCCATCAGGTTATACTTTCTGAAGGCTATAGGTGAACAGTGAGTTTAGTTAACTAAATTATTTCAGCTGAGTACATTTACATCAGATATTGCTATATAAGTTCATGTTCTGTGCTATCTTGTTGATCACAATCATATATGCCATGCAAGTTATAGTTATCAGTATTCTTTTCACATTCAAGGATAGTGAACAGGAATACATTTTGCCTTATTAAACAGTCTTGTTTCAATTTTCATCGTGGAGGAGAGCAGAGTTAAATAAAAGTTTGTTAAGTGGAATATAAAAATGCATGAAGAGTACCATGTTGAGCTCAAGAGTATGAAGGATTGACAGTGCATTCAAGTATCAAATCAATCACTAGTTCCAGTCCACTGATAATTGAATATAGAATTAAGAATCATAGGATAAGATGATAACAGTTTCATTCCAAAATGTGTTTCTGAGCTATTATTTTTAAGGAAACATGTGAGCTTTCATTAAATGCAATGTGCAGGAACAAACGGCTCATTCCAAGCTGGAAGGATGTTCAAATAGAACCATGTATCAGTATTTAGCTGAAGACAACAATCAAAGTAAAATGTGTATCTAGAATTATCTTTAGTGAGTTACAGGTGTTAGGAAAAGTACACATGAACAAATTTGTTAAAATGCAGATATGAGAGGGTTTTAGACAATAAGAGGCCGAAAGGATATCAGGTTTTCAATGCAATACAAACAGGATGTACTCAAAAATGCTATATACTCAGGAGAAGGTCTTATGAAGGACAAAATTTCTACAATATTTCCATGAAGAAAGCTTAAGAAGGTAGAGTACTATGTGAATTATATTTTCAGCATTTCCAATTTACTCATATGGATGCATTTTTCTAGAATAGCAAGATTAAGTATTTTGTCATACGAGAGTTTTCAGACAATGCTTATTTCCCTTCTAGCTATCAAGTATTTGTATGGAGGATATTAAAAGACACAAAAATACTAATAAAAAGCAGAAACAACTAGTCATATGGGTCGAACCATACACTAAATAAAATAAACATACAAAATTTTCACCATTTCCAGTGATATCCATGATAGAGTTTGTTAAGTAAATAACAAGAACAAATGCAAAGAACTGGTGGTCGAGCTCTGAAGAGAAATTAGAATACATGCATTTTCTTCAAGAAATGCCAATACCCATGTCATTCTTTTGTTTTAGAAGTCTGAAAATAGACCATCATTTCTAATGGGCCGAGCTTATAAACTGAATGTAGAATGAATATATGACACCCACATTTGGTTTTGCTTTCAAAATATAGAAAATGCAATAATCATGATAAACCATGTGAAGGTTTTGCATGAGACATTAGTAGAACACAAAATGCAAATTTCCTATGTTGAGCCAAGCTTTAGAATGGAGAAAATACATTTTTATTCAAAAGTTTCAATTACCCATATGCAGATTTGTCTTCTAATACTCAAGAAGGTGGATTTCCTATTTTGGGTCGAGCCAAAAATTTTAAAAAGTGCTTTCTACAATACATGTATGGGGGTATGTACATGGCCATGTAATCTTAAGTAAAGATGGTTGAGTTTTTTAGAATGAGACAGTATGTGTTTTGGCACAACTCACCAGTCTAGATCTGTGGAAAAGCACCCTAGCTGGGGCCAAGAGCTTCACAAAGTGTCCATAAAGCAAGAGTGTGATCTCTCAAGATGACATTCGAGCTTTCATAGCAAAGTGAACTCAAAAGATACAAGTAGAGGCATTAAAGGTTGTGTTAGCCGCGGCTATAAGACCAAGAGTGAGCAAAAATATGAAGCTTTAGAAGCCATGAGTGAATAACTTACCTTGTGCGCAGAAGCAAAAGACATATCCTTGAATGAGCTCTCTCTTAGAGCTTTTAAACAAAACCCGAGCTCATGGTATGGTCAGCCAAGCAAGGAGAAGTTCCAGAAAGGAGCATGATGAAGTTCTCAAGGCACGCGGGTACCAGTCCAAGATCAATCATGGTGATATGTTTACAAGTAGAGCTCTTTTCTTTCAAAGTGGAGAGTGAGAAGTGAAATGATGATTAGGGTGTGACTTCGTTTTTGTTGAAACCCTATTTCAACCTTATCAGTATCTGGATTGTTCGGTTAAAGGCACATGGAGAAATTTGAGTGGAGTAATCTTTACATTGCATTTTAATTAAAGTATGAGTCTAATGTATAAGTAGGGAGGCCAAAAATTCATGTGCTAAGTTGACGTATTAAGTTTTAAGACTTATTCTTGTTGCCTTAGTGAAATATGAAGGCTTTAATATGTATTATCAATGTAAATGTAATGGTGAATGCCTTATAATTTAGGGTTAGGTTTTGATGATTATACAATTAGAGCTTTTGATTTTGATTGATTTTAAAGAAATCAATGACAAATTTTTGATAAGAAGATGAGAAGATAATGATGTGCATTAATATTTTTATGATTTATTGAGAAAATCAAATTATTGTAATGGAGAAATAAGGAGATTTTCTTTTTTGCAAAAGATTTTCAATCTTTAATTGGAAAAAAATAAATAAATTGTGCAAATCTACATCTTGTAAATCAGAATCATAAAGCGATATTCTATAAATTGCTTTTTGATTTCTTGCTATTTTTAGCAGATTTTTGTTGACTTTTCCCTTGGTCGAATTTCAGACCTATCTTGGAGAGATAAGGTGTTTTTTGAGCTTTTAAAGCAAGATTAGCCTATTTTTAGAGGCTTGACAATGTGATCATAAAAGCCAGTATGCTTTTTTCTACTTTTAGGCAGTTTTTTGAGATAGTTTGAAGCCTTTTTCCTGGAGCTTTTTCCTGAGCTCAGATTAGGGTTTCTTGAGAGCTATGTTTGGATAGACTTAGTCTTTCAGCTCTCATCTCTTAGTAGTTCATATATGAGTTCCTGCTCTTATGCTATTTTGGAGTTGTGAACCTTGTACTCAGTTTTGACATATTGACACTCTTTCAGTTCCAATAATACAACATAGTTCTTCTTTCCATTTTCTTGTCTCAAGACTGGTAGCAGCAGTTTGATGCTTTGTGTATTCAAATTTGAAGACTTAATGTCCTGCTTTTATGAGTTTTCTGCACAGGGTTTCATGTTTTCAGGTTATATGTTGTATTTGATGCTCTAAATCTTCATACAAATTAATGATGAAATCATGTATTAGTGAGATTGTACGAATTATTGTAGTGAAGGAGTTGTGAGTGGCAGGATCCAGTTTCTATCAGAAGTTTAAATCAATCATCAGTTAGATTCATATTTTTTTCCGTTCATCTTTTTATCCCTTTCCTTCTGAAGTTTTAGAGTAATATTAATCATTCAGAGAACCAACTCACTCTGGAGATTCCTTCTTCATTCAAATCACCCACATCTGAAGAAGGTTTCCATGTTTCAATAGTTTTCTAAATATTGCATTCAGTAGGGTACAAAACTATTGATAACAGGTTGTTATCTTATTACGAAGCCAGTTCTAGTTTTCGGGTGGACGGGGAGAATTAAAGAGTTTTGTTGTCCTTCTTCTATTGTCTGTTGGGTTGTCTTTTCTCTGGTTAGGGAAATTTTCTACTTGGGCCCTCTAATTGGTCTGGTCCTTGGGTTGATTCTATAATCACATATGTGACTTTATTTCTTCAGCATGGAGCTATAACCAGAGGTTTTCTTCTTGGTTCTTTCCTGGCGATATGCTTCCATGAACCGGGATTTTGTATGAACTCTTTTATAAAATAATAAAATATTTCAGTGGCTTTGTCACTTTTATTTAATATATATATATATATATACATACATACATACATATATATATAAATATATTGAATGTTTAATATTTGAAGTGGTAAACTTTGTATGATACTGTTTTGGCAAACTTGGTGACATATTAGTGAGAGTTTCCTTTGTTTCTTAGCTCTTGATAAAATTTTAATCTATATGAGTGTTAAAATCCCACCACATTGTGTGATTCCAAATAGTAGATCATTTGCTCATCATAGCTGCTCAACGAGCATTCCCATATGAGGATTTCAATGGAGAATAGATAAAATATATTGACCTCAGTGAAAAGGGTAGAAGAATAAAGAAAGAAGTTTTCAATTTATTCACCAAAAGGCCAAGTAGTTGCTCATATTCATTTTATTTAATATACAAGAATTTCAATTCATGTTTGATAATTGATAACAAACCAAAAAAGTCACTAGTCAAATTTTTAGAGGAATATCAACCAGAATATGAAGCCTTTACAAATCTTTAGCATGCATGGACTTGAACCAACTAGTGAGTGGTGAGAAACCTATAGAAAAGATTTTAGGTGAATGATTTTTTGAAAATTGTGAATAGTAATGCTCTAAAACAAATGATTTATATTGTGTTGTGAGCCCTCCAACTGAAACATCTAATAAATAAGAGCGAGAAGGAAATTGCTAGGGTTTTAACTATGAATTTTAGTGCTCAGAATTATTGCAGAGAGTGCAAAGCTTGCAATGGTTTGGAAGTTGAGATAATGAGAGAAATCAAGGCCTATATGACTTACGCACAATGGTTGAGCACTTGCTGGAGACATAGTTAAAGAGAAAAATAGTCAAAGCTTTTACAACAAATGTGATTTTTTTTTCTTGCTATAGCATTTGTGATGGTCTAGATAGTCTGTGTAGCATGGATGTTCAGACCAGTTTAATTTTAAAGGAAAAGGGAGAGGAATAACACCAAATCCAAAACAAACCGAAAAATATTGAAATATAAACACATAGATCTGAAAATGATTTCAATTTTATATATATATTTGAAAGACATACAATGTCTTCTATCATAGGATAAACTTAGAGTTGCTACTCTTTTTCTTACTAAAAAAGAAACTAAAAACAAACAATTCACTTGTTTCTTCATTTTTTTTCCTATTACAGAAGTAGCAAAACATTTATCTTTGTCCTCTTTTTAAATACATACATCTCTATCTAAAATAACCACCGAGTTCAATGTATATGCCCAACAAAAAAAGAGGAAAAACTAAACATTTAATCACAATTAATTTCAATTACTTTTCTAGCATAGGATAAGATTTGGGGCAGATTTAGCAATTAATTCATGGAAAAAAAATGTCCTAATGTAGTGAATATGAAGTGTTAATAAAATGGAAGTAGAAAAAATGTTTCACACGTATGGAGGAGTGGAGAAGACAAATTGATGATAGGATTATTAAATGTTGTAGATGGGATTAATTTCCAACACCCCTCCCTAATCACAACTCTTACCATTGATGATGCCCAATCGATCTCTTTGATAGAAAAAAATTTCTTTCCCTATTACGTTGGTGAAAATGTCTGCACATTGATCTTGAGACCTACAAAAATCCAAAAATATTTCTCCATTGTTGATTAGTTATCTAATGAAATTATGTCTTGTGTTAATATGTTTGCTTCTCTTGTGAAAAATTGGATTCTTGGACAATTCTATAGCTAAGTTGTTGTCACAATATATCTTTGTTGCCTCTTCTTGTTCTTTCCTGAGTTCTTTCAAAACTCTTCTCATCCAAACTGCTTGACATGATGCACTAGTGGTTGCTACATACTCTGCTTCAGTAGATGAAAGTGTGAAAATGGGTTTTTTATTTAAATCCCATGATACTACAATGCCAAAGTGAAAAACATAACTGGATGTTCTCTTTCTATCATCAATGCTCCTAGCACAATCACTATCCATGTATCCTATCAGTTTGAATTCATTTGCAATTGAGTATTGGATCCCATAATTCCTTATTCCACTCACATAACTTAAGATTTTTTTCCTAGCTTTCCAATGTGATTCTTTTGGAGACTCCATGAACCTTGAAATAAAACTTACACCATATACTATGTCTGGCCTTGTGGTTGTTAGGTACATGAGACTACCAACAAGTCTTTTATACAAAGTTGGATCAATTTTAACTCCTTTATCATCCTTACTTAGTTTCAGACCTATGACAATTGGTATTGGATCTGATTTGTAATTTGTCATGTTAAACCTCTTCAAAATGTCATTAGCATACTTAGATTGTGAGATGAATATACCATTACCATTATAATTCACCTGAATACCTAAAAATTATTTCATGAGTCCCAAATCAGTCATTTCAAATTCCTTTTTCATTTTTCTTATAAAAAAATCAATTGCTAAATCAACTGTGAATACCAAGTCATCAACATACAAACAAACAATTATGATCTCACATTTCTCATTCATCTTGGTGTACAATGTAGACTCACTGCTTCATGTATTGAAACCATTTTTCAAAAGATAAATATCAATTTTGCTATACCAAGATCTTGGGGTGTGCTTGAGACCATATAGTGCTTTCTTGAGCTTATAAACCTTGTCTTCTTGGACTAAAATCTCATACCTAGGTGGTTGTTCTGCACAAACTTATTCAAGATGACCATTTAAGAATGTTGATTTTATATCCATTTGATAAACAAGCCACTTGTTCTGAGCTACTATGGCAAGTATCATTCTCACAGTACCTAAACATGCTACAGAAGAAAATATCTCATTGTAATAAACTCTGAGCTATTGTGAATAACCCTTAGCAACTAGCCTTGCCTTATGTTTTTGCACATCACCATTTGCACTCAACTTGGTTTTATAAATCCACTTCACTTCTATGACATCTTTGTCTTTTCGAAGGTTCACTAACTCCCATGTGTGATTGTTCTCAATTGCATCAATTTCTTCATCCATTGCTTTTACCCATTTTTCATGATTAATTGCATCTTCAAAATTAATTGGATCTTCTACTTGTGAATAAAATGAGAAAAGAGAAATCTAACCAACATTATTCTCACCTTCATTTTGCTCATAAATGCCTCTTATACTTTTGATTTTTTGTCTCCTTAAGTTTTCCAATGTAGGATATGACATGTCACTTGATGTAGAACCTTTGGAATGTGGACTTCTTGTTCTTGTTCCTTGAATTCCACTTGGAGTTGGTGTTTGCTGTCCATTTGAAGTAGATGCTAGAGTGCATGGGATTATCCTTAGACTTGTTGATGGTGTCATTTTAAAGCACTTTTTTGACCATTAATAGGTGTGGAAGGAGTCACATTGATGGAGTACTTTCTAGTTTAAAAACTTCCTTATCTTTTTGTGGAAAGTTGGCTGCAATATTGATTGTTTTCTTCAAACTTCCATCCCATGCTTCATCTTCTACGAACTACACATCTCTCTTGATTATAACTTTATCAATTATTGGATTGTATTGTTTGTATGCCTTGGATTCATCACTATATCCAACAAATATACATTTTTCTCCTTTGTTGTCTAATTTTCCTCTGCTCATTTGGCACATGTGCATATACCACACATCCAAATACTCTCATGTGAACAACATTATTTTTTTCCCACTCCAAGCTTCTTCCTGAATTATGTTCTTGACACTCTTTGGTGGACATTGATTCATTCTAAAGGTTACACATGATATATCTTCAACCCAATAATCATTTGACATATGCTTTGCTTTCAACATGCTTCTTTCCATTTCCATGATTGTTATGTTTTTTCCTTTCAGCTAACCCAATTTTTTGAGGTGTGTATCTAGTTGTAAATTTATTTTCAATTCCATGGTCTTTGCAAAAGTTTAGAAATTATTTTGAAATGTATTCACCACTTCTATCCATTCTCAATACCTTTATGTAGTACCCACTTTTCTTTCCAACAAGATCCTTGAATCGACATAAAAAATCAAACACTTTTCTCTTTTTCTTTAAAAAGTAGACCTGTGTTTTCTTTGAATAATCATCAATAAAAATCAAGATGTAGAAACTTCCACCAATTAAGGGTGTTTGCATAGGTTCACACAAATCTAAATGCACAATCTCCAAAGGTATTTTTGCTCTAATTTACTTTTTGGTTGGAAATGTTTCTCTATGTTGTTTTCCCAAAATGCATCCGTCACAAACTCTTTTTGTTTCTCTATTAACGACAAACCCTTTATCTTACTTTTCCTATTTAGTTGGTTTAGACCTCCAAAGTTGAGATACCAAAAACTTAAGTACAATAACCAATTTTTATCTTTTATTTCTTCTTGAAATATTGTTTGTGTGACTGCTGCAACTTTTTTATCCACTTGTGATTTCATTGTCGAGTGTGTTTGAGCATATTCCACATTCAAATCTGGCATAATCTTTAAGGGAAACATTCTATTACTTGTCATTTTGACTTTAGCAATGAGCTGGTTACTTGGAAATTTGTCTAAAATTATGAACTCTCCATTTTTTTAAGATACTCTATACCCTTTTTGAACAAGTTGCCCAGCACTCATTAAATTGTGTTTTAAACGAGGCACAAAATACACATCTCAAATATACCTCTTCCCCCCTTGTTTAGTTAGAATGTTGATGTTTCCTTTACCCATAACTAAAACTTTCTTGTCATTACCTAATGTGACATCTAATTTTATATTTTCATCTAAACTTGAAAAAATTTATATGTTTCATTTCATATGGTTGTTGCAACCTGAGTCTAAAACTCATATATCCTTTTCATTTGCTTGTGCAACATTGCATGCCAAAAACATGGTGCTTTGTTCTAATTTTTGGTTTTTATTTTCTTTTGTGAAATTTGATTTTTTTGCTAAAATCATATTGGTTCTTTCTACATTCATTTGAATAATGCCCAAACTTTTTGCAATAGTGACATTAAATTTGAGATTTATCATACCTTTGACCTTGTGATTAATTTTGAGATGGACTTTGACTTGAATTTTGGTTGCTGCCTCTTCCACTTGAGCTTGATGGGCCACTTCTTCCACCCCTATAAGAGTTTCTTCCTCTTCCACTGAATTTCAATCTACCTCTGCCTCTACCTTGCCTGATTGAAACATGTGACTAGAATGTATGCTCAAATGATGTGTTTGCTGACCTACTCAGCCTGTGTTCATGTGAAATAAGAGATGGATGGATCTCATCAACTAAAAACTATGAGAGGTTCTTTGTTTCCTCTATTTCCACAACAATTGACTCAAATTTTGTGGGAAACCTCCTTAGAATCTTTTCAACAACACTCCTATCTTCAAGATTTTCACCATGAGATATAATTTGGTTAACTAAATAGGATACTTGTGTGAAGAAAGTGTCTATTGAATCTTAATCCTTCATGAAGAATGTTTCAAATTCAATTAACATTTGTAGCTTTTTTGTTTTAACCAAGTTGCCATTTCTTGATAAGCTATTTGAAGAATATACCATGCTTTTTTGGACTTTTTTGTTGCTGCAATACTTGGGAAAATGCTCTCATGCATTGTTTAAAATATATAAAAGAAGGCCTTTGAATCCTTCTTTTTATTATCTCTTAACAAATATTTCTCTGCTTGAGTCAAAGCATTGTATGTTGCTACATTAGCTGGCTTTGGAAATCCATTGTCAACAAGATCCCAAATATCTTGAGAGAAAAATAAATTCTTCATTGTGATTGCCTAATAACCATAATTATTCCCATTAAACTGTGGGATTTGTGGGTTTTTCAAGCTTGTGCTTGCTACCATTGTTGATTGTGAATACCTTCTTGGAAAACCCATTTAACTCTTTGAAATTTTTAAAAAATCTTCAACACCACCGACTTTTAGATTTGATACTAGGTGAAGGAAAAGGTAGAGGAATAACACCAAATCCAAAACAAAGTGTAGAGTATTGAAATATAATCACATAGATCTAAAAATGATTTCAATTATATATATATATTTCAAAGAAATACAATGTCTACTATCATAGGATAAAATTAGAGTTGTTCCTCTTTTTCTTACTAAAAAAGAAACTAAGAACAAATAACTCCCCTGTTTCTAGTTTTTTTCAAATTGTTACAACAACAACATAAAATTTATCTCTATGCTCTATTTTAATAAATAAATCTCTATCTAAAATAACCACATAGTTCAACATTTATGCTAAAAAAAAGGAGGTAAACAAAACATTTAATCAAAATTAATTTCAATTACTTTTCTAGCATAGGACAAGATTTGGGGCAGATTTAGCAATTAATTCATGGGAAAAATTGTCCTGATGCATTGAATATGAAGTGTGAATAAAATGAAAACAACAGGAAAGAAAAAAGGTTTCACACATATGGAGGAGTGGAGAAGACAAGTTGATAGTATGAGTATTAAATATTGTAGTTGGGACTAATTTCCAACAAATTTTACCGAGTGGAAAAAGCTATGATATGGATCTCTACTTGCAACTCTAATGGAAATTGTTTTGTTTGCAATTAAGTTATCAGTTTCCTTTTTTAAGTTGAAGCCCATGAGCCATTTTGTGAGCCTTCATTTTAGGTTTGATAATTCATAGTAGTATGACCCTCAAAAAAAGGTTATTTCAGACATCAAGTTTTTGAAGGAATAAATTGGAAGAAAACCTTGCCCTATTTTTGTGTTTATTATAGGTGAAAAGTTCAAACTTTGGTGGAGTTTGTTGAGGACAAGATTTAGGGAACTCCTATTCCCAAATATGGCTCAACTCCACATAAGTAGCTCTATATAGTAACCATTTTGAGTGACTTTGACCATTATGAAAGCTTTCTTAAATCAAGGGTACACTTTTTATATTAATTCACATTTTTAAATTTACATTTGTATTACTTTTTGATCAATAAAATATGTTTCATTACCCATAAAACACGGGTGTTGCAAGTCTTCAACACGGTACTTACATTCTATGAAATCAACTTTATCTTAGCTTTGGAAAAGAATATCATTCACAAGGCTTCTTCACAGAATAAGGATGATGACCACTATATTACCAAAATTGTCCAACTTCTAGTCACCTTACAGCACTCAACAATTGAAAGGGGAAGAAAAACCAACTCTACATCGAGACATGAAGTTATACCCATAGAAAATAATTGAAGGATCTTTGAAATGAAAGGTATACCTGCATGCAAATCAGATCTACTTACCTATTGTGGGTATAAGAAAAGCTTAAGGCAATGTTGGAAGTAATAAAATGAGATTTATTTTAGAATAGTCTTACTGATCTTTTTATAATATTATTTACATGAATCCTTTCCAAAGATGTTGGTATAGCCTAGTCTTGTAGACGAGACTCCGGCCTGTCAACCAGAAGATGATGCCTCCACCATTGTTGCATTCTTGGAAGGATTTACAAAAAACTTCAACAGTTTCTTGAGATTTTTGATACTTAGCGAAAATTGCTTTTTAGGTGCATTTAATTTTAACACGTACATGCAATAAGGAATTTTCATTAGGGTATGTGCAAGATCATGATGGGCCAAAAAGTGGCAATATGATGGTTATTTGTAGGGTATGTGGCTGACGACTTTTTTTTTACCCAAAATTGATGAAATGAAAAGGGGTTTTAAAGGAGATTCTGAACTTTCCACCAACATAAATTATGCTTCACTTTGAATTTAATAAATAATTATTATTCTTTTTCTATTTGAATTACGACTAAAGTCCTTATTGATAGGCTGGTTGAAAAACATCTATAGCCTCCATCATTGTTGCATTCTTGGAAGGATTTGCAAAAAACTTCTTCAACAGTTTCTTGAGATTTTTAATACTTAACGAAAATTGATTTTTAGGTGTATTTAATTTTCACATGTACATGCAATAAGGAATTTTCATTAGGGTATGTGCAGGATCATGATGGGCCAAAAAGTGGTAATATGATGGGTATTTGTAGGGTATGTAGCTGACAACTTTTTTTTTACCCAAAATTGATGAAATGAAAAGAGTTTTTGAAGGAGATTATCAACTTTCCACCAACATAAATTATGCTTCACTTTGAATTTAATAAATAATTATTATTCCTTTTCTATTTGAATTACGACTAAAGTCCTGATTGATAGGCTGGTTGAAAAACATCTATAGCTTTCAAACAGTATCACATTTTTTGAATCCAAAACATGTGTCTCATTATACTATAGGATTAAAAAAAGAAAAATTGAATTTCATGAAGTTTTGACCAAGTTAAGGTGGTCAAACATAAATTTTTTTATATTTTTTAAAAATTTGTAATAAAAAATTCATAATTAATTATTTCCTTGAAAAAAATTACAAAAAAAATGCATCACATCCAGACATGAGCCCTCTACTTATGTCTAAAATATTATAAAAAAATATTACCATTTTATTGTGGTTAGGGTGGTCAGACAGACACCTACTTATTTTTTCCTTGCAATTTAAGTACTACTGCATTGAAATTTCAAATTTTCACCAAATAGATTTTTTTATTTTCTAAATAAACCTAGTAGTTTAGAAACTACATTCAATTTTCCATAGATTCTATTCTTGCATATTTTTGAAATAATATAGATAACTTGTTCAAATTTTTACGTCAAGTTGCCTAACTCTGATTTTTTTGAATTTTTTGCCATTTAAGGGCCTATTTTTTCCATGATGATCTTGCACATACCCATTACCACTAGCTCGCTAAGTGCTACCAATGAAAGGCCTACTTTTCAACAAATTTTTACTTGGTTTCATATTCTTTGAGAGTCCTAGAATGAAATGAAATGGGATGTTCTCCACTTCCCTCCATGTCTTTCTAAGTGAGAACCAAAGCTATGTTGTGCTGGATGCTATAGACATAAAGAAAAAAATATTTGAAGAAATCCACATTCAAGGCTAACACTGGAGCTATGGAGATGGCTACCTTTATTATCTCAAAAATAATCTTTCCTTTTGGAGTTCATTTAAACACTAAATTCTTCCTCAACTTCAATGTAATTGGTCTCTTGATGCTTGCAAAGTCTAAAATAAACTAGTTGACGAAGTTGATCTTTCCCAAAAAGGACTATAGCCCCTTTTGGTTGACTGGTAGTAGTAGCTCTATTAAAGCCTTTACCCTTATGGGGTCTATGGCTATTCCTTCTTTTGATACCACAAAGCCCAACATCTTTCCTTGAAGTACCCAAAAGACACATTTCTTTGGATTTAGTGAAATCCCAAATTGTTGACAATTTTGAAAGAACATTTTCAAATGATCAAAATGATCATCTTTTGATTTGGAAAAAAAAATTCAGGCTGTCTAGGTATATTAGGATGATCTAATTGATCAAACCTCTAAAGGTTATATCGATTTCTCATAGTTGGCACCAGCATTGGAGATTCTAAAGGGCATCTTTGCATATGCAAATGTTCCCCACTTGGTGGTGAATGTTTTCTTGTGCCGGTCTTCTTCCTTCACATAGACCTAATTATACCATTAAAAACCATCAAGTAGTGATAACATCTTTGATCCAGCCATGGTCTATAGAATTTGCTCCATAGAGGGTAAAGGGTAGTGATATTTTAATGAGGCCTTGTTTAAATTTTGAAAGTCCACATAGAGTTGTATGTCGCCATTCTTCTTTCGAACAAGGACTATATTGGACACCCAAGTGGAATGCTTGATTGGGTATATGATCTTTGACTCGACTAATTTTGTAAGCTCCTACACCATCAATGATGACCTTTGGATTCGTTGGCCTTTGTTTTTGTTAGATGGGCTTTGAGCCTTTGGCTAAATTAATTGTATGTTGAATAATGCCTGGATGATATCCTTTGAGATCATTGTAAGTCCAAGCCATGACCCCATTGTATTTAGCACACGGGTAAAAGTAAAATGTCATGTCACACTTCTGTAAAGGAAACAACCAACTTTGATCCAAATTTTAAACTTGAATCACTAAAAAGTGATATGTTTTGAATTTTGAAATAACGTAAACAAATAAAATATTTATTTTTTAGTATATTTTATGTTTGTATTTTTTTGAAAAAAAATAAAAAATCATTTGAATATAGTTTTTATAAATTAACACTATAATTTAGTCGTTGATAAAATGCTGAAAAATGAAGTTATATGAGAAATCAATATTTATATAGTAAATTTTATGCTTTTCCCTTCAATTTTTTTGTGTATTTATAACTTGAAACTTTAGGGCATGGATATACTTTTTTCTAATTTTAATAGAAATATATTTTTAAATAAATAGTAAAATGTGTATGTATTAAAACTTAGTTGTTCTAAGTTGACTTAAACTTTAATATTAATTATTTATCTAAAATAGAAAAAATTTATACCATCTTCATATAGATTTTTTTATCTAAGGCACCATTTTTTTTTCAATTATTTTTAATAAGTTTTACTATTTTTCCTTGGCATGGTAATCAACCTAATGTTTTGTGCTAATAACATACATTTAGTAAAAATAAAAAGGAAAATATAAACAATAATTAAAATATCAAAGTATATACATTTTTGAAAAATAAACTTATGAATCTACATAAGGGTATTTTTATATTTAAAAAAATGGTTTTTACACAAGTAGAAGTTGTTAAAATGTAAGTTTTTAAAATAATTTTATTCTTTTGGTAAATTGGACTCAAAGTGGTGCTAGACATGCATTTAGCCAACAATTTTAGTTGGAAAAGTTGTGGACATATATAACTTAGCTAGAATGAATCTTACAAGATCTTATGTTTGGCCAAAATTAATTTTTAGTTAAAAATATTTTAATTCACTTGTGTTGATAAGTTGGCTAAAAGTGTGACACAACTTTGAGCTGGTACCTACACAAGCCTTTTAATCTTTCCTTGTCTTCCTGTGAGATGTCTCTTCAAAATTTTAACTTTTTTTCTTTCTCGACATGGAATTGTTCATAGTCTCCTGTGTCAACGGTGAATCTTTGTTTGTTATTGCTCACATTTTTGCAATCAAAGATATTTTTGAGGGAAATCAATCATCATCATAGCTTATTTCTTTTCAATTAAATTACGTATCCTTTGATAGTCCTTCTAACTTCTGATTGTGAATAATTGGCAGCTTTATATGACTTTTGTAGAAAAGTGAAAATATGAATGTTATCCTCAAACACCTACCAATTCTGATCATTTTAAGGTATTGACAATCAAACTATGGTATGCACTACATTCTATTTTTTTGTTGATTCGAGGTTTGGCTCAAACTATGAGTGAATTGAAGCCATTCGATTTGCGGCTACATACAAGGATCGTGGGATAACCTGTATATTAAAATATTCAAAGCTCTCAATAAAATCTCATATTATGTGTTTGTAAGACCTCATTCTTGCATTTTTTCCAGCTACCTATCCGCGAACCTAGTTTACAACCAACTCTGAATCTTTGAACACCCATATTCTCTTTATGCCCATCCACTCTGTGAGAATCAAACCATGGACCAAAGCCTCATACTTAACATCATTTATTCAAGCAAAGGAACTAGAAGTAGAAAGCTTTGAGAGTCTCTCGTGCCATTAGGGATACCACTCGGACGCCCACTTTGGAATCGATTTTGCATTTGGTACCATAAAAATATAATGTCCATAGACTGTCGTCACTAGGTTTGCCAAGTTCCTCTTGCTCCTGGGTATGTGCAAGATCATCATGGAAAAAATAGGCCCTTAAGTGGCAAAAAAATTAGAAAAATTAGATTTATACAACTTGATGTAAAAAATTAAATAAGTTATCTATATTATTTCAAAAATATGTAAGAATAGAATCTATAGCAAATTGAATGTAGTTTCTAAACTACTAGGTTTATATATATATATATATATATATATATATTTGGTAAAAAATTGAAATTTCAATGCATTAGCACTTAAATTTTAGGGAAAAAATAAGAAGTAGGTTTCTATTTGATCACCGTAACCACAATAAAATGATAATTATGGGTATGTGTAGGATCATCATGGGAAAAAAAGGCCCTTAAGTGGCAAAAAATTTAGAAAAATCAGAGCTAGGCAACTTGACGTAAAAATTTGAATAAATTATCTATATTATTTCAAAAATATCTAAGAATAGAATCAGTAGAAAATTGAATGTAGTTTCTAAACTACTAGGTTTATTTTAAAAAAAAAATCTATTTGGTGAAAATTTGAAATTTCAATGCAATAGTACTTAAATTTTAGGGAAAAAATAAGTAGGTCTCTGTTTGACCACCCTAACCACAATAAAATGATAATATTTTTTTATAAGATTTTATACATAAGTAGAGGACTTATGTTCAGATCTGATGCATATTTTTTTGTAATTTTTTCCAAGTAAATAATTAATTATGAATTTTTTATTACAACTTTTAAAAATATAAAAAAATCATTATGTCTGACGTTAACTTGGTCAAAACTTCATGAAATTCAAATTTTCTTTTTTTAATCCTATAGTATGCGAAGAATTGAATGTGATGCATGTTTTGGATTCAAAAAATGTGATATCGTTTGAAAGCTATAGATGTTTTTCAATCAGCCTATCAATTAGCACTTTAGTTGTAATTCAAGTAGAAAATGAATAATAATTATTTATTAAATTCAAAGTAAAGCATAATTTATATTGATAGAAAGCTGAGAATATCCTTTAAAAACCATTTTCATTTCATCAATTTTGGGTAAGAAAAAAATCACCAGCCACATACCTTAGAAATACCCATCATATTGCCACTTTTTGGCCCATCATGATCCTGTACATACCCTTATTTTTTATAATATTTTAGATTTAAGTAGAGGACTCATGTTCTGATGTGATGCATATTTTTTTGTAATCTTTTTCCAAGTAAATAATTAATTATGAATTTTTTATTACAACTTTTAGAAAATATAAAAACTTGTGTGTTTGACCACCTTAACTTGGTCAAAACTTCATGAAATTCATTTTTTTTCATTTTAATCCTATAGTATGTGAAGCATAAAATGTGACATATATTTCATATTAAAAAAATTTGATACCATTTGAAAGCTATATATTTTTTCAATCAACTTATCAATCAAGACTTTAGTTGTAATTCAAATAGAAAATAAATAATAATTATTTATTAAATTCAAAGTTAAGAATAATTTATATTGGTGGAAAGCTGAGAATATCCTTTAAAAACCCTTTTCGTTTCATCAATTTTGGGTAAAAGAAAATTTTCCAGCCACATACCCTACACATACCCATCATATCGCCACTTTTTGGTCCATCATGATAACGCACATACCCTCCTTCACCAGTTTTGGGAGACTTCTTCATTATCGAAGATCACATAGGTGCCTAACCTAGTAGCATGCACGTTCTCAAATGGGTAAAAATCAATAAATTGATTGAGCAGGACCTCTTCTTCAAGGTTCTGATCACTTTTATCATCTTCATCTTCCAACATCTCCATGCAATATGTCTCCTATTTTGAAAAGGAGGTATGCACTACTTGAAAGCACAAAATTGTGTTGTCTACTATATGTTCAAGGTCTAATGACTCAAATAGTATCTTTATCTTTTCTCCATGCTTTGTATATAGGATCAAATGAGACCAATCAAGATCACTAGATATCCACCAAGCTTTGTTGTGAAGTCTCTTGAATGACACATCCCAAAAATAGGGAGGATGTCTATCCCAACTACTTATTGTGATGGTTTGGCTCAGACATGAGAAAAGGGTCAAAGATATATCCTTGATGTGGTCAATAGTCAAGACTTTTATCCCATCTAATTGCATGATCTCTTTCTCAAGAGGCTCATACTTAAGTTTTAGGGCATCAACCACTTGCTTAGGAATAACCATGGTACTAGCTCTCGAATAAACTATGTTACTATGTAAAAGCTTATCCCCCACAATAAGTGTTAAAAAGAAAGGGGTAGGCTTTGGTTTGCTTACCTCTTTCACATTCATATTGTCCATGACATTTTTATATGTTGTAGCTCCCAAAGGTTGGGTGTTTGATACAAGCCCTTTTCCTTTATCTTATGTAGTGTCAAAAAATGTCGTCAAGGACATTTTCAAATTGTTTGGGCCCTCCTTGTGAAATTGAGCTTAAGTTTACCTCGATTTAGTGTTGTAATGTGGTTGAAAGATTCACATTAGGTCTTGGGCCCTTGTGAACTAATGAATTTAAATTCTACCATGCTAAAGTGTTGTAATACACTTTCACACTTTTCTAAGGTTCTACACATAATAAACCCCTTTTTAATAAAAATAAACATTAATATTGCCTTATTTGAAGTGTTGTAAAGTTTTATAACACACTTTCACACTCCTCTAGGCTTGTAATTAATAATTGGGACTTCTTATGCTATAATTGGCCCTATTTTGTATCCATGAGCCTAATTTATTACATATTTTCAAGGATAATCCCAACACCATTTAGTATCCAATCATAATTTAGGCATTTTTGGCTTTTGTGGCCCATATTTAGTGATCTAGGACTCATTCACCACCTTGGGAAAATGGGTCCCACCTAGGTCTTTTGGTCTTGAACCAGATTTCACACCATTCTAAGCACTTTTGATTTTTGGTCCCATACATTACGCCAGATGGGACTCATTCTCCATCTTGTGTGAATGAGTCCCGTGTGGCCCAAAATTAAAATAAATTCAAATTTATGGTGGGATTTTATTCTCCTAGATTTGATGTCGGCTTGTAGGGTTGTAATTTTGAGAATTATTACATAATTGAGTATAAATACAAGGTTCTTTCACTCATATTTTTACCTAGCAATCTAACAAGTAATCAAGTGTTTGTAAGAGTATTCAAGAGCAGATTTTCAAGAATTCTAGAGCAGCATTCAAAAATCAATCATCATGTCAAATATTTCATGCATCATGTTGTTTTAGAGCTAACATTTGTGGTGTAGGATTGTGTGATTCAAGCAAGCACTACATTTAGGATCAAAAATTTTCAAGCAAGAATCAAAGTCTACATCCATTGCAGCCATTACATGCATATTTGTAGCACCTTATTGCTAGGGTTTGGTGAGTTGCAACATTGTTATTTGTTCATTCATCATTATTTGATTTCATTTCAAGGATTTATTTCCAAAACAGGGTTTGACCAAGGTAAACCCCTATCCACTAACCCCACAATATTTCCCCCTCTCCTTTGTGTGTGATTTGTAGGTATAGGTTGTAGATTTACCATGAAGCAAGATTGGAGAAAAGTTGTAAATCATTCAAAGTTGTCAAATCATTAAGCCTTGGGGAACCTTGGAGAAGACCTATAGGTTGCAATTTAGGGATTCAGATCTAGAAACCAAACAAGAAGGATAGAATGGGAAGAGAAGAGCAGGATTAGCCTTTGAAGTTACAAAAAATCCCAAATAGACTAATTTTCCACTTCTTGTGAATGAGTCCCAGTTCTAGTCAATTTTCAAGACTTTACAAATTTGGATACCCTTTTGCTATATTTCTATTTCTTTACAATTTTCCAGAAATAGTACTAATTCACCCGGGTTGGAAAATGAGTCTGAGTCAATAGTAAAAGTAGAATTTCCAATGATTATGACCTCCATTCATCCATCTAGAGTTTCCCAAGTGCACACCTTCCTTTCTTCAAAATTTTGTTTCATTTCATTTACTTTTATAGGTCATCTAGTGCTAGTTTTCATTCAATGAGGGTTTAGTGTTTCATCTTGCATATCATTATCTTTTCCAAGTCTAAAATTGGTGGTGAACCCCTCATTAGATCATATTTAGCCCCTAGAACAACCTCTTACAAGATCTCTTTCTCTTTTACATAGAGATCTCAAGGGTTTCTTTTTGAGTGAAAGTTAGTGAAAATTACCCTTCTAGGTCCTAAACCTTAGAAGGGAAGCAAAACAATTTTCCACCTTTCATCTTGATTACGTGGTGAGATTGTATCCATCCATGGAATTTGTTCCTATTTCTTCAATGCCTCTTAGAGCAATGTCTTGTGTTCTTGAATCGATATAACGTCTCATAGAGACACATTAGTAGATACCTTCTTTAGTTTCTCTACCATGTTAAGTTTTCTAACTTGTGGGACCTTAGGTTTGAATGGTGGTATCTGCATTGTCCTAGGAATGGTTTGATCCAATGTGCATGGGATCAATGCTTTGTCCAACTCTTTCTCTAGAAATAGTGGAGCTTACTACTATTGAGTGGTTCAAATTTGTGAGGCTTTCTCTACTTGTGGTTGCCATTGTTGTGGCTATGGTCATCATGGAGCTTGTTGCATGTATTCTCCAATGAGTCTTCTTTTGGACCTTGTGTTGTAGTTCGATTGCACCCATGGGGCACTAGTCATCAAAACATAATTTGTAAATACTACATATTCTTCCATCAAAGAAAATAATGCTTAGTTTGGTGAGATATCTAGCTCTTTCTCTAAGGACATCCCTCGCATTTGCATTCTAAAGAAGGTTTTCTCCATCCCGGGTTACTGATGTTATTCCATGTTAGAAAATATATATTGGCTTCTCTACTCCACTATCTTTTGTTGAAGATATCCCCTCCAACAATCTTAGGGAATATGGCTATCATTACGTGGGAAGCACCATGTGTTCTCATCCTCTGCTAGGTTGTTCTATTTTGGGACCAAATATTTGTTGAAGCTTCTCTTGATAGTCTGAAGCAGCATGGTGACTGAGATTATTTTGTTAGTAGGTTCCCATTGTTGGTTATCTCCTTTCAAATCTCCTTGTTATGTGTTCTACTGATAATATGACCTTCCTCCTTGATAGGTTTGTATACGAAGCCTTCAAGGTGTTTCTTGTTGATGCCAGATAAGAACTAGCTCATTTACAAAGGACCTCATGAAGTTCTTCATATCATTGACATCTACTGCTAATGAAGAAGATCCCAACATGTTGGGTTGTCCTCTTGGGTATACATACAAGGATGGAGGTGGTGTGACTGATGAGTTGGAGAGAAGGGTAGAAATAGTAAGAGTCATCCCTTCCCAAGGGCCACGAGAGATTTCAGTGAACATGGGCATCAACGACCATGGTGGAAGCTTCTTGGTGTCAATAAGAATTTTCTCTATGCACACAACTAGATCATATGCATTGGGCAGGGTATCTCCTCCCATATATTATACCATGACCGTGATGTCTAAATTGAAATCCTTTAGATAGAACATGAATGCCATAGCTATCAAAGGTTTGGCCATCGAATAGGAATCCTTTGCCACGTTTTGTGGAACTTGGTGTTGAATTCACCCATGGTCTCTTATGGGGCCCTCTTAATAGTGATTAATTGTTATAGTAAGGAGGACTAATCTCCTTCCTTCAAGAAATGATCAAACAACTTCTCCTTGAGTTGATCCCAAGAGTGAATGGAACCATAAGTTAAGGACCTATACTAGTCCTGAGCCTTTCTTTTGAAAGACACAACCAATAACTTGAGGGATACATTTTCTTATGTGATGTTATGTACTCTACATGCCTCCACTATATCTTGGAGATGCTCGAAAGGGGTCTTAAAATCCTCCCAAAAAATATTTGGGATTGCATTGAGAGCATTGGTAGGTATGGAAGGCCATACGTCTTGGAGTAGGTAGTTGTAGTGAGCTACCACTATCCTAGGCTACAATTTTTTTAGGAGCGAGAGCACCTAAGTGAGCCATTGTAAATAGATTCCTATGGATAGGTTAGAGAGGTATTTTAATTTGAAATGTGTGGCCTCCTCGTGGAGTGGATAAAGCTTTAGATTGTGGGCTAACACTTCTTACCCTATTGTTCCTTAGAGGTGATACAAAACCTATAAGTCTTCTCCTCCTAGGTTCCAAAGTAGGTAATTGGAGTACTCAAAATAGCCTATAGAATATGCTCTTGCTTGAATTTTGGGCATGTGATTTCCAGCCTCTCCTCTTGGTCTGATTTATGACACATTTAAACCTTCCAATCAAACATTTGAAAAACTTTGGGTCCCACTGGGTGTGCCAGAAAAAAGAACTATTGATCATAAAAGCTTGCACCTCTCTGAACACCGTTATGGAAAATTCATCTAGTGTGGGACCAAATTTCACCTCATTCAATGACCTCTAGAAAGAAAGTTGGCTCTTCTTTGTGTGTCAGAAAGGGGAAGTGAAATGCAATAAAAAACATAAAAAATGGCAATGCGTGAAGGCTTTCACAACATTTTAAAAACTTAAGAATTTCGTATAATTGATGAAATGAACATAAAATGCCACATACCCTTCATTGTTGGGAAGAGAATGAGCGAAAAAGGCTAGAGAAAGCATAATGCAATATTTCAAATCTCCCTATGGGAAGCATCCATTAAGGTCTGACTATAATAAGAAACCCGAAAGACCAACAAGGATATTTGGATCTTTATAGAACACTTCCTCTTTTACAACATAGCATGAACAATAAAATATCTTTTACAAAAAATAAGGAGTATGCTAAACATGATCTAGTTTCTGAAACATAGCATCAAAAATAAAAGCTAATAACATGTGAAATAATTGCCTAGACTACTTACGTAAAGATTTAACATAGTGCTCTTATCATAAATGATGTATGAAAAAGAAATTCATGATAAAGGCCATAACATGCACAATTCTAGAGATTTCCTTTTAACAGATCTAATTCTTGTTGCACTAAATTAATTGAAAATAAAGGTGGGATGCCAATTTGATCAGTAGTCTTAACAAATATAACATGCTAGAGAGTGTAAATAGTGCTCTACGAAATTCTCCTATCCCTAATTAATTAAAACACCCTAAAAAATATCCTCTTCTGAAAAATTTAGAAGATGGTTATTTTTTGAGATTATCCAATATTTTTTTGACCTGCTATGAACCCCTTTGAATAGCTAGGAGGGAGATTGACCACTAAAACCAATAGAGATTAACCAACTCCAGGTGTCTACACCTAATTGACTATAATCTAATTTAGAACTTGATTAGATCACAACAATCTTTGCTTATAAAGTCTTGGGCCACCTCATCAATGGCTCTAGATATTATAGAAAATTTGTGAAGATATACTATTAGAATACAATCAAATCTTATCACAGCCTAGAAAAATCCAATCAATCATCTTATGAAGAATAATGACACCACCCTAGAACTATGCACTCGAAAGAAGTCCATAGCACCATCTCACAAACTCCACCCAAAATAAAAACATTTGTCGATGATATAGATTACCTAACGAAATGGATGGCATGGCAAGTGGGTGGGTGATTTTAGAGTTTGTGGGAGTGGTTTCGAGGAAATTCCTACCAAGTTGACACGTGTCTTGGCTCGAGCCTGAAAGGAAGTATAAAGAAAAGTTGTGTAACCACCATGTTGTGCATTGCATGCTTTTCAACATGAAGGAGGCTTAACCTTCGGGGCATGAAGTCATCTTAATGTGAAAATTAAGTAAGGGCTCAAAACTAAAATGTTTGAAGGAAAAATTTTCTCCACACCATGCATGAAGCATGCATGCAAAGCTACAACTATCTCTTACATCTAGAATCATCTAAATACCATGAACCAAAAAATAGTTATATACAAATCTATAAAACCAATTTTTTCTTACCATGCAAAAAATATAAAACCACCTTATTTTTCAACACACATGCTAATTCACATCCACTTATCACCTCAAAGATCCAAAGGTTAGAAAACAACTATAATAGTTAATCCATAATAATGGGTTATCATGAATATACATCACCATGGTTTTTGACAGAGCATCCATAAAATCCTCAAATCTAACAAACATGAGTATGAGCCATGCAAGTATAAGAATCCATTAGGAAATTAGAGTCAAAAGAACTCCAAACCCATTTGTAGTCCAATTCTAGAACCACCATCATTATACAAGAATAAAAGGAGCTAGGATATGTTGGTGTAATTAATATTTAATTACACATTTAGCATAAGTTTACTTAGGTATATTTAATTCCAAAGTTTTAGGTTCTTATCTTTATCTTTTAAGCTATCTTGTTGCTCAAGATAAGATTAGGTGTATGCATCTTTGCTTTTATAAAGAAAATCATATCTTGTAATTTACTGAATTCTCGAATATAATCATTTGCACATCTTCTTGAAAATATCTTGCTTTTTTGATTTTCTCTTCTGTGGAAGGTTATTATGGTTTGCAAATCTGATCATGGGTTTCTAACATGGTATTAGAGCCTTGATTTGCAGCCCTTTCTTAGATTTCTGGAGAGATTCATTGCAGAGTCGTTTGGGATTCCTTGACGGTTTTCATACCTCAAGTTTTGTCTCTCTATTTGGGTGTTCTTGCATGGTTGCTTTTGGCACACATTGGAGGAAATCTGAGCTCATTTTCGAGTCCAAGGCTATCGAAAAAGTCAAGATCGACTTTTTTTTCGCTTGATTCTGACATTTTATGCCAGATTTATGAGGGTTTGAAGAACTATCAGATCTAGGAGTTGCGAAGCTTTTAGTGCATTTTCAGGTAGATCAGACCTCATCAGACATCATAATATGAGATCATTGAGAGTGTCTGAGAGATGAAAAATGACATATAATATGCCTATGTTCGGCATTAGCTGTTCGTGAGGCAAAACATTTTTACCCAGCAGGCCGTACGGCCTGCCAAGTACAAGGTACGATTTATGCAAAACAAAAAAAAATCAAAAAAAATTCTGCATATATTATTTTTTAATTGGGCTATTAAAATTTATTTGGGCATTTTATTATATTGGTGGCATTCTATTTGTGGGGTTTTATTAAAACATCGACAGACATATTAAAGTCTGCAGGGCCGTATAGGCCGATTGCATACTTTGTCGGCACATCTGGCATCATCGTCGGCCATTTCTTTTCTGAACGCCGTTGTTTTCCCCACCAGATCTTAATTCTCCCACCGGTGTTGACTATTCTCCATGCCTTGGCCACTTTGATGCCCGCGGGCTCACATGCCGAGGGCTCAGTATTCGGGGGAGACGCCCCCATTTGCCACCAACGGTGCACACCGCCACTCCAATACAACTCCCGCCCGCCACCCGCCTGGTGGCGGGCTTTATTTTTTGCTTTTTCTTAGTCTGTGGTCATATGGTAGACTGAGAGCCAGCGCCCAGGGGCTGGAGTTTTGCGCCCATTTAGCCTTCTTGTACCCTGATTTTCCCACGGATAGCCCTTTTTTTCATTTCATCATAACTTTTGATCTCGGAGGCGGATTTTTTGAAACGAGATATCGCCGGAAAGCTGGCAAGACTAATTTTCTGATGGTGTAGTTTTTTTCTAGAAATTTTTCTGTTTGATGGGATTTTTTTCTAGTTAAAGTCAGATGTTCATATTTCACTTCGGAGGGCATATCTTTTGACTTGGTGATCCTTTTTTCGTCTTTTTCACGGCATTGGAAAGCCGATTCTGTCCTCTACACAGATCTGACATCAATTTATATTTTTTGTTTATTCATGTTTAGTATGCTCTCCTTTTACAATCGGTGGGTTATTGTAATAAATGAACTATGATAAAGTTCCATTCAGGGTGGTTTTTTGCATATCCATATTCATCTTGTTTTGATGGCAACTCGCATGAGTTTATTTGGTCTCTTAGTTTCTTTTGGCCATATTTTTGCTTAGCTAGACACATTGTTGATTCACATCGGTTCACACTTTAGATTGAGAGCCTATGGTTAATGATCTGCATTAGATACATCTCAGTTTGAGGGCCATGTTTTTATGGTTAATGTTCCTGAGTCTGTATGGTACTCCTTCCCATGGAAGATTTTTAGTCATAGTTTTGCATCAACATCGAGTTACACAGCTTCCAGATTATGTCATCATCTCATATCCTGTTGCTTCACAGATTTCAGGGTTGTTCCAGTTTGTGAGTTTTTGAGTGTTCCATGGCATCGGGTCTGCTGTCACATTATCATGATTCTAGTTTTGGTTTCAGTTGTAGACAAAAGTATCTTTCCTTGCTTGTCAGATTGCGGTTCCAGTGTTACTCCATGGAAAATGTTCTTCCAGTGCTTCTTTGCTGCAGTCATCTCATTGTAGGGGGTTTTGTCCCACTATTTTTTTCTTCTCTACCTCATCTTGCATTTGTACATGAGTACCTGATTAGGCCTTGTTGTTGGGACTCATATTTGCATTATCATTTTGCTTCTCCCTAAGTTGCACTTATGGGGTGGTGTTGGTGTAATTAATATTTAATTACACATTTAGCATAAGTTTACTTAGGCATATTTAATTCCTAAGTTTTAGGTTCTTATCTTTATCTTTTGAGCTATCTTGTTGCTCAAGATAAGATTAGGTGTATGCGTCTTTTCTTTTATAAATCAAATCATATCTTGTAATTTATTGAATTCTCAAATATAATCATTTGCACATCTTCTTGCAAATATCTTACTTTTTTTATTTTCTCTTCTGTGGAAGGTTATTTTGGTTTTCAAATCTGATCATGGGTTTCTAACAGGATACTATAGAAGCTTTAGATCATTCAATAATTAAATTTATAACATTCATACATTCATGAGTTATTAAATAGTGCCTTCCAAAACCAAGATCTAAAACAAGCACCTAGTACAAGCGTAACACACCATTGTCACAATAAACACAAGTATCTCTATATCATTAGGGGGCCATCTCAGACTCAATATGAATACTTTGATGCACATAACCATGAAGTGCAACCACACCTCATACATTAGGGTTATCATACTATCAAACACATGAGCTCCAAATACATTTTTTATTTCATGAAATTTCATGATCAACTCCAAACACTCCATATTTCACTATCCTTCACATTGGGGTATGTGCAGGATCATGATGGGCCAAAAAGTGGCAATATTATGGGTATTTGTAGGGTATGTGGCTGACAACTTTTTTTTATCAAAAATTGATCAAACAAAAAGGGTTTTTAGAGGAGATTCTCAACTTTCCACCAATATAAATTATGCTTTAATTTGAATTTAATAAATAATTATTATTCATTTTCTATTAGAATTACGACTAAAGTTTTGATCGATAGGCTGATTGAAAAACATCTATAACTTTCACATGGTATCACATTTTTTGAATTTGAAAAATGAGTCACATTCTATGCTTCACATACTATAGGATTAAAAAAAGAAAAATTAAATTTCATGAAGTTTTGACCAAGTTAAGGTGGTCAGACATACGAGTTTTTATATTTTTTTAAAGTTGTAATAAAAAAATCATAATTAATTATTTACTTGGAAAAAAATTACAAAAAAGTATGCAGCACATCCGAACATGAGTCCTCTACTTATATATAAAATCTAATAAAAAATTATTATCATTTTATTATGGTTAGGGTGGTCAGACAGTTACCTACTTATTTTTTCCTTGAAATTTAAGTACTGCTGCATTGAAATTTCAATTTTTCACCAAATAGATTTTATTTATTTTTAAATAAACCTAGTAGTTTAAAAACTAAATTAATTTTTCTACAGATTCTATTCTTACATATTTTTTAAATAATATAAATAACTTATTCAAATTTTTACGTCAAGTTGCCTAACACTGATTTTTTTGAATTTTTTGCCACTTAAGGGCCTGTTTTTTCCATGATGATCCTGTACATACCCATTGCTTGATGTGTCTTGAAAGAAATATCAACTATAGAGATTCCACTCAAACAAGGATTAATGATCAACCAATTCCTTCAAGATAGATTCCCTCAAGCTCACCAAGCTAAGGAATCACAACAAAAAATCTCCAAAACCTTAAACACCATGAATCTTCACATGCATTAACTTGTGTAAAAACCAAACCTACAACAAGCTAACATAAGATCAACAAACACTTGTTAAACATGTTAGAAATACAAATCTAGTATTCCCTATGAAATTCTTTTCTAAAACGAGAAGAAAACTTGAAAACAAGCATATACAAGACAAAGATAACAAGTAATCTAAATTGAAATAGCTAAACCTTCATCCCATAGGGGGATTGGTGCTCATTTGATGTGGAAAGAATCCCTTTCCCAATCCAAATTGATAAGCTCCAATGTTGTAGATGATTCCAAGTATGAAATTGATGCTAAGTGATCAAAATGGTGATTGATAACAATGAAAATGGCTATAGTAATATTGCTTCAAGTTGTGAATCCAAATTGTGAAGAGAATTCTTCTATTTATAGAACTCAAGGGTTGAAGAATGAGAGAAATTGGTGAATGTGGGATAATATGGGAGCCAATGAGAATGTGACACATGTCAAAATTCTATTGGAGGAAAGTGGAGTACATTTTGGGAAATGCGTGAGTGGAGGAGGATGTAAGAGAAGTAAATGAGAATGGTTGAGGATTTGAAAGGTTGTAAGAAGAATTTATTGAATGTGGTTGCAGATTTGAAAGGATATAAGAGAAGTTATTGAAAATGTAAGAGAAGTTATTGTGGATGTGAGAGGTTTTTGAAACCTTTGGAGGGAAATTGAATGAGAGGTGGTTGGAAGGATTATTCCTTGGAATATGCCATTGCGAGGATAATAGGGGAAATAGATAATTAATAAAAATTAATTTCATGATCAACTTGGTTAGTTGACCATGGGTTGATTTAACTCTTGAGGAGTTAAAAGCTAGAGGATTTATTGATGATGACTAGAAAGTGATTTAGAGTTAATTAATTCAAAATTAATTAACTTGAATCAGTTAGGGGATTGTGACATTTGATTAGATTTATTAAATGAAGTGAGAGGACTTAGGTGGATTTAATTAAATAGTTTGATTTAATTAAATATGATGAATATTAGTCAAAAGAAGGGTGAATTAATCCAATAAAATTAATTATTTGATTAATAGTTGAATTTGTTGAATTTAGCTAAATAATGATGGTTATTTAACTAATTGGTTAGTTTGAGGTGATTTAGTAAGAAATGGTCTTAATTTAACAAAATCAGATGGATAGTGTCAATTAGGACCTTTTAAGTGTCTACATTTTGTGGTGTAGGAGCACCTACCCCTTATTAACAAAATTTGATCACTTGAATGATGATAGGTTGGTGAATAGGTGAGTTTAGGGGTGTTTTGAGTATATTATGTTAAATAAGGTCTAAAAATACCATTTTTGATGTAATTGGGTGATTTTGAGTCTTAGGTGTCAAAAGAGCAAAAATTGTAAAAAGATGTAAATGTTGTTAAGGGAAAAATTGTCAAAAAAAATTGCAACTTTTAGAAAATGAAGGCTCTAGGAAGTTCAAAGGTTATTTATGCACATTGGAGTGATTGGAATTCAAATTTAGTAGCTATATAAAGCCTCAAAAGGCTCGAAGGTGGTTGTTGGTTGTTGTGTGGAAGAAATCCAATAAGAATACAACATTAATTTTGCATTCTTTTTGTGTTTTTTAAGTTTTTTCTTCTACTGTACAGCCCCGTACAAGTTTTAAATGCTTTGAGAATCATTGTACAGTGTAGTAGAATAATTTTTTTTTAAATGCTTCAAGTTTGAAGGTTTAAGATTAAGTATTGTGAGAGTTCTCTTTAATTCACTGTTGCTCCCCTGCTAATATAGTTTCAAGTATTGAGGGTCTTTAAAAATGTCAATCCAACCCATTCCACTTTTTGTGTCAGCTATCTCTTGTGGAATGGGTCCATTACTCTCTAATTTAACTATTTTCATGTTTTGGTAGGCTAGGGAATTGGGTTGTTCAAATTTGGATGATGTTTAGGGCTGAGCAAAGCAAATTTTCATGTGAAAATGAGGTATGGTTGTATGGTTTTGGTGAAATGGTGATAGATTTGGACTTGTGAAGGTATAGACAATCTATAAAGACCTAATTGAATGTTTTTTATGCATTGGTTGAGTTTGGGAAGCCTTAAAAGTGGTAGTTTAAGTAAACCCTAGGTTGGTTGTATGTAAAGAGAGGGTTTCTTGGATCACTAGTTTAGAAGACTTGATTTAGTGATTTGATTAGTTAAACTAGTGTTTTGTGTCACAATTGGTGACTCTACAAAGATTTTTTGTGCAAATAGAGTGTTTTGAAAATACTTCATTTGAAAAACAAGGCTAATCTAGAAGCCTAAAACAAGGGCAAAATAGTGGTTTTCAATTTTGTGTCAAAGAACCCTCATTGAGTCTATTGGGAAGTTGTATTATCTCTTGTTGAGAGTCTTATAAGGTGTCAGTTTATCCTTTGTATGACCTTCTCCAAAAGATATCTCCATTTTTTTTATTCTTGAAGGCTAGAAGCCTCTTGTTGAGTGTTTTGAGAAAGTTGAGTGTTATTGTGATCAAAGGAAAAGTTCTTGTTGGAGACTAATCATTTTTTGTTGGAATAATTTTATCATCACCTTGTTTACATCAGGTGGTATCAGAGCACAAGGACAAAGTCTCTTGTTGGTGATTTGATTGGTTTTTGCAAGTTTTAAGAAAGTGATTGGATGGTGAAAAGACAAATTGGTGAAGATTCCTTTGAAAGGTGTTGGTGTTGCTATAGAGTTGTAGGAACTGAAGGAGAAGAATGTTAAGCTTTTGGAGTCATATAATGAAGTTTTGGAAAAGCTTTCTACCTTGGAGACAAATAAAAGATGAGATGAGAATGAAGAGAGTGAAACAAAAGAAGGTGATGAAGAATATGAAGACGTTGATGAAGAACTAGACCCTGAAGATCAAAGGATGGTAAAGATGCTCAATGCAGTGAAAGGTGCTTCTCATAAGGTAAAATTTGATCTTCTTGTGTATGGTGGTAATTTAAATGAAGAAGAATTGCTTGATTGGATTGTTGATATGGATAATTACTTTGAAAGTGAAGGCATTTTAGATGAGCTGATGGTGAAGGTGGCAAAAATAAAACTGAAAGGCCATGCTCTTCTATGGTGGTACTATGAGAAAGCAAAAAGGAGAAAACAAGGAAAGTCAAGGATTACTTCTTGGGAAAAGATGGTGCAAAAACTGAAAGGTAAGTTTCTTCCAAAGGATTACGAGGTACAATTGTACAAAAAGTTGCATGGATTGAAACAAAAAGATCTAGATGTCAAGACATATATAGATGAGTTTTATAAACTAAGTATAAGTTCAAGAAGGGATGAAGATGAGGTTGAAAAGGTGGTGAGATATCTAGGTGGTTTGAGATTTAATATACAAGATGAACTTGTTGTTGCTAACCTAAATTTTGTGGAGGAATGATTTCAATTAGCAATCAGGGTGGAGGAAAAGCTTAAAAGAAGGCAAGAGAAATCAATGAGAGGAAGAGGTACTGGTGCAAGAGGGAGAGGAACCATCCCTACACCAAAGTAGCCATTGGAAGAACAAGAGGAGCAAATAGAGGTAAGGAGGAAGGTGTTGATACTAGACAAGGTTTTAGGAGTAGAGGTCTAGATTCAATGGTGGAAGAGATTCTAATGTCTTTGTAGGGAGGTGTTATCATTGCAATGAATATGGTCATCCTACATGGAATTCTCTTGAAAGGGGTGGTAGTTCATCAGGAGGTTAAAATAGGATTGATAGGAGAGCACAAATCATTCAAGAAGAGGAGTGTGAGAGCACAAATTCTACAAGTTTAAGAGTTGCCTCTAAAACAACGAAAATGTTGATGATGAGGAAGATAGTATTGAAGGTAGTCAAGGAAGTGGAACCATTGCAAAGAAGAGCCTCTTCAAGACTACATGTAAGTGCAAAAAAAAGGTATGCAAGATTTTAATTGATTCTGGTTCAATAGAGAACATGGTATCTAGTGAGATAGTTAACAAACTGAATTTATAAAAAGTACCTCATGAGTTGCCATATAAGGTGTCATGGTTGAGTGATGGGCAGTCTCTTTTGGTTAATGAAAAAAATGTGGTAGAGTTCCAGATTGGAGGCTATAAGATAGTGTAGTTTGTGATATTCTTCCTATGTATTGTTGTCACCTACTCCTAGGTAGACCTTGGCAGTATGGCAGGCGTGCCTTGGATGATGGTGGAGAGAACACCCATACAATAATGAAGGATGAGTGCAAGTTTGTTTTAACTCCTTTGATGGAAGACAAGAAAGGTAAAGAAAAATTGATTATGTGTGGAAAAATGAGCTTGTAGAAATTGTGAATGAGGAAAAAAAGATAAGGGTTGTAGATAGTTCAAGGTCTGAGAAAGTTTTGACAATACATGTAAACATGAATGTAGGGTTGAAGAGTGAATTGGCAATAAATTGGTTTGAAAATGTGTTGATAGGGACAATGGTGTGTCCTTTAGTTGACAATAAAGTTGGAAAACTTGAAGGATCTGCAAGAACAACAGGAAATAATAGTATTGGTGCAGTGGTATGTGAGGATAGTAAAATGATGATAGGTACTGGTAAGACAAGAAGTTTGATGACAAAGGTAAAGGGGAAAAGTGCACAAAGACTTGAGGACATATATAAGTATGGAGATGAGGTTAAAGAAAAGACAGATCAAGGGAATACTAACATGTGTTTGTTTGTAGATGTTGATAAATGAATAAAGTATGGTTTTGATCAAAGAATAGGGAGAAGACCATTTACAGGTCTAAATGCAAAGATGAAGACAAATTCAATTGCAAACAATGTCAAGAATGTTAAAGGTGCATGGAAGATTATAAGTTTAGTGTGTATGAACTAGTGGAGAGTATTTGTAGACCAAAGAAATATTTACGAAGCTTGGAGAAATTGGAATTAGATGCAACTCATGTGACATGATTTTTTTCCTTTGGGGGTGTATGGTGCAGGAGCACCTACCCCTTATTAACAAAATTTGATCACTTGAATGATAATAGGTTGGTCAATAGGTGAGTTTAGGGGTTTTTTGAGTCTATTATGTTAAATAAGGTCTAAAAAGACCATTTATGATGTAATTGGGTGATTTTGAGTCTTCAATTTCAAAAGAGAAAAAATTGTAAAAAGATGTAAATGCTATCAAGTGAAAAATAGTCAAAAAAATGCAACTTTTGGGAAATGAAGGGTCTAGGAAGTTCAAAATTTAGCTATGTTCTTTGGAGTGAATGGAATTCAAATGTAGTGGTTATATAAAGCCTCAAAAGGATCAACGGTGGTTGTTGGTTGTTGTGTGAAATAAATCCAATAAGAATACAACACTAATTCTATAATTTTTTTGTGTTTTATGAGTTTTTTCTTCTACTGTAAGGCCTTGTACAATTTTTAAATGCTTTGAGAACCATTGTAAAGTGTAGTAGAATAAAAGGTTTAACATTAAGTATTGTGAGTTCTCTTTAATTCACTGTTGCTCCCCTATTAATACAGTTTTAGGTGTTGAGGGTCTTTAAAAATGTCAATCTGACTCATTCCACTTTCTATGTCAACTGTCTCTTATGGAATGGGTCCATTACTCTCTAATTTAACTACTTTCATGTTTTGGCAAGCTGGGGAATTGGGTTGTTCAAATGTGGATGATACCCTAGGACTGGGCAACACAAATTTTCATGTGAAAATGAGGTATGGTTGTATGGGTTTGGTGAAATGTTGATAGAGTTGGACTTGTGAAGGTATAGAGAGTATGCATACAGACCTAAGAGAATGTGTTTTATGCATTGGTTGAGTTTGGGAAGCCTTGAAAGTATTAGTTTCAGTAAAGCCTAGGTTGATTGTATGTAAAGAGAGGGTTTCTTGGATCAGTGGTTTAGAGGACTTGAGTTAGTGATTTGATCAGTGAAATTGGTGATTGTCCAAAGAGTTTTTGTGAAAATAGAGTGTTTTGAAGACACTTCATTTGAAAAAAAGGGCTCATCTAGAAGCCTAAAATAGGTGCAGAATAATGGTCTTAAGTTTTGTAGAGTGTTTTGAGAAAGTTGAGTGTTATTGTGATCAAAGGTAGGGTTCTTGTTAGAGACTAGTCATTTTGTGTTGGAAGAAGTTTATCACCACCTTGCTTGCATCATTTTTACCCTCTTTGAAGCGAGGTACCTATTCCATTGGTTTAAAGAATAACATTTCCAATATCAAATTTTTTTTTTATATATATTTTGGATGCCCCTCTATTGCCCCAGCAAAAGAAATTATGCTACTACAGTACCCCTTGAGAGATCGTGCAAAATTTGTAAAATTTGGGTCAAGCTCATGAAAAAGGTTCACCATAGATTAAGGCACAAAAAATAGCCCATGAAATGTGAAAATAGGCTTGCGGTGATAAAAATGTGTCAAAATGGGCTTCGTTCGGAAAAAAATGGATTAACAGGCTCAAATACCCTAAAAAATACCCCAAAAAAACCCTAAAAAAATTTGCATAATTAAGGTTGAAAGGGTAAATTTCAAATCATTTTCAAACCTAACCTTCTATAATTCTAGCAATTTTTCTTTGAGGTGGTGATGGAATGGTGCCTCATGTTCTCCCAAGACATTGGATGGATCAGGTTCAAGAGTTCTCGAGGCCTCAAGACATAGGACCCCTGGTACGCCTTTAAATTTTTTTTCTAGTTTTTCACATTTTGATGCATTTATTAGGGTCCATTTAGGTCAGCCAAAAGTGGCTTTGTAGGGAATCAAAATTGTTATAGTTGACATCACTTTGGTCAATGTTGACCAATGTTTACAATATAGTATCACATGGCACTAGAGGGTCCTAGAGTCACGCAAAAATTGTTGACCCGCTTTTGTATGATAGTGTTGTGCAACCCCAAAAGAGTCTGGCATTGCCTAGGAAAGTTGACTCACTTTTGAGATACATCATTGATTTTGATTATAGCACTGATTTTGTGAAATCACAAGGCATCGCTCTTGCAAATACCGGCTCACTTTTTCTTTTGAAGGATTTTTAATTTTTGAGAACACATCATGTGCCAAGTTGATTAAATTTGACGTCGTGGGAATTTTGGATGCAGGAGGTCCTTCGAGTGCTCAACTTGAAGGAGCACAGATGCTGAATTCTATGCCAAGAGAGGCATTTATTAGATGATGCATTATTTTTCTTGGGCTCGATTGGATTTGAACACATGGCCCAGATGCTTGAGCCAAGGATGCATTTAGCTATTATGACAAAATTGGTGGAGAGATGGTGGAGCAATACTTCATTATTCCATCTTTCAACTGGAGAGGCCACAGTGACCCTAGAGGATGTATGGTGGATCCTAGGGATCCCCATATATGGTGAGTGTATTATATATTATGTGGAGGCTAGTGGTGATGCCATTTTCTAGTTGTTCAACATTGACCAGTACGAGACTGGCAGTGGGAAGATCAACCTTGCTCAATATGAGGGGATTACCCTTGATTTGACCATATTTTTTGGTGCACTGATCTCAGGATTCCTTATTCCCGACCGGCAAGCTAAAGGCTACAATGTTTGATGGGGTATTTTTTGGTCTAGGATGATGGAAGAGATGACTGTCTACACCTAGGGGCCAATTTTCTTGGCCTTGTTGTATCATGATATGCACTAGGCTATTTATTGTGGGGCTTGCAACATTTGGGTTGGGGTTACACTTCTTGTTTAGGCATATGAGCACATAGCCATACTGAGGCCCACTTACAGATGTTTAGAAAGACCTTGATGATCCCATGGTTTATAGATATGAGGGGATGACCACCCTCCACTACATAGGTATTATAGGAATCCTACATTGGAGGTGGATTATCGATGCGATGATAGTGTTCCAATGGAGACCCTCGCTCCATTTCCGTAGATGGCATGATGACAATGCCCAAATTTTCTATTGCTTCTAGACTAGATATATGCAATGGCAGGAGCACCACATGATAGCAATACCTTCCAGATAGGGTTGCTCATTAGTTTGGAGAGGTGTAGGATTCACCAGATGATGCATAGAGAGCCATTTTCACATGAAGATCATGAGAGATAGCGTGGGGGTGGAAAATCTAGGCCTAATAGGCTGTCAATGATTTCAAGAAGTTGGTGATGCAAACATGGGTATACTTTGATGGTCCCACAAATGCAAGCAGTACACTAACTTATGATGCATACTAGTAGGCCCATTCTCTAATCATACTAATGTTACCAGTGGTGCCAGTAATAGGGAGAGGATGGGTCAGAGGATCCTAGATAGGGTAGGTGCCACAATAGCCACCTTAGTAGCCCCATGATGTACAAGAAGGAGGTGATGGGGATGACTGACATAATGGGCATGATAGAAAGGTGCCACCTCTAGTACCACCCATGAGACATAGGGCACCATAGCAACCTCCACCAAGTCTCGATCCTAGGGATAGACAGATCATAGTGCTACAAGCACAAATATAGGTTTTGATAGGGAATGTGCAGTAAGCCTAGGCTTAGATATAGACCCTAATCCAAGAGCAGGATCAGGTGAGATAGGAGGCAGCTCAGGAGGGCCAAAAAAGATAGGATGCTGACCTTAGCCTTGGACGAGAGATAGGATGGAGGTGGTAGCGTAGAAGGTGCAGGGACATGCCATAGTCTCAATAGAGATGTATGGACGAGTGATGTAGGAGGCATCATAGTACATACTAATTTATTACAAAGCTTACCCATAGGAGTTTCGGGAGCCGGATTTCTCCCATATCAACCAGGTTTCTCTGAGCAGGTCTTGGTGAGGGCCATTAGGTAGACCATTAGGGTCACATCATTAGAGTTGAGGTAGCCACCATAGTGACAAATAGAGCAAGGAGAACTTGTGGCATCGATAGTTCCATAGACACTTTTTTGTTGTACAACCTAATTTGTGATGTGTATACATTCATTGGTTGAGCTTTGATTAGCCTTTTGTATAGTCTGATGATGACACTATATATCTGATTTTGATTGTATCATGACATTCAACTTTTTTGATATATATACATGAGATGGCTTTGATGTTGTGATGTTATTTTATTTTATATGTTATGGATGCTTTATATTTTATGATGTGATCTGATATTATCGATGTATGATGGATATATGTATGTGATGGATGCAAATCTATATTATGTAATGATAAATGCAATGCAATGATATGTTTAACTTCTTTTTTAGTATCTTTTCTATGATGATGCAAGATGTATGCATGTATGTATGTATGATGCAAAATGTGATGATTTTAATAATTCTTATGTGGAAATGTTATGGATGATAATGCAAATGTGTTGTTTATGAGATGCTTAGACTAAAAAATCTATATTATGCTAAACACCTTAAATGATAATGCAATGATGGATGATGTTTTCTATTGTGATGCCATGTATGATATGTCATATGCTAATGGTTTGTGGATGCAAATAGATTTTTTATTTAGAATGTCATGATACCGTGTTAGTTTTAGTATATGGAGAAGATTGAAGAAAGAGGGATCAACCCTTGACTTCGAGACAAAGTAGAAGTCCAACAAGTTTGAGTTATTGAGACCTTATTAGATGTGATGATGATTGATGATTATTTTTTTCTTATCAGAGATTGGGGATGTAAAGAGCATAACTTTCCTTATGTTTGATAACACACATAGATACAATGCATCAAGGTATAGAGAACCAGGATGGTATTGTACCCAATGAGATGGACTTTGATTTGAAAATTAGATAAGAGTACATCCTTGTTCACACCTGGTATACAAAACTTTATTAGGATGTACCTCAGATATTTCACACATCTTGGACCAAAACATAAAGAGGAAAAACCTTCAAATGTAATAGTCAACAAGATATCCAAAACATCCTCCTTACACACCAAACAAAATTTAGCACTACCAAGGTTATATTACAAGTATATCCAACAAGCACAACATACAAAAGATAATAATCAATGCCCCATTCCTTTCTCTCTAACTCATTCTGATAGAAATCATTGAGAGGTCTTTGGAATGAGCACAATAAGATAAATCAACAAGACAATGATCAAGTAGACAAACAAGCTAATGTTCTTCATACCTCTATCCAAGACTAAACTATGATGATGCCTAATGTTGATGTCCATTATAGGAAGGACACATCCTAGGACATGATGATAATATTCAATTTTGAGACCAATGGGATGATGGGCTATTGATACCAAGAGTTGACCAACTTGTTTACCTACTAACCTAAACTTAAGACATTGACGTTTGAGTTTTCACTTTTAATTTGCTATACTTGTTCTGATTTTTTTTTCCAAAGGGTGGAGATGATGATTGATTCATTGTGATTGGATGTTTATCGTAGGTGAATGTGAATTGAGGTGGATGATTTTGGGTTTTTTGAATGTTTTTAGTATTTTGAAATGTTTTGAGGTCGTTTTTGAGATTTTCAAGATGTTTTACAAATGCTTTCATTTTCCAAAATTTCAATGGTTTTTGGTATTTTATGATATTTTAACCAAGAAACTAACCTAAGGACCTATCCCAAGGGCCTCGGGGCCTGATCAAAGATTAGCCTTGTTGGTGCAGGAGCACCATTGAAAGATTTTTGTCAATTTAGTTTATTGAAGAGTAGGCTTTACGAATTTGAGGACAATGAATTGAATAAGGTCTTTAAGACCATTTGATACTGTAACAAGTCATAGTTGATGATATTTAGGTGTTTAGGTGGTTTAGATAGCAAGAAGTGCAAAATATTGAAAAGTTACTAATTGTGCAAAAATGCAAAAATGGAAAAATTGTAAAAAGCAGATTTTTGAGGAAGGAAAATGGTCATAGAATTCCAAAAGTTAGTTATAGGAATTAAAAAAGTTATTTTGTGGGAAAAAGCATAAATAATGTGAAAACCATCAATTGAAGTTTGATTTTGAAGATTTGGAAGAAGAAACAATTGAAATATTATTGTTTTTCTAGATTTTCTGAGCTTTTCTTATTGTTTCAAAACTATACGGCCCGTATAGTAGCAACCTGATCTAAAATTGTTGTGGATTCAATTAGTGGTGTGATATATATTCTCATTTCATCTATTTTGAGCCTTTAACAATTACTTTAGTGTAAGAGTCAATTCTTTGAGACTACCTGTGAATACCCTATTTTAAGGGTTTTGGTAAATTAAAAATGAAATGAACCCATTCCACCTTCTATTAGTATTGTATCTTGATGGAATGGATATAATTCAATAGTTTTAGGTGTTTGGATTCCTTATGAGGGCATGGGAGGCCAAAAAGTGTATTGGAAAAAAAGCTGTAGGTTGAAAAGTTGAGTTTTCCATGTGAAATTATGAGGTTTGGTGATGGTAAAGTATATAAAGGGTTGGGACACATTGTTTGATATTGTATTGAGTTTTTTTAGACTTATTAGGTCCTATCTAAAGTGGTTTCAAGAATGTTTGAGGGAAGGAAGTGAGATTTCGATTAAAACCCTAGATTTTTTGCTATAAAAGAGGGTTTTGGGTTTAGGAACTTTGGTGAATGAATTTCTGACAAGTAATTGTGGAACCTTAGGTTTTGATACCTATAGATTTCTCCCCAAATGTTTTTGGAGTTTTTGGGAAAGTTTCAAGACAAGTTTCTTTGTTAAAGTGGCCTAATTTGAGGCCTAGTTGGCATTAGAAACCAATTTTGTGAAAGTTGTTACAAAGTAACCAATAGTGGTTTGTGAATATGTTAATGTGTGCCTTGATGGTTCTTTGAAAAGGTTCAGGTCTTGGTTTGAGAAGGCATCATTGAAAAGTTACACCCAATTTAATTGGATTGCAGTGCTACAAAGAACTGAGTGAATTGGATGAGATAGTGAGAATTAGAGGGTTTGGTGAACTGATAAGTTGTTGTTTTGGTTGAGATTGTGTTGTGTGGTTGGAGGACCTCCCCTGGTTTCTATCAAGTGAGATTAGAGTGAAGGTACTAGATCTCTATGGAAAGAGATTGAAATTTGTGAAAGAAAGGTTGGAAGGTGAAGAGACAAGATTGTGAAGATGCCTCCAAAAGGAAAGAATGTTCCAAAGGAGATGAATGAATTGAAGAGTTGATATATTAGAGAGATAAGAGAATTGAAAGAGAGATTTTCAGCCTTAGAGACAAACAAGAGAAGAGAAGAAGTTGAAAGCAGTGATTCAGATGATGAAAATGAAGAAGAGTTTGAAGATGTTGAGGAAGAACTTGATCCAGAAGATCAGAGAATGGCCAAATTGTTGAAGGTAGTCAAAGGTGACAAGTATAAGGTGAAAATTGATGTTCATAAGTTTGGTGGAAATCTGAATGAAGAAAAATTATTAGCTTAGATAGCATCTTTGGACAATTATTTTCAATGTGAGGACATTCCTGAAGAGAAAAGATTCAAGATTACAAAAAAAAAGCTTAAACGTCATGCACTTTTGTGGTGGAATTATCTGCAGTTAAAGAGAAGAAAGCAATAAAAATCCAAAATTGAATCATGGGACAATATTGTGACTAAATTGAAAGGTAAGTTTCTCCCTTCTGATTTTTCTATTCAGATATTTAAGAGCTTACAAAGTTTAAGGCAAAAGTAAATGTATATAAAAGAATACACTAAAGAGTTTTACAAATTAAGTATGAGATTAACCATAATGAGAATGAGGATGAGAAAATTGCTAGGTACTTGGGTGGTTTAAGATTGGATATAAAGGATGAATTGGCTTTAACAAATCCTAGGAGCATAGAAGAATGCATTTAAATGACATTGATGGCTGAAGAGAAAGTAAAAATAAGACAAGATAATTTAGTTAGAGGAAGAGGCTGCACAACAAGAGGAAGAGGATATTTCTCTACTCCAAGACAAGAAATTTAAAATCAAGAAGAGCCAAACAAAAGAGATGAGAAGGTTGCATATTTCAGAGGTGGTTATAGAGGCACAAGGGGTAGATTTGGTGGTGGAAGGAATCCTAACATTTTTGCAGGTAGGTGTTTCAATTGCCAAGAGTTTAGTCATCCTTTTTTGGAAATGCCCTGAGAATATTTTTTCAACATCTAGTGGTGGAGAAAGAAAAGGTGATAGGGGAGCACAAATTTTTCATGAAGATGAAGCTGAAAGTTCAAACTCTAATAGTCTTCATGTTGCTCCTAAAGTAGGTGAAAAATTGATGATTAAAAGAAAAATCTTGAAGAAATACATTGAGAGATATCTAATTCAGAGAAGATCCTTGTTTAGGACAACTAGTAGATGTAAAAATAAGGTATACAAGATAATAGTTGATTCTGGATGCACTGATAACATGGTATCTAGTGATACGGTGGAAAAATTGAACTTGCAAAGAGTCCCTAGAGAAAGGCCATACAAAGTGTCATGGGTTAGTAAAAATCAATCCATTGTGGTGAGTGAACAAGTTACTATTGAATTTCAAATTGGTCAGTACAGAGATAAAGTTTTTTGTGACATATTGCCTATGAGTTATTGCCATGTTTTGCTAGGAAGGCCCTAGTAGTTTGACAGGTCAGCAATGTATAATGGAAGAAAAAATACATACACAATTGAGAGGGATGGGAGAATATTCATTTTAACTCCATTGAATGAGGAGACAAAAGAGCAGGATGAGATCATCATGGTAGGAAGAAAAGAGTTTGCAAACATTGATGAAGGTAAGAATAAGGGATTGGCAGCCAATGCAAGGCATGACAAAGTTGAGACAATAGATAGAAGAGGTGAATATAATTTTCATTCAGTTATAAAAAAGAATGCTTCCATGTGGAAGAAGAAAGTGGATGGAAATGTATCCCAGTTTGATGTAGAGTAGTGTAAGAGTGAACAGATTATCGCAAAGCAAGAAAATAGTGAAGGGATAATTGTAGGGACAATCATGTGTCCTGTAGCAGCAAAGAAGCCAATGAAGAGGTAGTTGAATGTAGATGAAACAAAGGTCCATGAGATTGGTAAGATAGTGAATAATAGGACAAAGTTTTGTAAGGTTGATTGGACAGTGAAAAAGGAATTTGTAGGTTTGACAGAGACTACTAAATGTGATGGTAAAAAAATTTGTAAGGATGATAGAGGAAAAAGTGAAGAGAGGAAGGGTACTGAGAAGGGAACTATGCATGAAGAATAGAGGGAAGTAAAGACAATTGATGAAAGCTTGTGTACAGATGTAAAGGATAATGTGACATTAGTAATTGATGAAGGAAAAGGTAAAGAACACCCCATAGTACTGTATAATAGAGTGAAGCATGAAATAAGTGAAGACATGGACAAGGATGTTAAGGATAGTGAAAAACTAAATTAAGGTGAACCTGTTAAAAGCAACCAAGAAGATTAGAGGCATGAAAAACACAAAGGAGGACAATATACATCAATCTTTCCAAGGGACTTGAAAAAATTACAAGTTGGGGTGTATGGTGTAGGGGCGCCATTGAAAGATTTTTGTCAGTTTAGGTTATTGAAGAGTAGGCTTTAGGAATTTGAGGAAAATGAGTTGAATAAGGTCTTTAAGATCTTTTTTGTATTGTAATAAGTCATATTTGATGATATTTAAGTGTTTAGGTGGTTTAGATAGCAAGAAGTGCAAAATATTGAAGAGTTACTAATTGTGCAAAAATGTAAAATTGGAAAAATTGTAAAAAGAAAATTTTTGAGGAAGGAAAATGGTCATAGCATTTCAAAAGGAGGTTGTAGGCATTAGGATTTTTTTTTTTTTTGAAAAATAATAAATAAGGTGAAAACCATGGATGTAAGTCTGATTTTGAAGATTTGGAAGAAGAAACAATTGAAATATTGTTTTTTTGCCATATTTTATGAGCTTTTCTTATTGTTTCAAAACTATATGGACTGTAAGTAGCAAATTGATCTATTTTTTTTGTGGATTCAATTAGAGGTGTGAGATGGGTTCCCATTGCATCTAGTTTGAGCCTTTAAAAATTATTTTTTTGTAAGTTAGAGTCAATTCTTTGAGACTACCTATGAATACCCTATTTTAAGGGTTTTGGTGAATTAAAAATGAAATGAACCCATTCCACATTTTGTCATTACTATATCTTAGTGGAATGGGTATAATATAGTAGTTGTAGGTGTGTGGATACTTTGTGAGGGTAGGGGAGGCCAAAAAGTGTGTTTGGCATAAAGCCCTTGGTTGGAAAGTTGAGTTTTCCATGTGAAATTCTGAGGTTTTGTGATGGTAAAGTATATAAATGGTTGGGATACATTTTTTGATGTTGTATTGAGTTTTTGTAGACCTATTAGGTCATATTTGAAGTGGTTTCAAGATTGTTTGAGGGAAGGAAGTGATATTTGTTAATGTTAGGATTAGATTTAATAGAAAGTAGAAAAATGAACATAAAGAACAAATGAACACAGTATTTATCCTGGGAAAACCCTCCTCAAGGGAGAAAAACCTAGCCACAAATATGTCTCTTATATATTGAATGAGGTAGCAGCAAATAGCTTACAACTTGACCCACAAAAGAATAGTATCTCTCATAGATACATGCATAAAAAATAACTATGTTTTCATCTTTCTAATTTCAATCTGCTCTTCAAGAGATAATTCTCTGTTGTAGATGGAAAAATCTCCTTGAAATAACCACTTAACTTAAGCAAGAATCAATCCCAAAATACAGAGTCGTCACTTTCATGTGCATGCAAAAGGAGGCGCACTAGGAGCATTACAATTGCCTATTTTTAGGAGTAGTTACAAATACATATCATGCAAAGATTCTCTTGCATGTCTAACCGAAGATTATATTGCATGTCAACCATCTTAAATAAGACATTTCATGTGGGTCAGCCAGCTTGTCATAATAGCTATTTAAAGAAGATTCCTTTGCTGCTAGAAGATACCTCCTGCTGTTGATACATCAACATTAAATATAAAATATAATTTGTAATATGTAGGCCACCAGCCTTAATTAAGGAGAAAATATCTCCTGAAGCTACCAAACACTAACACTCCCTCTTAGCTAAGGAGATATTTTCTAGATATTCATGTACCAGTGTGATGTTGTCATCTCATCATGATGTCCACCATGGCTACTCCAAGAGAATGAAACAAGGGCTTTCACCTCAAGTCTCTCTCACAGAGAGAAATGCATTAACCAGGGATGATACCTAAAATCTCTCTTGCAGAGAGAAATGCATTAACAAGGGTTGATACCTCAAATCTCTCTCGTAGAGAGAAATGCATTAACAAGGGTTGATGCCTCAAATATCTCTCGTAGAGAGAAATGCATTAACAAGGGTTGATACCTCAAATCTCTCTCGTAGAGAGAAATGCATTAACAAGGGCTAACACCTCAAATCTCTCCCATAGAGAGAAATGCATTAACAAGGGGTAATAACTCAAATGTCTCTCGCAGAGAGAAATGCATTAACAAGGGCTAATACCTCAAATTCCTCTGTCTTAGAGGAAAATGCATTAACACCATGGCTACTGCAAGAGAATGAAACAAGGGCTTTCACCTCAAGTCTCTCTCGCAGAGAGAAATGCATTAACCAGGGCTGATACCTAAAATCTCTCTTGCAGAGAGAAATGCATTAACAAGGGTTGATACCTCAAATATCTCTCGTAGAGAGAAATGCATTAACAAGGGTTGATGCCTCAAATATCTCTTGTAGAGAGAAATGCATTAACAAGGGTTGATACCTCAAATCTCTCTCGTAGAGAGAAATGCATTAACAAGGGCTAACACCTCAAATCTCTCTCATAGAGAGAAATGCATTAACAAGGGGTAATACCTCAAATGTCTCTCACAGAGAGAAATGCATTAACAAGGGCTAATACCTCAAATTCCTCCGTCTTAGAGGAAAATGCATTAACAAGCTCTTTCACTTCAAATTCCTCCATCTCAGAGGAAAATGCATTAACAACAGATCTCCATGATGATGAAACTCCCTCTGAAGCTCCAAGTACTTGCATCAACCTTCTAACCTCCACGTCCAAGGTTGCTTCTGATGAATTGTCAAACTCCCTCTGAATGTAAATCCCTCCTCTTCGAAGAAACTTATCTCAAAGATAACCTGAATGGGTTCCTCCTCTTCGAGAGATGTCTTCAGCCACCAACACAGTCCCATGGTTGCAAGCTATGACTCCATGCTTGATCATTTCTCTAGTTGGCATGAGTTCCTTATAGGATGCCTCAAGTTCTTCTTCTCTAGGCAATCTCTCATCAGCCTCTTGCTCCTTGATCCATCCTGGAAGCATTTAGAGAGAGATTACTAATAGTTTAAACTACCCCAAAGAAATGTCAATGCTAGAAGCATACAAGATTCACTATCCCAATGTTATAGCATGAATTAATAACTACATAAAAATTCATGAATATTATTCAAACAGGAAATACTTATATTTCCTTTAGGTCTGCTCATATGAGCATTAATTATGCTCCTGAATGCTAACTCTGCTTAAAACAACAGTTCCTTCTCATGTATCTCCTGGGGAGAAGTCCTATGCCAGATATATTTATGATGATGCTCTATAATCAGTAACCATACCAGCTCATAGTGAATATGCAACTGCACAGGCTCAGACGTCTATCCTTCCTAAAGTGACTATAACCTACTTAACTCACATCAAACAAAACAACTAGTGGCCAAGATACAATAGTCTTGATGTCTTGATTTACACAATCAACAATAGGCTTAGTCAACCCAAATTTGATTAGGTCTTTTCAAAAACCTGGCTCTGATACCATGTTAATGTTAGGATCAGATTTAATAGAAAGCAAAAAAATGAACATAAAGAACAAATGAACACAGTATTTATCTTGGGAAAACCCTCCTTCTCGAGGGAGAAAAACCTAGCCACAAATATGTCTCTTATGTATTGAATGAAGTAGTAGCAAACAACTTACAACTTGACCCACATAAGAATAGTATCTCTCATAGATACATGCATACAAAAGAACTTTTTTTTCATCTTTCTAATTTCAATATTCTCTTCAAAAGATAATTCTCTGTTGTAGATGGAAAATTATCCTTGAAATAACCACTTAACTTAAGCAAGAATCAATCCCAAAATATAGAGTCATCATTTGCATGTGCTTGCAAAAGGAGACGTACTAGGAGCATTACAATTGCCCTTTTTAGGAGCAGTTACAAATACATTTCATGCAAAGATTCTCTTGCATGTCTGACCGAAGATTCTATTGCATGTCAACCATCGTAAATAAGACATTTCATGTGGGTCATCCAGCTTGTCATAATAGCTATTTAAAGAAGATGCCTCTACTGCTAGAAGATACCTCCTACTGTTTATACATCAACATTAAATATAAATTATAATTTTTAATATGTAGGCCACTAGCCTTAATTAAGGAGAAAATATCTCTTGAAGCTACCAAACACTAAGAATATTTCCATTAAAACCCTAGATTTTTGGCTATAAAAGAGGGTTTTGGATTTAGCCACTTTGGTGAATGAATTTCTGACAAGTAATTGAGGAACCTTAGGTTTTAATACCTATAAGAAAGCCTCATTAAAAATTTATACTTGATTGAATTAGATTTTAGTGCTATAAGGAATTGAGTGAATTGGACGAGATAGTGACAATTTGAGGGTTTCATGAATTGATAAGTTATTGTTTTGGTTGAGATTATGTTGTGTGGTTATAGGACCTCCCATGGTCACTATCACTTGCCTACATTATACATTCAAAGACTGCATAGTTCAACTAACATAAACTAGTTTATTGATGAAGTATGAACATGTGCAGATTGCTAGTTTATTATGATGGGCACCTAAAGGACCTATCCTAGGGGCCTCAGGGGTTGATTGAAGATCAACCTTGCCTATGTTATACACGTAGAAACCTTGTAGTGTGACATGACAACTCTTTTTTTGACTTTTCTATTTTCAACATATTTTTGGATTTTTTTGATATGTTTTGGATGTTTTTGGATGTTTTTGATTTTATGAATGTTTTTTATTTTCTAATTTTCAAGGAAGATTTTAAGAATATACATGAATTTGATCTGATGCTGATATGAGGACATACCCCCAATGTGATGTGATAGAACACTTTGATATAGGTAAGACAAACTAACCTTAGGAATGTGCCAAGTAGTTCTAGGATGGAACATGATACCAACATAGGAACTATGTGAATGCCAATATTGGTACCTGCAAAACAACAAGAATAAACAAGTTAATCAAGAGATTGCAAGTCAAAACAAGAATGCCCCATGAAATCCATTTACAAACTCAAAATAGGAAATAAAACAATGAAAAGCATGATAAAGAGAAAAAAATAGATTGAATCCTAATTCAAATGTGCAAACTCATAATCCCATGGGGGAATTGGTGTCAATTTGATGTGAAAATTGGCCCTTTCCCAATTCCTAAGATGCAAGCTTGATATGTTGACGAAGGATGATAGTTCCAAGCCAAAAATCTACAAGAACCTAGCTAAGAACTCAATGATAATGGATAAAATTTGAGAGATATTTGAGCATCGTAACTTTGCATAATTTGTGGATAATCAAATGAGAATATGAGCTCTTTTTTATAGAATGTCAAGATGGATGAATGTCGAATTTTGATCAATGTGGGACTAACATTCATCTAATTGCATGATGCCACTTGTCAAGCTATGAATGGATGGAGGATGTGCAAGATTTGGGGATTGTGACAATAAATGCATATTTTTGAATTTCAAATTTGTTGAAATGACTTGTAAGAGGGAAGGGAAAGTGCAATAAATGCCACTTGGCTCAAGGAAAAGGACATGTAAGATTAAATTATTGCTTTGTTGGATGTACATGTTGACTTGAAATTTTTGAACTCAAATTGAGAGAATATTCCAAGAGATGCCTTGTGAGGAAAATATAGATTTAATAAATGAATTAAATCTATTTTCATGTGCAACTTGCATTATCTAGAGGATGGGACATGAGATGAGATTAAATTAATCAAGGGTTAATTAATTTAATGGGAGAGGTTAGATGATGTGATCTATTTGACTCAAATTTATGGATTTATCTAAATCAAATAAGAGAGGAATATGATAAGAGGTTAATTAAATAAGGATTTTGATTTATTTAATTAAAAGAGATAGTGTTAGATTAAATCAAGTGATGTTTTAATTTATTTAATTTAATTGATAGACTTTAGGGATTTTATCAAATAAATTAATTATTTAATTAAATAGGGATAATTAGATCAGATGGATTGATTCAATTAACAAAAGAGATTGACTTAATTAGATAAAATGATTTATTCAATTAAGAGAGGAATATTGATGAATTTAATCAGATAAGGAGATTTGATTAAATGGTTAGACCGAGGGATGATTCTGGAAGAAACAATGTTAGTAGGTCAGGATTAGATGCACAATGTCAATTGGTATATTTTATGTGTCTACATTTTTCCCCTCTTTGAAGCAATGCACTTGTTGCGTTGGTTCAAAGAATAAATGATCTCGATCGAAGCCAAATTTTTTTGATATTTAAAAACTTTCCCAACTACTACCTGGCGGGAGAGAATATGCCAATATAATGCTCCCTTGAGAGATTGGACAAAAATTCCAATTTTTGAGTGATCTCATGAAAAAAAGAGGACAAAGTACCTGACAGGTTCAAAAAGGCTCCATGAGGCTAAAAAAATGTCTAAATACAATAAAACATTGAAAAACAAGCCTCAACTGGATAAAAACAAGTTCGGGGGTCCAAAATCCTAACAGGATAGCCAATTAGGGTGAAAAAGCCCTAATTTTCATGCTTAAATGGGGCCCGAGGGGTCACTTTCAAGTTATTTTTAAACACCTCCAATAGTAACCTTGAGATTTGAGCTCTAATATCCTAACGATATGGTGCAATGACAACTTCCCCTACACATTTTTGATCTAGTTTGGACATACCAGCGGCCACTAGCATCGGGGCACCGGTAAGTGGTTCATACCCGAGATTCTCTTTTCATTTATTGCTTCATTTAATGCTTTTAAAGGTCGGTTTGTCTGCAATGGCACTATATAGCGCCACTCAAAAATCAAACTACACTGCTCGGTGCTAAATAGCACCGTGGCGGTGTGGTTTAGAGTTTGAAAACTCCGACGTTGAGCTCAGGGCCAGCGAGGTAGTTTGGAAAGTGTGATGCGACGGTCTCAATTTCACTCAAAGTGCGCCGCTGGGAGGAAAAGTGCATCGCGGTGGTGCAATTTTTTTTTTTTAAGACCTAGCATTGGAGTTTGATTAAAATAAAACTACGACGCCTTCATGGGTTGCACCGTTGGGGAAGTTTTTTGAACGCTCGATGAATAATTTTTCAAAATGTTTAACACAATGACCTTCCTTGATGTAGAATGCAGTGAGGGAGCTTTATTGTCGAGAGCACAGGTCATGGGACCTGGCTACTATTTGCGAGACCTGAGCGACAGGGACCAGGATTGACTCTTGATTGAGGGCTTATGGCACATGGCATATGCAACACCCATTCGCACTCACCTAGGGATGTTGTCAGTGCTGGCTGAGAGATGGCACAACGAGACATCTTCATTTCATCTTCCCATTGGTGAGGCCATCGTCACTCTAGAGGACGTTTGCTAGATTTTACGATTGCTAATTCACAGTCACCGGGCAATTTTTGACATGGATGAGGGGTGCATGCCCTGCTTCTGAGTTCTTGCTACTGACAAGATTGTGTTCTGCAAGGGAAAAATAGAGCTTGAGCGGCACAGGATCTTGGTAGCTCCCTACTGCTGGGTGATTGTAGCCATCATTTCAGGCCTTGTTGCCCCTGATAGGTGAGGGCGATACTTCAGTCCTGGCTGGGGATATTGCTAGGAGCGGATGGGCCGAGACAAGCCAGTTTGTTTTACATGGGGTCCTATTATTCTAGCTTCATTATATAGGGACCTCCATGAGTATGTCTACATTGATGGCAGAGCGCTGGGAGCAAGGGTGACTCTTCTTCACATCTGGGCGTGGGAGCACATTTTTGTGCTACGTCCATGTGTCGTTTTAGTTTTGATGGGGCTAGACGATCCCCTTGTGTGTCCTTCACCCACACCGGTGAGCACAGGATCCCCTACTGGAGGAGGGTCTTGGATGAGATGCAGGTTTTTACCTAGTGACCCTACCTTGGTCAGCTTGGATGGGCCGACGATGCCAATCATATTTTCTACTACTGCCAGGACCACTTTATGCAGAGGCAGGAGCACACTATGCTTGAGAGGTACCTACCTGGGCGTGTGCAACATCAGTTTGGTGAACCACAGGATCGTCCTGATGACGATTATGTAGCTGCCTTCACCCACACCATGACACAGGTTTCATGGGGGCAGTATATTCTTGCTTTAGAGGTGGTGGATAGTTTTCAACAAATAGTAGCCTAGCCATGGGCTTATGATCAGGGGCTAGTAGATCCAGGCATTACTTAGGCCTACAGGGATTGGTTTAAGCCTCCTCTTCAGTTGAAGATTCCTGGTGCAGTCCCAGGTGTGCAAAGAGTCAGAGGTAGAGGGGGAGGACTAGGATAGAGAGCTGAGATTCGACAGGACCAGTAGCAGGTGCCACTAGTTCCACCACCACGAGTCAAGGATCCTCCTCGGGTGCAACTGTAGGTACAACCAGTAGGACAGGTAGATGCATGTGATACTTTGATTGCACAGTTACAAGCCCAGGTCTAGGCTATGACAGTTGAGAGAGATCATGCGAGGGCCAAGAGAAAGTAGTTCAGGGCCAAGAGGGATCAGGCCGTACAACAGAGACAGGCTATAGAGCTATAGGTAGCCATAGAGCTAGGCAGGAGACAACAGTTAGAGAGTATGGTAGCCTCCTCCTCCCAAGGTACAGTATCAGTTCGGTCCTACAGGGATGTTATCTGAAAGGTGGAGTATTATCAGAGGTACTATCATGAGGCCATACCTAGAGCAGAGTGGGTTCTAGAGTATTCAGAGTGGGCTAGCCATAGACCAACAGAGGGTCACGGTGACAGGGGTGAGGGCAACATTCACAGGGACAGAGCGTGATCGAAATGATATGATACTTTTTGTGTGTTATGGGCTCATTTTTGATAGCCTGATGGGCCTTTTGTATTGATTGACACATATATACAGTGATCCGATGTATTATTGTACTATGACAGTTACGTTATTGATATATATATATGAGCTGATGATGATTTTGATGTGATGCAATGTGTACTCTTTATTTATGCATGTATGGTTCTACTTCTATATGTTATGGATGCATTTATTTCTAATGATGTATGGATTATGATTATGACTAACAGATCTATATTATGCTAACCTATGATATGAAAATGTGATGTGCAATGATGTTGTCTATATGATGATCTAATTATGATAATGCAAATGAGATGGTCTGATATGTAAAATGATATGATCTTTGGTGCACATGCGAAATGATATGTGAATTGTGCTTATGAAATGTTTATGAATGGATGCATATATGCTTTGTTTGTAATGAATTTTGTACGTTTATGCCTATGTGGAATGATTTATGCAATGAATGTTTAAGATGCTATTTATGAGATGATATGGATGATGTAATATGAATGCGATGGTCATGATATTATGCAAATGAAATGGTGTAATGCAAATGAAATGGTGTAATGCAAATGAGATGGTTTTATGAGATGATTAGAATAACAAATGTTATTATCCTAAACATATTAAATGATGATGTAATAGGATGTGATGCTATTAATAGGATGTAATGATATGTTAATGCAAAATGATATGATGTAATGATATGTTAATACAAAGTGATATGATGTAATGATATGTTAATGCAAGGTGATATGATGTAATGATATGTTAATACAAGTATGTATGCAAATGAATTAAATGCTTATATACCTATTGTTCACAATTATGCAAAAATGATTATGAAATGCTTCTGTAAATGTTATACGATGATTTATGTGATAGATGTAATGTGATGCAAGGAATGGATGTGATGGATGCTTATGATAACACGTTTATATGATAATGGAAATGCAATGCAGATATTTCCTATATGATATGTTGATGCAATACGCTAATGATTTGTGGATGCAGGATTGATGACGATGATGGTGATGATGATCAATTGTCATAGTATCTTGTTAGTGCGGTTAGCAAGGAAAGAAGAAATTATTTCAACAAGACACAAGATGATGCAAATTATGAAAATGATGATGATGACGATTACTTGTCGAGGAATTGGGATTTGCAAAGGGTCAAATTTTCTTATGTTTGATAACACATGTAGTACGATACATCAAGGTATGGAAAATTAGGATGGTGTGGTACCTAGTGTGATGGACTTTGACTTGACAAGTAGATAGGAGTATTCTTGCTCACACCTATCATATAGAAACCTTGCTAGGATGCACTTTAGAAGTTTCAAACACCTCGGGCCAAAAAATAGGAAAGTAAACTTATCCATGCAATAGTCAACAAGTTGTCCAAGACCTCCTCCATACATACCTAACAAAGCAAGTATTTGCCGAGGTTATATTACAAGAATGACCAATAGACAAAAAGAATGATCGTTGCCCCATCCCCATCTCTCTAAATCCTTTGTTTAGATATCATCAAGAGGTTCTTGGGATGAGTGCAATAAGATAGATCGAAAGAAAAGATCAAGTACACAAACAAGCCAATGTTCTTCAATACCACTAACCAAAGGAGGATGCGTTTTCTAGGGATAAGAACCAAAATTTATTGCCAAAAGATAATGCCCATTGTAGGAAGGATTCATCCTAGGACATGTTAGTGGATGGTATAATGTCATTTTGTTTACCCAAAGCATTCTAAAAGATGATTGATATGGGATCGATTGGATGATGAGTTATCGATATGAAGAGATGACCAACTTGCTTTTGCACTGACCTAGACCTACGACTTGACGTTTTTGAGTTCTTTTAAGCTACTAGACTTGTTTTTGACTGTTTCACCAAAGGTTGAGGATGACGATCAATTTATCATGAGTGGTGTTATTGCGGGTGCAAGTGAGATGATATGGTTGGATTTTTTCAAATATTTGGATGTTTTTGACATTTTGCAATGTTTTGAGGCTATTTTTGGTATTTTTTGAGATTTTCAAATGTTTTGATTTTCTTTGATTTTGCGAATGTTTTGGGGTTTTCTAAGATTTTGACCAAGAGACTAACCTAAAGACCTATCCTAGGGGCCTCAGGGGTTGATCAACAGATTAGCCTTGCCTACATTATACACGCAGAGACCACGTAGTTTGACTAATGACTTGACTGATTTACAAATGAAGATATAAATGATGAATTGTCACCTTATTATGATGGACTCCTATAGGACTGACCTAAGTGTCTCGGGGGATGATCAAAGATCAACCTTGCCTATGTTCAAGCTTAGAGATGATGTAGTTCAACAAGACGACTTTGTTTTTGATTTTTTGACTGACTTTTTCAACTATTTTGGGATTTTTATAATTTTTTGATGTTTTTGGATTTTTTGATGTTTTGGTGTTTTTGGATTTTCTAATTTTCTAATGTTTTTGGATTTTTTGATTTGAGGACTTTAAGATCATACATGAATCCGATCTGATAAGAACATGCCCCCAGCGTGATGTCATAGACTACTTCGATAAAGGTAGGACAAACTTACCTTGAGGATGGGATAAGTAGTACTAGGAGGGATCATGGTACGAAAATAGGACCAAGCTATGGTGCAGATGCGAGTGGATGAGTGATGGATGGAGACCTGAGTGTGATGGATGATGAATGGATGATGCAAAACAAGCCATAAATATCCTGGTGGATGAAAAGTGCTTATTTACGCAAGGCTCCTGTTTGCTAGGTTTTCACCAAGGTACTTGCCCAAAGTACCACCAAAGTGGTTTTCACTAGAGGATGATTTTTCTCTTTACTATTTTTGATCCTTTCTCTGATTTTTTGGATTTTTTCCTTTTTTAATTTTTTTGTTGTCACCAAGACACTTATTTTCTAGGTTTTTGCCAAAGTAACCATTTTTTCAAGACATTTTCTAATTTTTTTTGGATTTTTTGGTTTTGTACCTTGAAATATTTAGGCATAAAACATTTTAAGATGAGAGCTATTCATGGGCTCCTGCAGAGGTTCCCATTCGGGTGTTGATAGCTAATATGCCCCTAACTTCTAACTTGTTGTGATGACATAAGGTCCTAAACAATTAGGTTCGAACTTGCCTTTGTTGTTTGGGTTTGGGACATTCTTCTAATTCTCTTTTAACACCAGTTCTCCAACTTGGAACGTCCTGCTTTTGATTTTCTTATGGTAGCTACTTTTGAGTCTATTATGATAGACTTGGAAATGATTCAAAGAATCTATACGCCACTCATCTAGTAGCTCCAGCTCATTTAATCTTGATACCCAATATTCTTAGTCTGTGATGAGGTTTTGCAGTGATATCCTAAGGGATGGGAGCTCGATCTGAATGGGGAGTGTCACTTCTGATCTGTAGACCAAGGAGAAGGGGGTGGCACCGGTGGGTGTATGAATGTTGGTTTGATAGGCCCAGAGGGTGGGATTAAGTTGTAGGTTCCAGTCACGACCTACCTCATTGACTATTTTCTTGAGGATTTTCACAATGGTTTTGTTTGTAGCTTCTGCTTTTCCATTACCTTGGGCATAGTATGGGGTGGAGAAGCGATGTTGGATTTTTAATTTCTTGCATAAGTCATGGACCTCCTGATTTTTGAATGGTGTCCCATTATCTGAGATAATGGCTTGTGGAACACCATATTGGCAAATGAGATAGTTTAGGATGAACTTTGAAATCTACTTCCTAGTTATATATGTCATGGGTATGACCTCCACCCACTTAGTAATGTACTCTGTTGCGGTTATGATGAATTTGTGGCTGTTAGATGAGGTGGGAGTAATTTTCCCTATGAGATCGAGTCCCCACTGTGAAAAGGGCCATGGTATGATGATAGGATGAAGCTCTTGAGCTGGAGCATGGATGAGGTGCCCATGCTGTGGACATTATAGACACTTTTTGGCATGATCATGTGCTTCTCTTTCCGTTGTGGGCCAATAATACCCCATCCTCAGCAATTTCTTGGCTATGGTCATTCCACTTGAGTGTGAACCATAGATACCATTGTGTACTTTAGTTAGAGTAGTTAATGCCTCCTCAACATTTAAGCAGCACAGTAGGGTTCCTTCTATACTTCTACGATATAGGGTATCACCTAGGATGACAAATATGGATGCCTTTTTAACAAAGGTTCATTTTAGGTTTGAGGGTAGGTCAGTGGGTATGACTCCTATATGAAGGCATGTGTAAATGTCATGATACCAAGGATTGCTGGGACCAACGATTTCACACACATATTATGATTTTGGTACCTCGAATGCGGGAACAAGAAGCTGCTCAATCAAGAATTCATATTTTGGAGCATTATTGGGGATGTCCAGTAGGGACCCAATTGTTGCCATGGCATCTGTTGCTCTGTTGTTGGCTCTAGGAATCTGCTCAAATGTGATTTTGATGAAGGATTCTTTTAGAGTCTCCACCAATTTCTTGTATGGAGTGAGTTTGTCATCCTTGGTCCGGTATTCATCATTCACTTGATTTATGATCAATTGGGAGTCTCTGTATACTTTGAGAGCTATGTTGTTCCACTGCACTACTATTTTGAGACATATGGTTAAAGCCTCATATTCCACAATGTTATTGGTGCAAGGAAATGCCAGTTTGTATGACCTTGGTATTCAATCCCCTTGTGGTGTGATAAAGAAAACACCAGCTCCTGATCCATGTTGTGTGTATGAGCCATTGAATTATAGTTTCCAGTGGTTAGCTACGTTGAGATTAAAAATGGATTCATTTGGAAACTCTGAGACAAGAGGGTTCTCAGAATAGATTGGTGCTTCTTCCAGTTGGTTTGTGATGACTTGGCCCTTGATTTCTTTCCTCTCCACATACTCAATGTCATACTCTGACAATATCATCACCCATTTGGCCATTCTTCCTATGAGCATTTCCTTTGATAGTAAATATTTGAGGGGGTCAATTTTGGCGATGAGCTTTATCTTGTGTGCCAACATGTAATGTCTAAATTTTTGTGATGCAAACACTACTGCAAGGCATTCTTTCTCGATGAATGAATAGTTTAGCTCATGCCCAACCATTGTTCTACTGATATAGTAGATAGCCCTTTCCATTCCATTTTCGTCATGCTGAGCTAGGAGAGCTCCAAGGGCTGCTGTTATTGATAATACATATAAGATCAATGGTTTCTTTGGGATGGGTGGCATTAAGACTGGTGGTGTTAGTAGATATTCTTTGATTTTGTTAAATTCCTCTTCACACTTGCAATCCCATTTGTACAGTACTCCCTTGTGTAGTAGGTGAGAGTATGGGTTTTGTTTATTCGCCAATTGTGCTATAAATCTTTGAATGGATTGAAGTCTGCCTTGGAGGCCTCTCAATTGTTTTAATGTCTTTGGTGCTTCCATTTCGAGGATTTCTTTCATCTTTCCTGGATCCACATTTATACCCCTCATTGATACTATATATCCTAGCAGTTTACCTGATTGTATGCTGACGACGCACTTCTTTGGATTTAGTCTAACTTTGTACTCCTCTAGTCTGTCAAAAATAGCACTTAGGGTTGCTATGTGATCTTTTCTCTTCCTAGATTTAGCTAGGATGTTGTCGACATAATCTTCGACCGTCTTATGTATCATGTCATGAAATATCAATGTCATGGTCCTCTGGTATGTTGCTCCTGTGTTCTTTAGGATGAATGGCATCATGTTCTAGTAGTAAGTCCCCCATGGACAAATGAAGGTTGTCTTATGTTGATCTTCTTTTGCTATCATGATTTGATTGTATGTTGAAAATTTGTCAATTAGTGATAGCATCTCATGTCCTACTGTCATATCTACTATCATGTCAATATTTGGAAGCAGGAAGTCATCTTTCGAACATGCTTTGTTCAAGTCTCTAAAGTTTGTGTAGATTCTAATGGCTCCATTAGGTTTTGAAACAAGTACCAAGTTTGATACCCATTCTAGATAATCTATTGGTCGGATGAATCCTACATCTAACAACTTTTTTAGCTCCATTTTGACCAATAAGGTGATATGAGGATGCATTTTTTGAAGCTTTTGTCTAATAGGCTTTGCTTCTGGATATACTGCTTGGTGGTGGACTATGGTTTCTGGATCAAGTCCTAGCATGTTAGCATAACTCCATGCAAAGTTTATCTATCTTTCCTTTAGGAAGGCTACTAGGAGCTCCTGTTCTTCTAATAGTAGTGACTTTGCATATAATGTGATATGTGGGGTCTCCTCTATTCCTAGGTTGACCGGATTGCATTTTTTTCCCAAGACTACTGACTTTTCCTGATGAAGAGCTCTTAAAGGAAGATTGAATCCCCCATCTTTGGGTGCCTCAGGGAGGTTTTCACCATTGGATGCATCCTTTCTTTTTGCTTTTTTTCTTATCAAAGAGTGCCACAGTGTGGTTTTCACTCAAGGACTTGGATATTATTCTTAATTTCTCACTTTTGTGACTGAAGGATTCAATTGTTTCCCCATAATAGGCATGTGTGTCCAACTCTATTATAAACCCTACTTTGTGATCCCCATCTCGAATGTTATCCCACAGTCCCATGAATTCTGAGAGTGCCTCATCATTTTTGAATGTATCAAGAATTGGTGATCCTCGTTGGTCGTAGTCAATGAGTTGGGGATATACTAAGTGGATCTCATGATTTTAATGGTTTGTTTCAAAGGAGAGGGTGCTAATCATGCAAAGGGCACTATCCTCAAATAACCTAGGTAGATTGGTCATGGTATCCTCATCATCACTACTATTATAAATGTTAGTTATAAAGTTATGTATATCTTTACCTATGTATATTGGTAAGCATACTTCTGGTACAGTTGGCTGAAGAGGAATATTAACCATTCTAATTGGAGGAATTTGGCCACGTATGGTTATACTCGGAGGGGTACATCCAAGGCCAAGGTTTTTTATCGATCATGTCTCTAGCATGATAGGTATTATGAGCCCATTGTCGTTTTGTCACAATCTTTGATTTATGCCATAGCCCATTGCGAGCATCATTTGCAGAACCTTGCTTCCATTATCCATTGGTAATTCTGGTACTGGTCTTTCATCTTGATATAGCATATGTGCTAGATCTGCCTCAATAACCTCCTAGCCAAGGTCTCCCCATCTTGTGAATTTGGGATAGTCTTTAGGAGAAATTTGTGATGTGGAAGCTTGGTTTTCTTGTGGACGTCCCCATGATCTCGGAGATTGTGGTAACTCTCCTACCACAAAAGCATTGTTAGGGAGCTTGTAGCTTCCAAAACCATCATCCTAGATGATGAGCTTGATGTTAGAGATGGTGGGAATGGTGGGAGTGGCGGGTGTCTCTGTTGCAAAAGTGGATGCGAGAGTGGCAGGATCGATGTATGGTTTGGATGGTCCCTCATCATTTTTTGGTACTTGGGGGATTTTGTAATACTTTGTTTCAAGATTTTTGTAGTATGAGAAAGGTACGGGATCTCCATGGATGGTCACTTCTTGTCCGTCATGTGTAAATTTCACACATTGGTGGAAAGTTGATGCTACTACCTTCATTGCATAAATCCATGGGCATCCTAGGAGGATATTATATGGCAAGTCAAGGTCCAGTGCCTAACAAGTGGTTTCCATGAGAGCTGGCCCTACTTGAATAGGGAGTTTGATCGTGCCTTGGGACACTCTTTCTTGATCGTCATATGCTCTTATTGTGATACCTTCCCCTTTGTCAATAGAATCTTCTGATATTTTCAACTGCTTGATGAGGCTGAGAGAATAGATATTCAAATCTGCACCTCCATCTACTAAGACCCTTTTGAATTTTCTCTTATGCACGATGGCTTCCAAGTGAAGTGCACGGTTGTGAGATGGTTAAGCGGGGAAATCCTGGTCAGAGAATGTAAGAAGATTAGGCGTAATGATATTTCTGACCATAGCTTGGAATTGCTCTGCATCAAGGTCTGTGGGGATAGTGGATGAGGCCAACGCTTCATCAAGGATTTTCCTATGGGTAGATGAGATTTTTAGCAACTCAATGATGGAGATTTGCATTGGCATTCTCTTGATTTGATCTAGGACATTGTATCCATTAGGAACATATCTAGATGTAGGGACTCTGTTTGGCTGGGATGATCGTGCAATGGTTGCTTTGTTGCCTCTTATGGTGACTCCACAATCGGCATGGGCACCTTTGATGGTGATGACCATGCAGTTTTCATCTAGGGAGGTGACAACAGTTTCATACACATGACTTACATTTGAGTGGGTGCCTTTCCCTTTATCATTTTTATTCCCTTTGTTGCCATGATTCGACATTAGATTCATATATATTATAAGATCTTGATTTCCTATAGGTTGTTCTATGTTTATGATTCTTTTATCAATGAGATCTTGAATTATGTTCTTTAATCTCATGCAGTTGTTTGTGGTATGGCCTTTGATTTTATGGAATTAGCAAAGTTGATTCTCATTGTACCAAGGAGGTTTCACATCCGGTTCTTGGTAATTCTCAAAGGTAGGAGCCTTGATGAGTTTTCATCTATTAGCTTTTTCATGATGTCTTCAAGTGGTTCCCCCAAAGTGGTGTATTTTAGCTTGGGATAACTCTTGCATTGGGGTGGTCCTCTTTGATCATTGAGATTATTGATTGTTGGATTATTGTTTGGTTGGTGTGTCGTGTGATGATTGTTGTGGTGTTGGATTTGGATTTGTGGTGCGGGTGTATGTTGGCGAGGAGAACTAATGACCACCTTGGCATCAATGACACCATCGTTAGTAATAGTTTTGTTCCTTTCCCACGTGCGAGGTTTATTATTGTAATTGGATGGTGGGAGGTTGTTTTTTTGTTCAGGGTATGATGTTGATTCCATGAGTTGAGTCATGAGGGCTCTTTCGATACCGAGCACCTTGGGAATCAATTGATCATATGTGGTGATGCCCTGAACCTTGAGATGAAATGCCAAGCGGTAAGGTTGGCTATGATGGTGCAAACTTGTTGTTCTTCTGGCATGGTTCACTTGATTTGACTAGCCTTGGATCGCCATCGTTGTAGAAATGAGGTGAATGATTCACCCTTTCCTTGTTTTAGAGCTGAGAGTTCTTCTAGACTAACATCCATTGCATTGTTGCATGCATAATTTCTTGGAATGTTCTAATGCTTGAAGGTAAGTTAGAGAACCATTCCATAGTGTGGCCTACCAAACTCCTAGGAAATAGTTGCATTAGATAAGTATTGTCATATGCAACTTCCATGCAATGTACCTAGAATTCCCTGATGTGATATTTAGGGTTTCCCATCCCTTGATATTTGTCAAATTTGGGGATCTCAAATCCCTTAGGGAATGGTTTCATTACTAGGCTCCTATCAAATGGATAGGGACACACAAGTTGCTTGGTGTTTTTGTTGTTCGCCCTGATTGAAGGTCAAGCACTTGTTGCGAGAGCAACCTGATTTGTGTCATCACATCATTTTGCAGATCAAGGGGTGGGATGAAAGTGTTTTGGGGTGTTTCAATAGTGGGTTGGATGGGTGGGTTGGTCAGTGTGTTATTCGATGGTATCTGTATGTTCTGCCGAGCTAGGTAGGCTTCCACCTACTTTTGTATGAACAACGCCTGTTGTTGATCTTGTTGTTGTTGCGCTAAGATTTGTGCTTGCTATTGCACTTGTTGCTATTCCAACAACACTTGTTGTTCTTGCTATTGTTCCAACAATGCTTGTTCTTGGGTTGCCAATGTGGCTGCTTCTTGTTGCTCTTGATATTTCTTTATTGCTTGTTGATATGCTTGCAATTGCACTGCTTATCTTTTTGCAAGAAGTTGTGCTTGTTCTTGTGCCTATTGTGCTTGATATTGGGTGTTTTCCTAAGCTTGAGCTTGTGCTTGCACTACTTGTGCTTGGGATTTTGCTTGTGCCGCTTGTTGTTGTAATAAAGCTTGTTCTTGAGCATCCTTTTGTGCTTGCAATGCTTACAATGCTTGAGCGGCTTGGGTGGCTTTTTGTTGTTGTTGCAATAACGCTTGGGCTTGTTGTGCTTGTAATGTGGCTTGTGCTACTTGGGCGGATTGCGTAGCTTGAGCGGCTTGTTGAGTGGCTAGTTGTGTGGCTTTTTGTTTTTTCACTTGTTGGAATCCTCTTTAAAAAGCAACTTGCAATGCCATGTTGTATTGGCTTGATGTGGTGGAAGTTATGGGTGGTGGGGGTGGTGGTGGATTCAAAATGGTGTTTGTGAAGGTGGCGTTGGTGTTTTACATGATGGATGGTGTTGTTGATGTGGTTGGTCCTTGAGAGACCATGCTTTGTGATGTTAAGGGGGTGTTTGATGATGTTGCAATTGTTTGTGCATTTTTCGTCTATTGTTGTGATATCAGTGAAAAATTTTAAGCGTTCGACATAATGCTTTGATTGATATTTGGTATAGTGGTTTGATTGATACTCGGTAGAGGGGGAATCCCTAGACCAAGGAGTGATGTGGATGATGATGGCAATGATGGAAGAGGTGGAAATGTGAGGGGTGCAAGTTCTTGTGAAAATGTTGTGGTGTCAAAGATGCCCCCTAGTCTGAACATGTCTCCCTCCTCTTGCGAATTTGTGAGGAGAGGAGTTTGAGGCGTTCCGCAGAAAAATGATGATGATGGATCATGATGGAAGGTGAGAGGAACATTCTTATGTAATAGGTTTTTGGGTATTTTTTGTTCCAAGGTGGTATTTGCATCCAAGTTTTGATTATTAACAAGGGGGTGTGCTTGAATAACATTGAGAAATGCATTTCCCTTATTAACATTGGGTTGGGTTGGAGTAAAAGTTGTCATGATTTGCGGAATGTTTTGCATGATGTTTTGGGATGGGAGTGTAGATGAGATGGGAATGGTGGATGAGATTGGAGGAAATGATGTCTCCACTATGGTACTTACATCAAAATCCAAAGGTAGTTTGGCCCCTTGTTTTGCTAATTCAAGCATGTATAACGAAGGGTTAAGCATCTTCATGATGTTGATGATTCTATGGTTGTCCAGATTTTGGAGCATTTCAGTTATTTCTTTGTGAGACATCCCAAAGGTAAGATTCTCTCCTTGGGTTTCTTCTTGGGGATTTTGTGATGATGAGATGGTCAAAGGATAACTTGATTCAGCGGGATTCATTTCAAATTTTTTTTGGCTAAGATCACTTGAAGTGGGTGTTTCTTTGTTGGCTTCCATGCTCTTCTTGTATTGAGATCTAGTTTGAACCATAAAACAAGGATAAATTTTCAAGAATAGGAGAGATGAATCTCTTGACTCTTTGGATTGATCTTTACTTTATGTCCAAAGTAGAAAATTTTAGAATATCTTAAGAATCAAGAGATAGTATGGTAATGATGTAAGGGATGAATAATGAGGATGTTATGGTCTTTTGATCAATCTTGATGGGAGATGCTAGGCTTTTTGGGACTTTTGGATATGTTTCAGATTTTGATTTTCCTTTTGTCCTTGATCTTAATTTGTTTTGATTGTTTTGATTTTTTGAACAAAAAGACCCTAAGACATTGGATGATTATCTAAGGGATAGCTTCGTTCAAAGGATGATGATTTTAATATGTGTAGGGAGAAGGATGCATCTACCCACACCTATTCAAACAAGATGATAATTTAGCTAAGCATATGAAGAAGGATGCATCTATGTATACCAAGCTAAACAAGATGATTTTGATGACTTTGACTAAGCATATGCAAAAGGATGCATCTACACATGCCTAGCCAAAGGTGATTTTGATAAATTTTTCAAGGATTTAGTCTCAAGGATTTGATGATGTTTTATTTTTCCAAAAGGCCTAGCATTTAAGGATGATTTCAAGATTTTTCAAAAGGTGATTGTGAGATGATGTTTGCTTTGATGTTTGAAAGATGGATGAAAAAGATTTTGATTTGCTTTTGATCCTAAGATGAACCTAAAAAAGACACTTTGTTTGTCTAGACCTAGGTATTGAAGAACATGCAAATGCTTCCTATAGACCTTTGTGACCAAGAAGTGTTTTCTTTTGAACACACATTTTCGGATTTTTGAACCAATGATCTTGACTTTGGACCTTGAACTTTTTGAGAATCATAAGGCTTCAACACACATGAAAGTTCATTTTGCTTAGCTTTGCTTAATGGCTTTATTTTACCAAAAACCTTTCTTTGATTAAGTTTTCAAACTAAGATGTCTAATGTCTTAATTTCTTCAAACCCCACAAGATATGTTATGTGGAAATTCAACGAACTTAAGGCAAGGGTTTCCCTATTGTTTACTTAAGTAGACAAATCAAGATGTAATCCAATGTTTAGAAACCTCTAAGGATGTAAATCCCAAGAGCAAGCAATAACATATGGATTGAGTCAATTGTATTTGTCTCCAAAAGGGTTTGAAATTTGGATGATGATGTTAAGTGTTTGTTTTCAAGATGTTTTCGATCAAGCAATGCATTTTGTAACCCAAGAATAAGTACAACCCTATGGATGTGTAAGACAATATTTGTTGGATTCCCACTTGGACAAGTCCAGCTACGTTTATCTTTAGCAAATGGTTAGATGTTTGACCCCACTGGCTCCCCTCCACGACACTCACTTATACAGGGCAGCCAAGCATCAACACCCATGAAACTCCCATGGCACGTTTTCCATTTCTACTAAAAGATCGTAAAAGTGTGGGGCAGCTTTAGAACGATCGTTCTTGCACCAACAAATAGATTAAAGGATTTTGGCAAATTATAGCACATGGGTTTTAATAAGGACTTTTAGTTCGTGGAGATTGACCCATACAACAAGAGTCCCCTTTCAGATCCATCTTGTTGGAATCAATTGCATGATATTGGCATTTACTCCAATACCCACATTTATATCCTGGTTGGAAATAATCTTGGCTTTAGAGTGTTACCGGTTGAGTTGTTCCCTTGGGTGAGTACTTTTTTCCCCAAGGCAAGCCCTCAGGATAAACAAAATCGAGTGAAAACAATATTGGTAACTCGATCAATCTTTGTTGGCAACAAAGAGAGAGAATATAAGCAATAATGCCCCCACTCACACTCACAGAAGATGTTGTTCAATTTTAAACCCAAATCGAAGTGTGGAGGTGATTGCTTTGTCTCAACCTAAAATCATGAAAAAGGCCTTTTGATTCTCAAGATCACTATAAAGTGCGAGAGAAGCGCATACGCCCTATTTCAATGAGGTTAGTTCAAGTAAGCCTTCAAAAAAACAAAGTTGCGCTTGTACTTTTTAAATCCACAAAGAAAAATGTGAATTCTTTTTAAGCGCCAAAAGACAAGTGAGAGACATTTTGTTTAATTTTTATCCAAAGAAACAAACTCTAGTGTGTTGTGATACTAATGTTCATTTTAGCCCTTTTCAAGAAATGGAAAGATTCTTTTTAAACCCAAACGAAAATTAGTGTCCTAAGAAAGAAAAGATAACAATTTTGTTAAAAAGTGTTAAGCAAACACTAAAGTGTTTAAAAACACTTTGATTTGATGAAACATCCTCCTCATGCTTCTCCTTTCTTTGTTTTCAATTTCCAACCTACAAGAGAAAAAACCATTCAGATTCTAGAAAATACAGAGATCAAAAAGCAGAAAAGAGAAGACAAATTAATCATTAATAAAAAAGCACTTGCTAAAATTAAATTTCCCCTTTTTACTCCCTTCCAGCATCGCAACTCACAATTGCGTCACAATTTGATTTCTAAGCGCTGCTCTCACAATGCCGCTTGCCAGTTAGGGTCACTCTATGTCGGGACAAAGAGCTCAACTGTCGCATTTTTCGCCCAACATCGTATTTTTCTTCTAGCGTCATAGTTTGATATTTTTGAAAATTTATGTGAATCAACGAGTCCAGCGGTGGAGTTTATAATTCAAATTTTCTAAGCGGGAAGAGTCCAGCGTTGCACTTTGAGTTTCCCGCAGTGCTATATAGCAACGCTGAGGAGACAGCGGCGCAAAAATAGCGACGCTGAGCTCCCAGTGTTGGAATTTTCTGTGTATGAGCAAAAACACAAAAAATTTAGGAAAAAGTGATTGAAGATGAGATGCTACCCTCCTTCTAGCACCAAATGTGTGAACCCCAATCTTGGTACTTGCAAAACAACAAGAATGAACAAGTTAATCAAGAGATTGCAAGCCAAAACAAGAATTCCCTGCGAAATCCATTTACAAACTCAAAGTAGAAAATAAAATAATGAAAAGCATGATAAAGAGAACAAAATAGATTGAATCCTAATTCAAATGTGCAAACTCATAATCCCATGGGGGAATTGGTGCCAATTTGATCTGAAAATTGGCCCTTTCCCAATTCTGAAGATGCAAGCTTGATATGTTGATCAGATTGATCCACCTTGTTGATGAAGGATGAGAGCTCGAAGCCAAAAATCTGCAAGAACCTAGCTAAGAACTCAATGATAATGGATAAAATTTGAGAGATATTTGAGCATTGTAACTTTGCATAATTTGTGGATAATCAAATGAGGATATGAGCTCTTTATTTATAGAATGTCAGGATGGATGAATGTCGAATTTTGAGCAATGTGGGACTAACATTCATCCAATGGCATGATGCAACTTGTCAAGCTATGAATGGATGGAGGATGTGCAAGATTTGGGGATTGTGCCAATAAATGCATATTTTTGAATTTCAAACTTGTTGAAATGACTTTTAAGAGGGAAGGGAAAATGCAATAAATGCCACTTGTCTCAAGGAAAAGGACATGTAAGATGAAGTTATTGCCTTGTTGGATGTACATATTGACTTAGAATTTTCTAATTCAAATTGAGAGAATATTCCAAAAGATGCCTTGTGAGGAAAATAGAGATTTAATAAATGAATAAAATCTATTTTTATGTGCAACTTGCATTATCTAGAGGATGGGACATGAGATGAGATTAAATTAATCAAGGGTTAATTAATTTAATGAGAGAGGTTAGATGATGTGACCTATTTGACTCAAATTTATGGATTTATTTAAATCAAATAAGAGAGTAATATGATAAGATGTTAATTAAATAAGGATTTTGATTTATTTAATGAAAAGATATGATGTTAGATTAAATCAAGTAAGGTTTTAATTTATTTAATTTAATGGATAGACTTTAAGGATTTTATCAAATAAATTGATTATTTAATTAAATAGGGATAATTAGATCAGATGGATTGATTCAATTAACAAAAGAGATTGACTTAATTAGATAAAATGATTTATTCAATTAAGAGAGGAATATTGATGAATTTAATCAGATAAGGAGATTTGATTAAATGGTTAGACCGAGGGATGATTTTGGAAGAAACAATGTTAGTAAGTCAAGATTAGATGCACAATGTCAATCGGTATATTTTATGTGTCTGCATGAACAAGCTATGATGTGGACATAGATTGGTGATGGAAGGATCCATTGAATGTGATGGGTGATTGTTATGAAAAAGAATTGGTAGGTAAGTCAAAGAATCCATGGTGGATGGAAAGTGATTTAATTACACAAGGAATGTGATTGTTAAGTTTTCACCAAGGTACTTACCCAAAGTGCCACTGAAGTGGTTTTCATAAGAGGATGACTTTTTTCTTCACTATTTTCAATCCTTTTTTCTTTTCTTTTTTATTTTTATTTATATATATATATATATATATATATATGATTTATACCTTGCAAGTTTAGGCATACAACTTTTTGAGATGGGAGCTATTGATGGACTCTTGTAGAGGCTCCCCTTTAGGTGTGGATAACTGATATGCTCCTAATTTGTAACTTGCAGTGATGATAAAGGGTCCCAACCAATTGGGTTCAAACTTGTGCTTTTTTTCTAGATTAGGAACATTCTTCTTATTTTGTTTCAACATGAGCTCTCCAAAATGAAAGGTCTGACTATTGATCTTTTTATTGTTGCTTCTTTTAAGACAGTTCTGATAGAGTTGTAGGTGGTTCAACACATCCACATGCACTACTCGCCTAGTAGTTCTAGCTCGTTTAACCATGACATTTGATATTCTTCATCAATAATGAGATTCTGCAATGATATTCTTAAGGATGGGAGCTTGATCTCAATGGGAAGGATGGCTTCTGATCCACAAACTAGGGAGAAGGGTGTTGCACTTGTATGCATGTAGATACTCGTTTGGTAGGCCCATAAGGCAGGATTTAGTTGTAGGTTCCAATCATGACCAACTTCATTGACTATCTTCTTGAGGAATTTTAGGATGGTTTTATTAGAACCCTCAGCTTGGCTATTACCTTGGGGGTAATATGGGGTGGAGAAGTGATGTTGGATATTGAATTTTTGGCATAGCTCATGAACATCCTAGTTCTTGAAAGGTGTCTCGTTATTAGAGATAATGGATTGTGGGACACTGTAACAATAGATGAGATAGTTCAAGATGAATTTGGAAAGATGATTCCCTATGATAAAGGTCATAGGGATGGCTTCGACACATTTTGTGGCTATGATAATGAACTTGTGTCCATTAGATGAAGTGGGTATGATTTTTTTGATGAGATCGATATCCCATTGCGAAAAGGGCCAAGGTGTTATAATCAGTTGAAGCTCCTAAGTTGGTGCATGGATAAGGTCCCCATGCTATTGAAATTATAAATTATTTTGAAGATAGTCATGAGCTTCCTTCTCCATTATAGGCCAATAGTACCTAGTCCTTAACAATTTCTTGGCCAAGGTCGTACCACTAGAATGTGAGCCACAAATACCATTGTGTACCTTAGTTAAAGTAGTCAAAGCTTCCTTGGGCTTAAGGTATTGCAAGAGGGTTCCTTTAATACTCTTATTGTAGAGGGTATCACCTAAGATGTCAAAATGGGATAAAGTTTTGATAAAGGTTCTCTTAAGGTTTGGGATGATACCAGAGGGGAGGAATCCTATTTTTAGGTAGGTGAATATGTCATGGTACCAAGGATCACCAAGACCAATGATTTCACACTTGAACTCAGATTCTAGTACCTTGAAAGCTAGTACTAGAAGTTGCTCATGGGATATCTAACAATGATACAATTGTTGCCATAGCATTTGTTGCTTTGTTTTTTACCCTCGATACTTTCTCAAATTTGATGTTGATAAAGAATTCATTGAGATCATCCACTAGTTTCTTGTATGGGGTAAGTTTATCATCTTTTTTTATATTCATCATTGACCTAGTTGATAGTTAGCTATGAGTCCCCATAAATCTTGAGTGACATGATTTTCCACTATTCTGCCATTCAGAGCCCTATTACAAGAGCCTCATACTTGACAATATTGTTGGTGCATGTGAAAGACAACCTGTATGATTTTCGGATACAATCCCCTTGTGGTGTGATGAAAAGGAATCCTAATCCTGATCCATGTTGTGTGTATGTCTCATTGAAATATACCTTCTAGTGGTCTGTTGCACTAAGACTGAAAATGGACTCATCTAGAAACTCTAATACTAGTGGGTTCTCTAAATATATAGGTGCCTCTGCCAATTGATCTATGATTACCTATCCCTTGATGGCTTTCCATTATATATATTCAATGTCATATTTGGTCAAGATCATGAACCACTTAGCCATTGGTCCTATGAGTGTTGCTTTAGAAAGTAGATACTTGAGGGGATCTATTTTGGTGATGAGCTTTATCTAATGAGACAACATGTAGTGCTTGAATTTTGCGTAGAAAACACTACTGCTAGGCAAGCCTTCTCAATGAGTGTGTCATTTAGCTCATGTCCCACCATGGTTCTACTGATATAGTTAATGCCTCTCTCTTTCCTTGTTTCATTGTGCTGAGCTAGGAGAACCCCAAGTGTTGTGATCGTAGTTGATATGTAGAGTATCAATGGTTTGTTTTGGATTGGTGGCATGAGGACTAGAAGTGTTAGCAAGTAGTCCTTGATTTGATTGAATGCTTGATCATATTTCTCATCCCATTTTTATGCTACCCCCTTGTGGAGTAGATGAGAATATGGGACGATTTTATCTACTAACTTTTCTATGAATTTGCAAATGGATTGGATCCTTCCCTAGAAATCCCTTAGCTGCTTCAATGTCTATGGTGCCTCCATCTCAAGGATTGCTTTGAATTTTGCAGGATCTCTCTTGATTCCTCTTATTGATACAATATACCCTAGGATCTTTCTTTATTGCACTCCTATGATACATTTCTTAGGATTGATTCTTATTTTATACTCTTCTAGTCTGTCAAAGATTGGGCCCAGTGTTGCTAAGTAGTTCTGATGTTTTCTTGACTTGGCTAATATATCATCCACATAATCCTCTACAGATTTGTGGATTATGTCATGGAAAATCAGTCATATCCCTTTGGTATGTAGCTCCAACATTCTTTAACCCAAAGGGCATTATGTTACAACAATAGGTTCCCCATGGACAAGTGAAAGTTGTTTTATGTTGATCATCCTATGCTATCATAATTTGAATGTGTCCTAAAAACCAATCCATTAGTGATAACATTTTATGTTGTATCATTAGATATACAATCATGTCTATGTTGGGAAATCATCCTTAGGGAATGCTTTGTTCAAGTCCCTGAAGTTTGTGTAGATACGGATGCCCCCAGTGGGCTTAGAAATAGGTACAAGGTTGGAAACCCATTCAGGATAGTCAATGGGTCATATGAAGCTAGCGTCAAGGAGCTTTTGTAGCTCAAGTTTGACTAATAATACGATATGTGGATGCATCTTTCTCAATTTTTGTCTTACGAGTTTTCCTCTGGATAGATTGCTAGATGATGGACTACTACCTCTAGATCAAGGCTTGGCATTTCGACATAGGTCCATGCCTAATTTACTTTTCTTTATTTTACAAATGCAACTAGATTTTCTTGTTCCTCTGTCAAAAGTGACTCAACATAGAAAGTGATGTGTGGTGTCTCTTGAGTTCCCAAATTGACAGGGTTGCATTTTTCTATCAGTACTGCTGATTTTTCTTGATGGACCACACTAAGGGGAAGATTGAATCCCTCATCCTTTAGCACCTTAGAGAGGTCTTCACCATTGGATACATCATTTATTTTTACTATTTTTTGGTTAGAAACTGCCACAATGTGGTTTTCACTTAGAGACCTAGATTCTACTCTTAGATTTTCTATTTTGTGACTAAGAGATTCAATTGTTTCCCCGTAGTACACATGTAGTTAGTGAAAGTGATTCATCCTTCTAGCACTAAAATGTGAACACCAAACCTGAAACAAGCTAACATAAGATCAAAAAACACTTGTTAAACATGTTATAAAGTGAAATCTAGTATTCCCTATGAAACTCTTAGCTAAACCAAGAAGAAAATGTGAAAATGAGCATATACCAAACAAAGATAACATGTAAACTAAATTGAAATAGGGTATGTATAGGATCATAATGGAAAAAATAGGCCCTTAAGTGGCAAAAAATTCAGAAAAAACAAAGTTAGGCAACTTGACAAAAAAATTTGAATAAGTTATCTATATTATTTCAAAAATATGTAAGAATAGAATCTATAGCAAATTGAATGTAGTTTCCAAACTACTAGGTTTGTTTTAAAAAACATCTTTTTGGTGAAAATTTGAAATTTCAATGGAGTACTTAAATTTCAAGGAAAAATAAGAAGTAGGTGTTTGTCTAACCACCCTAACCACAATAAAATGATAATATATTTTTATAATATTTTAGATATAAGTGGAGGACTCATGTCCCGATGTGATGCATATTTTTTTGTAATTTTTTTCCAAGTAAATAATTAATTATGAATTTTTTATTACAACTTTTAAAAAATATAAAAAATTGTATGTTTGACAACCTTAACTTGGTCAAAACTTCATGAAATTAAGTTTTTTATATTTTTAATCCTATAGTATCTGAAGTATAGAATGTGACACATGTTTTGGATTCAAAAAATGTGACACCATTTGAAAGCTATAGATGTTTTGCAATCAGCCTATCAATCAGGACTTTAGTCATAATTTGAATAGAAAATGAATAATAATTACTTATTAAATTCAAAGTAAAGCATAATTTATATTGGTGGAAAGCTGAGAATCTATCCTTTAAAAACATTTTTCATCTCATCAATTTTGGGTAAAGAAAAAGTTGTTAGCCACATACCCATCATATTGCCACTTTTTGGCCCATCATGATCCTGCACATACCCAATAGCTAAACCTTCATCCCATAGGGTGATTGGTGCTCCTTTGAAATGGAAAGAAGCCCTTTCCCAGTCCCAATTGATCAGCTCAAATGTTGTAGATGATTCCGAGTATGAAATTGATGCTAAATGATGAAAATGAGCTAAAAAGTGATGAAAATGGTGATTGCTAACAATGAAAATGGCTATAGTAATATTTCTTCAAGTTGCGGATCCATATTGTGAAGATAATGCTTCTATTTATAGAACTCAAGAGTTGAAGAATGAGAGAAATTGGTGAATGTGGGATAAATTAGGAGCCAATGGTAATGTGACACTTGTCACAATTCTATTGGAGGAAGGTGGAGCACATTTTGGGAAATGCATGAGTGGATGAGGATGTAAGAGAATTAAATGAGAATTGTTGAGGATTTTAAAGGTTGTAAGAAGAATTTATTGAATGTGGTTGGAGATTTGAAAGGATGTAAAAGAAGTTATTGAAAATGTAAGAGACGTTATTGTGGATGTGAGAGTTTTTTGAAACTTTTGGAACGAAATTGAATGAGAGGTGGTTGTGAGGAATATTCCTTAGAATATGCCCTTGTGAGGATAACTAGGGGAATAAGATAATTAATATAAATTAATTTCATGTGCAACCTAGTTAGTCGACCATGGGATGATTTAACTCTTGAGGAGTTAAAAGTTGAAAGATTTATTAATGATGATTAGAAAGTGATTTAGAGTTAATTAATTTAGAATTAATTAACTTGAATGGGTTAGGGGATTGTGGTCCATTGGATTTGATTTATTTAATCAAATGAGAGGACATAGGGGGATTTAATTAAATAGTTTGATTTAATTAAATATGATGAATATTATTCAAAAGAAGGGTGAATTAATCCAATAAAATTAATTATTTGATTAATAGTTGAATTAGTTGAATTTAACTAAATAATGCTAGTTAATTAATTAATTAGTTAGTTCAAATTGATTTAGGAAGAAATGGTGTTAATTTATTTGAATCAAATGCATAGTGTCAATCAAGATTTTTTAAGTGTCTACAACTTACAAGTAACATGCAAGTTACATGCATGCACATGCAAGCTCATGCAAGTACGTATAACTCACATGAAATTACATGCATGCACATGAAAGCACTTGAAAATCATGGATGTTAGCTCTAATACCAAATGAAGGGAAATGGAGATCCCAACAAGCCATTTGAGAGCTATTATATACCTATAGTATATTTTATTTAACTGTGATACAAGAACATACAACTATGTCTTAAAGTAGAAATGAACAAAATCTAATTTCCATCACATTAACCCTTAGAGGAAAGAAATGCATTTTTCAGATCATTAAACATTTCAAAAGCATAATAACATGTAAATTAACATTTAAAGAACAAAAGAATATACATAAGAGAAAGAACATACATATACATGAGGAAAACTCTTTTGGGTAAAAGACCCCACACTCCAACAATATAGATCAATCATATGATTAACAAAAAATCTAGTTACAATATAATTATAGATCCTATGCTCATGTAGGCTTGAACCAATGTATCTTTTTGTAACAAAAATGTTACAATGCACTTGCAGGCTCACAACCTAAAGTTGGAGATTACATCTTGCTCTTTTGAAGAAAATCTAACAACATACCTCCTACCAAAATATAACTCTCTCTTCACTCCTTGAGAAAAAAACCTACATCTATATTTATATAGTATACAGTGCCTAGGATAGAGTTTTCCTTAAACCCACATCCATGCATGAACAACCAACAAGAAAGGGACTACATGGAAAAGCATGCAACATACACATGAAGAGAACACTTGTCAAAAATATAGGTGTCCACATTCCAAGTTGACTCAACAAGGAATAGAAAATCCATCCATGCACAAATCCCATTCAAAATAGAAACTTCTAATCTTGACTTTTCAAATTGGGTGCCATCTTCCACAAAATTAGGTACATCACATAGTTAAATCAACATCCCTTGACACATGTCACGTTTGTGTAACTCCAATATTTTTTCTACAAACTCATCTCTCCAAATGAGAGCCTAATTGAGAACTGTCACTATGGTCCACTTCTATGAAGTAGGCACATGGAACAATGCTTTCATGAAGTATCTAGGTGATAAGTGGAACTTTGTTGATCTCCACATCTTGCATGTAGGATATAACTCTTCTCAATGAGTTCTACAAAGTTCCATGACAACTATTATAGTTGGAAACTTAGGACATATTAATATTTAGACAATTATTTATCCAAAAAACTAATGCTAGGACTCAAATGTTGAGACACCTTAATCCCAATAGATCAAAGTGTGATAATATATACAAATACTTATTGTCAATACATATGCACATGAATAGTGATAAAAAATTATAATTAAAAACTAAAAAGAACACATATATAAGTATTGAATCTCATCATAAATATGCATGGTACCAATGGTAAACTAACACATATGGTAATTAAAATAATCACCTAGGAGGAAGTGATAAGTGGGATAAAATCATGTGCTAGGATAGAGACCTAGGTAGAGAACATAGCCAATAATAATCTAGGATCATGTTTGCTCTAACGTGTTGTAAGAACTATTATTAAGAGATAAGTAAATTAAGTTAGTGTCTAAAGGAAAATAAATGAATGAAGTGGATAAATGTGCTATTATGAAAGAGACAATGTGGATAAAGAGAGAGGTTAGTGTGAATAAGGTGACATAGAAACAAAACCTTAGATATCTAAGAAACAATAATAAATACGAATTTAGTAAGGGCCATAGTTATAGGAATTGAAGTTTGGGTGGCTCCACCATTAGAGCTTGATGAATCATAAACTAGTGTTGAGATTAGGAATGAGACAATAATAAATATGAATTTACTAAGTACAATAGCTATGAGAATTCATGTTTTGGGTTTTAAGGAATGCCCCACTATTGGAGCTTGATGAGTGATGAACTAGTGTAAGCTCAATAGAATGAAAAAAAGGAGCATAGATCTGATAGAGCAGAAGGGATGAAATGAGTAAGAGTTAAGTTAGGAAAAATACTGATCCATGATATTCTCAAGCACGTTGTGATTGGGAGATTTGGGAAGAATCTTAGATGCGAGTAGATTGAGAAATGGATAGGGGAGAATTGGAAGGATAATTGTGCACCACGATTTCTACCAAAAAAAATATTCTTTGTGGAATTAAAAGATAAAGCATTGTGTGAGGAGACAATGTGTGTGGGTCCTTTGATGATGGAGTATTCAATGATCTACCTATAGAGGTAGGAATCAAATTTCAATGCACTAGAAAATATCCCAAACAAAGAGTCATCATGGATAAGGATTTATAATCTACCTTTGGAGTTCTAGATGAAAAAATGACCATGATCCATTGGAGATAACATGGGTATGACTGTTTGTTATCCTTGAATTTTTCATGATCAATTTCTGAGATAACCCCTACAAAAATTTTCCATTTTGTAGCCTACATCCTCTAAGTACATGTATCAAGGAAAAATTTGATTTCTTTTGTGCATAGTCAGATCCCTCGAAAAGTCATTTAGATTGGATCACCTATTTTTCCTTTTGAAATTTTGCAAAAGTTAAAATTTTCAAGTGTTAGACATTTTTCATTAAGTACAATTTCATTGAATTTTAGTGCACATGTATATTTTGGTAAGTGCGTCTTAAGATGTTGTCATGGAAAATTTCTTGATGAATACACTTATGAACTCACATGTTTTGCATTAATGAGTTTTATGCTGATTTTAATGTTGCCTTTAAATGATTTTTAACCCATTTTAATCTTCATTTTTACCTTTGTTCTTGATCATTTGAGTTCCCTCTACTCTCGTTTACTCATTTCAAGCACTCTTTTTTTGGTTTCGTGTGGATTTGATTAAGTTTTTCACCATCTATATTTCTACCATTATTTGGTTTTGTAGGTAGGTTGTTGTTTTTGTTAGTTTAGCTTATGGATTTTTTCGGTCACTATTAAGCATTTTTTCTAGTTAGAGTTTTCTTTTGTTTTTTGGTTTTTATTTAAAGATTGTTTGGCATTAAACTTTGATCAAAATTTTAACAACATTCTATGTTGACCATCCTATGCAACTATTAGCATCTTGAAACCCATATTCATCATCCTCATGTTGTTCAGGGGATTTCTCTTGAATAACACTTGACTGGGAACTTAACCACCCATCATGTGTTGTGCGAAGAAAATTCTCCATGCAAGACTAAGAAATATCCTTTGAAGTTTTATGTGGGGAATTTTCCTCATGTTATATATTTTAACACACTAGTGTTAGGTAGAGAATTTTCTCTGCATGATACTTACCTAGCTGAATTACTTTGTTCATGTTGTTTGCAAAATAAACAACGATCAACACTCATAAACAATAATCCATGACCTACAAGTAGTTTAGGAAATTTTCCTCGAATGACATTCATTAAATACCATTGAAAAGTTGAGTGGGGAAATTTCTCCATCTGACATTAACTAATGTACTACCTATATGTATTTTAGGGAATTTTCCTTAGGTTGTATATCTTTGCATATACTTTTATATACGTCAAAAAATTTTCCCCAACCTATACTAAGATTTGTTCGACACATGGATTTCAAAGAATTTTCTCTGACCTACATTTGTCCATTGACCTACCCTAAATGTAGTTTGGGGAATTTTCTCTGAACTACATTTTTTTGTCTAAGTACCCCTATGTAGAGGTGGAGAATTTTTCTGCCCCTACATCTGATGATGAAACTCCCATGTAATTCAACAAATTTTCTCCAAACTACACAATAACACACAAAATATATAGAAGTGCAGATTTCTCCACAATTGCATGAAACTAGAAATTTCCCTAACACTAGAGATAACTAGTTTTTTGTAGTTTCTTCACCAATTTCTAATCCTACTCAAAAGAAAAAGAATATGAAATACAAGTACTAGGGAGTGATTCTAATGATATCCATGGAATCCAATGTTGATAACATAAGAGATACTAAGATCGGACATGTGGATATGTTTGAATTCTTTGAGAGGGTAAACTCACAACCTGTTGCTTCAAGTATGAAGTGTGTTCTTGATAGCAACATTCACTTAGCTTATAAATACCAACCTTGGTAAACATCATAGAGGAAAAAAAAGAGATGGGTGTGTCATCAGGTAGAGTTGTTGTGACGATTTTAGATAGTGGTAAGGTGGGAAACACTGCTATAGGGGTTGACAATAATGGAAGAGGTCAGACTGATGTTAGGAAGTTGGCTGATGGTTTTCTTTCAAATGGGACATCTTGCGGGTCATTTCTATTGTGTAACTCTTTTTTCCTTCCTCCCTCTAGTGGTTTGGGTTGAGATGGTACACCTTTGGAAAAAGTGGGTTCTATTTTTGTAGCTACTGAGGTTGATGTCATCTCTGAAGTTGTTCAACAAGTTGCTACCTTGGTGGATGGTAAGTCTTGGTCAAATCTATTTTGCACAAGGCTTAAGGAGAAGAGCTCATCTCCCCTGATGGACTTCTTTGTTGACTTGTCAATTGGCAATTATTATGTCTATGTACTAGACTATATTATTGATAAGGGAATTCTTTCCATGGAGCAGTCCTTTGTTGATAATTTTTTGGGACCTCGTCCTAATATTGAAATGATTCATAACCTAGCTAAGAATTAGAGGCATTTGAAAGGCCAGGTTGAGGTAGCAACCCTTGTGAAAGGATTCTTCTCATTTTCTTTCTCGTGTGATGAATATTTTTTGAAGGTTTTAGTGGGTGGGCCTTGTATTATTGGTAAATATACTCTAGTGCTAAAGAATGGGAGTTAGGTTTATCTCTAAGTTCATGTTCTTTTGACTTGGCTCCTATATGGGTCTCTTTGCTCAGGCTTCCTCTTGAATTCTAGGATGAGCAAGTCTTTAAAGGAATTGTGGCTAAATTTGGACACTTGCTTTATATCAATAATCATATGGCTTCTAGGTGAAGGATTTTTTATGCTTGGATTTTTGTGACTTTGGACCAGGTTATGGATCTTCCATCAATGATTAAGATTAACTCTAAGTTGGGAGTGTGGGAGTAGGTGGTTGAGTTTGAGTCTATCTATTTTTCATGCTTCCACTACAAGAAGGTGGGTCATTGGGAAAAAAGTGTCCTTTGAATCCCATGGTCCCTCCTCAAAACACCTTGTGACCCTCTCAAAAGGAGGCCAAATTTTAGGAGGTTGGGAAACGCCCTGTTTCATGGATTGAGATGAATTTTGTTGAGCTTGTGTAGGAGGTGGTGTGGGAGGGTCTACCTATTGGTGACTCAAGTGTTTTGGAACCCATAGTTTCCCTGGTTTGTTCCTTCCCTATCGAGGAAGCTCCCTCTAAGGAGGGTGAGTTTAAGGTCTAGTGTATTGAGGAGCATGGCGTGGATCTAGCGGAGGAGGTTGGTGCCAATTGTTTGGCTATTATGGTTGCACAACTTGAGAAGGTGACCCCTCTAAATATGGTCTCTACGTACTTTCTTTTAACTTCTAAGGATGAGTTACTGGGTCCCCTGAAGGTGGAACCAATGGTGGTCAAAGAGGAGTTACCTCCTATTGAGCCATTGGTGGAGTGGGTTGTTTCTGTTAAGTTGGTGCTCACCTCTTCTATCAATGATGGTTCTTCCTATGTTCCCTAGGGATAGGAGGCATGGAACTCTATTTCCAAGTCTCACAATAAGAAGAAACTGAACCCCTTTGGGTTGGGGATGGCTACAAGGAACCATCTCAAGCTGGATTATGGTTCAGAGCCAAGGGGTAGATGAAGACCTTATTTGTAGAAAGTTCAGGGGAGAGAAAAAAATGTGATATTGATGATGGTTCATAGGTTACTCTGCTTGAGATAGGCCTGAATGGCCCCTCGTAGAATATTTTATGAAGATCCTCTCTTGGAATATAATAGGATTAAATAGTCCTCATAAGTAGGATCTTCTCGCAAACATTGTGAGAGATCACTATCTAGATATCACCATCCAAATATCATTTTTATTTAGAAGACTAAGATGAGTGTGGTGAGGGTTGAGATAATTAAGAAGAAAATGTATAAGGATTGTGGTTGTCAAGATTTTGATTTTGATGGAGCTTCTGGTGGGGTGGCAACATTTTGGAATCCTAAGGTTGTTGTTGGCTCTACCTTGTTTGCTTTTGAGAATCATGTTGCTATGTCTTTTTCTTGTGCCAGGGATAAGTTCTCATGGGTTTTATCAAATATCTATGTTCCTAATACAAAAAGCTCTCATAAGCATTATTGGGGGATTTTGAATACTTTTAAGGATAAATTCTTGTTATAGAAATGGTTGGTGATGGGGGATTTTAATACCCATTTTAATGATTCTGATAAGTTCGGGGGCTCTTAGGTAGCAGATGATAGTCATCTTGATCTCATGAATTTCATTAATGATAATCTTCTGCTAGACTATAATTTGGGTGGGGTGTCATATACTTGGTCCAATAGGCGAGCTGGAGATGCACTTATTTAGGTCAAGTTGTATTGGGCTCTGATTTCTCCTGATTGGTTGCATTTTTATGGTTTTTCTCTTTCAGCTCTTACTAGACTCAGATTAGATCATTTTCCTATATCCTTCAATATTGAGCTCTTTTGGTCGTAAAAAGGCCTTTCCATTTAGATTTGAAAAAATGTGGACTAGCCACCTAGAGTTGCGGTCCAAAATTGTTGAGTGGTGGAATATTAATATGGATGGTTCAACTATGTATAAAGTTGTGAAGAAGCTTGCTTCTATTAACCATAACTTGATTTAGTAGAATAAGGATTCTTTCAAAAAAAAAAATTAAGGAGAAATCAGAGCTTAAGGTGAAATTGAATATCATGCAGCAAAGAATGCAAGCTTCTGGGTCTAATTTCTCGCTTCTTTAGGAGGAAAGTGTGCTTTTTTCTAGCTTGCATAACATTGTGTCTGAGGAGGACTTTTGGAAGAAAAGGTCGAGAGCTGTTTGGGTCTGAAGTGGGGATAAAAATACCTGTTGTTTTCCATCTTATGACTCTGAAGCATAGATCCTTTAATAGGATATCAAAAATTATTGTGAATAATGTTTCTCTTGAAAAGAATGATTAAATAAGATCTATGACTCAGTCTTTCTTTGAGGACCTTCTCTCAAAGGATCATCCTCTTAATCTTTTCTGCCAGCAGGGCTTCCTTAATGTTATTCCTAACTTTGTGTCAAAGGAGGAAAATAGGGTCTTGGCTTGTATTCCATCAAATGAGGAGATTAGAAAGGCCATGTTCTCTTTTTAAGGAAACAAATCCCTGGGACCTGATGGGTTCTCGATGTTCTTCTTTCAGTATTATTGGGACATTATTTCTAAGGATGTTTGTAATACCACTAAAGAATTCTTTGGGAGTGGGAAGCTTCTTAAGGAGCTGAATTCCACATTTATGGTGCTAATTCCTAAGAAGCCTAAGCTAATATTTTTCATGATTTCAAACGTATTAGTTTATTTAATTCCTTATATAATATTTTTTCAAAGGTGCTTGCTTCAAGGCTACAAAGGGTGCTTTCTAAGATTATCTCACCTCAGCAAAATGGTTTGTCTCAGGAAGGGAGATTTTGGATTCTATTCTCATGGTGGATGAAAACATTCATTCTCTTAAAGTGAACAAGAAACCTAGGATCATTTTAAAGCTAGATTTGGTTAAATATTATGATAGGGTGAATTTTCATTCCTCAACAACATCCTCAAGGTGTTTGGTTTCTTAGGCTGGGTTCTATAATTGGTGTGGAAATTAATCTCCTCTCCTTTCTCAGTGCTTATCAATGGTTTTCCCTTTGCTTTTTTTAGAAGCTCTTGTGGTTTGTGGTAAGGGGAACCTATTTCTCCTTTTCTTTTTATCATTATAGTGGAGTCTTTGGGTAGGTTTCTCCTTTAAGTGGTGTCTAATGGGGCCCTTAAAGGTCTTTATCCCTCTTTGAGTCATGTTTGCTACTCCCATCAACAATTTATTGATGACACTATTATTCTTGCAGAGGCTTCTGTGGCTATGGCTAAATATATTCATATTGTTCTTCATCAATATCAGGCAGCTTTGGGTCAAAAAGTGAGTTTACCTAAGAGCACTATTTGTTTTTAATACACTAGAGCATTGTTAATTAAAGATTGATTGAATTTTGGAATGTGGCATTGGGGAACTTCCTTCTACCTATTTGGGGCTTCCCCGTTGTTCTAATGGTGTCCTTGATTCATTTTGGAATGGAGTCATTGATAAATTTCATTCGAAACTTTCTAGTTGGAAAGGTGCTCTACTTAGCCAAGCTAGTAAAATTCAATAAATCAGGTCAACCTTACAAAATTTTCCAGTTTAAGCTTTAAGCTTGTTCCAAATTCCTAGAAGGTTTTTGGAAAATATTGAGGGTATTATGAAAAGATTCCTATGGTTTGGGTTGGAGGAGAAGAAAATATTACATTTTTTGTCTTGGGAAGAGGTTTGCAAATCAAAAGTCGAAGGTGGATTAGGTTTGCGCAAGTTGAAAGATTTTAATTCAGCCATTATGGATAAACAATTGTGGAATTTTCTTGTGAGTGATAAAGAATGGACTACTATTTTCTCTTCGAAGTACTTGAGAGGGGTGGGAAAATTTAGAGTTTTTTCTAGGGATAATTTTATTCCTCCTCAGGGGTTTTTCCTTTGGAAGTTTATGCTTTGTGCTCATTCAATTATGGTTGTTGGCTTGTGGTGGGTCTTTGGGAATGGTAGGAGGATCTTGTTCTAGGATGATTGGTGGATTGGCCACAGTCCCTTGAAAGATGAACCTTGGGAGGCCCCTTTCAAATACTTCTATATCAGAGAATGGGGTGATTTTTTGGTTAATTATATCCTTCATGGTAGCTGGATCAGGATTGATTTGGTGAATAGGGATCTGGAACCCCTCTATTTTTTCCTCTCTTTGATTCACATCCCTATTTATTCTCCTAATGATTTTGTGGTGTGCTAATTGTCTCCGAATAGCAAGTTTTTCTATTTCTTCAGTAGGTTCTCTTTTTAGATGTGGTTGGTTGGAGCCCCTCCTTTCTAGGGTCATTTGTGGAATGTGAAGCTTTTTCCCAAGGTTAATATTTTATTTTGGCTTTTGTGTCAAGAAAATATTTTAACTCTCAATAATCTTGTGAAGAGGGGAATGTCTCTGCCGAACTGGTGTTTCCTATGTAAAGGAGTTGCTGAGGATTGTTATCATCTTGTGGCTAGTTGTAGTTATACTTGGGATGTGTGGGCTCATATTTTTTAGCAATGGGATTTATCTTGGGTGTTTCTTGCTTCTTTCTCTAATTAATGGTCTTAGTGCATGGATCCTACTCTTAATCTGTCTCTCTCAATGCTTTCGTCTCTAATCCTGCCACATTTGGTGTGGGGAGTTTGGAAGAAACATAAAAATCATATTTTTCATTAGCTAGAATTGTTGCCTTCTAGGTTGTCCTTTAAAATTTGTGAAGCTATCAAGGAAAAATTCCTTTTTGAATTCTCAGTGCTCCACTCTATTAATATTAAGGTGGTTATTTCTTCTTATGATGTGTTGGTGGGTAAAAGATGGAATTTCTCTTGATACCTCTCTACTTAGGTGAAGAAGATAAAAGCTTTTAGGGAGGGGATTTAGTGGAAGGCTCCCTCTTGTGGATAGTATAAAGTCAATTTTGATGGACATTCTAAGGGGAATCTGGGACCTACTGGTTGTGGGGGAGTGTTATGTGCTGAGAATGGTAGGTTTGTATATATGGTTGCACTCCCTTTGGGAACCCAAACAAACCACTATGTAGAGGCATTAGTATCCTATCATGGCCTCGTTTTGATGAAAATTTTTGGGGTCTCCAAACTTTGGCTTGAAGGGGATTATCTTAATATCATTAAATGTATTTTGTTGAATAGTCTGCCATCCTTTTCAATTTAGCATCTTATTAATGATTCACTATCTATCATCAATTCATTTGATGAGATTAGAATTCAGCATGTGTTTAGGGAAGCTAACTCCTTGGCTAATGGGTTAGCTAAGTTGGTGGTGGTATCTCTTAATAAATGGGATGATTTTGAATCCTTGTCACTTAATCCTATGTCCATTTCTAATAATGACCAAGTTTCTTTTCATTAAGTTTGTAAAGATGGGGGAAAGGCTCATTTTTTTTTTTGAGTTTGTTTTTGCATGTGGAGTCTTAGACCAGCTCTTCTCATAATTTCCTTCTTGATATCCATGATATTATGGTTTGGCTCCTTAGGTGTGCGGGTACTTTGTATGGTAGGCTCACATGCTTTATGGGTCTCTTTTGCATTTCCTTGTGGTTAGTTTTCCTAATCTTTTATGTACTAAAAATTAAGGTGCTGGTGGAGTATTGTTCGTTGCATGTCACCATTGGTGGATCTTGATGCAGAGTGGATCCAAGATCTTGTGAAAAGTTTCAAACTAATGAAACTATTTGGGAGCACTTGGAAAAGTGTGGGGAAATCCCCTATTTGCTAAAGCTCCAAGGTTTGAACCCTCAAGTGATGGAGGCATTTGTTAAGGGGTGGAGTGGTAGGATTTTGTATTATAAAGGTGTGGAGTTTAATATCAATGAGGATTTTGTTGTGGAGGTGACTGGTCTTCCTTCCTCTTGAGGGAAATTTCATAGAGGCAGAGGTGTGGCTAAGAAAGCCCTTGCTAATTTCTTTAAACATGATGAGAAGAAGAAGGTCAAGTTAGTTCATAGTGGTGGGTATGCCCGAAAATCTCTCAAGCTGTTGTGTAGGGATATTGCTCTAGCCATAATGCATTACTTCAGTTTGGAGGGTAGGTTTTCTGTGAATTATAGCTATCATTTCATGCTTTTGAATAATTTTTGGCATAATGCTTTGGTTTCATTTCTTTTTTATCTTCTGCATTCAATGGAGAATAGTATTGAGGATGATTGTAGTAACCCCAAGAAGGCCATTCTCCATGAAGGCCTTATGAATTTAATGGTTGAAAACCTTAAGCTTAAGTCAGTCCTTGTTTCTCCTAATACTCCTACCCAAAAAAAGGTTTGAAATTTTTTTGGCTATGAGACTGGTGATTCGGTAGCAGAGTGGGAAGGAAATTTTGAAGATGATGATTTAGACTTTGAGGAGTTGCTGGAGGAAGTTAGTGATTTTGTGGAGGTATCTGAGGCTTCTGAATCATGGTTGAAGGGCTATGAAACAAATAATGAGGTAAACGAAGCGGTGGTGCCCTCTGGGAAAAATAGTGCGAATAGGAAGAAAAAATGCCCCAGGAAAGATGAGATTTTTGTAAAGTAGAAGGTGGAGGTGTCTAAAGTCATAGAGGATTCCCCTGCTTCTGATATTAAACCTACTCCAAGTGCTATTAAGGTCAATGATATGGAGGTTTCCCCTATTAAGAAGGATGGTCATGGTGGTGGTAAAGGCCTCTCTAGGTTTGTGCAGCCTATGGAGGTTATTGATCAGGGGAATGAGGGTTTGGAGTGTTCTAAGGGTGCTAACCCTATTCAGGTCACCCAAGTCTCTCCTATCACCTTTGAGTAGGTTAAAGGGAGTGTTGTGAAGGTGGAGGGGATATAAATTATGGTGGACTTGGAAAACTTTCCAAATAAGCGTCAGGTTAAAGTTGAAGTTATTGAAGTGGAGGATTCCCCTATTGAGGAAGAAATGAAAGATAAAGAGGAGATTTAGGAGGTCCCAGTTGAGAATGTTGGTTCTCATGTTGTGCCACCAGTCAATTGTGATAAGGCCAACATGGGAATGTTGTGCAGGATGGCAGAGGATGGTAGTCACAACTTGCTTTCTTTGGTTAAGTGGCTATTTTTGGAAGTTGAGGAGCTATATGTTCAACTTAAGAATTGGTAGGATGTGTGTGTGGCTTTGGAGTATAGCAATCAGAAGGAATGGGTGATTAAAGGTAAGGTTAAATCCTTGAATGTTATGCTTGATAAACTTGTGGATGTTGATCATCTTGGTAATACTCATGAAGAGAGGATTACTTCCCTAGAATTGGTGGTCCAAAAGACTTTTGAGGAGATATTTATTAATTTTGAAGACAAAATTAGTAAGTTGTTTGATGATTTGAAGATTGTGGCTAATATTAGCAATAATTCCCTGAAATAGATTGCTAAGGGCCTCTTTATTTTGAATGAGAAAGCCTTGAAATGGACTGATAAACCCCTGAAGTTGGGTGATATTGAGACGACTATGGAGGATGTTAATCCCAAGAACCAGCTAGAGAAGAATGAGGCTTTTTCCCTTGCTGCAGAGAAGGATGTGAATGTTGGCCCATGTTTGAGAATGAGGAATAAAACTAAGAAATAGGTTGCTATCTCATTTGAGGAGCTTGAGGATGCGATGGAGATGCGTGAGGGGGTCATTAAGGAAAATTTGGGCTCATTTAATGTTCTGGAAATAATGTTGTAGCTTTGTTCTTTCTTTTGCTCAGTCAACATTCTTGTTGATGTTTTGCTTTAGGGTTGCTGATGGGTTTCCTGGATAATTTATATTATCAACTTTTTTCTCTTTTTGGGTTATGGGATCTATTCTCTTAGTCTTGTGACAAAGATTTTAGTTCCCAAAAAATGCTAGGCTCTCTTCCTAGGGTTTTCCACCTAGAAAGAGAGAGATTTGGGTTCCAAAATGCTTATGCACATTCAAATTAGGATGTATGCAATCTAATATGATGTAAATGAACTAAAATAAATGCAATTTACTAATTAAAATGATCTAAAATGAATGAAAAAAAGTAATTTAAGCTATGTTTGAAAACAAACTGTGATATGCAAACTATGAAAGATGAAGAAATAGAAGGAAGTATGCATAACATAAAGAAATGGATGAAATCATAGTGCACCTGGAGATAGAATGAAGTAATTGGAAGGTTATGGAATTTATCTAAAACTTTTGTAAATTTCCAATGGGACTTATTCGCCAAGCATGGTGAATCAGTCCTGCATTTGCTAAAAACTTGCAGAAACCTATTTCTGACTGTCAGGAGTTGAAATCTCAGAAAATAATTTTTTAGGCCTATAGGTGGGACTCATTCACCATGGATGGTGAATCATTCCACCTACACAAATCTAGAAAATCATAGGAAGATTATGTGGAGTTAGATTTGTATTTCTATCTCCTATAGGTGTCCACTTCAAAAACTACCAAAATCAGGTCTAAGAGTGACTTTTTGTTGACGATTTGACTTGAATGAAGGGAAGAATACTTGAATGAATTTGAAATGAAATATTCAATGATCCTCAACCTTCCAAAGGACCTAAATCTGCATACAAACAACACAAGAAGAGAAATTGTTGATTGTTAAGGCATGGGGGTCTGCCTTGGTCAAACCCATTTAGGCAGTTAAACCAAAATGATGAAATAAGTGAATAAGACATGAAACAATGGAGTAAATTACCTTGTAATGATGATTGATCATGAATATTTACATCAATACATGAAATTCATCCCTTAAATGTACTTGGAAGCTCAATTGAAGACTTGCAATAAGAAAGCCCTAGTTTTCTTGAGTTGTGATAAGAGATAAATGAATAATGGATGCTTGGATTGATGAGTGAGATGGATAGATAGATAATATGTGTAAAATGAGGATAAAAACACTTATTTATAGTCATTTTTTCCTTAATACCAATTTATACTACATCACAAGTTGACATGAAGTGAAAATAAACTTTAAATTTCACTTTTTCCTGCTCAAGGGTCAAAATGGGGGCCAGATAGGACTCATTCACAAGGCATGGTGAATGGGTCCCACAAGGGCCATTCTAACACCTATGAAGCTTAGGAGATAGGAAATAAGGTTTAAAATACCATCTATTCAAGTGTTCGATCAATTAAAGCCTTAGGATGCATAATATGGGTAAAATAAGACTTATTAATGGTAATGTAAATGTTGATTAGGGATTGGGACACATAAATAAATGTGAAGATGTGATTAAATGCACTTTACAACACTAAGATTAGGTCCACATAGCCTAGAAATTCACTAGAACCAATGTGAACGTGTAAATCACATTACAACACTAATTTTTCATTAAGTTTATGTTAAGATCTTTCTAGATTGATGAAATAATGTTATTATAATGTTGAATTTAGGAAGAAATGGGTTAATTAAGTCTAGAAAAGTGTGAAAGCTTCTTACAAGACTTACATCACCTTTACATGACGTCAATAAGAACATGTTATTTTTTTTTACAAGGGTCGAAGACCTAGTGTGGACATATAAAATGTCTCACAACACTAGATTAGGGCCTCATCAAGTCCATTTAATCGTGAATTAATCCCATTTCAAGAAAAGGGTACAATTTTTGACAGCACATTAAGTCCCCACTTTAGTTAGGGGAACTTGCTTCCTCGCACTAAAGTAGCCATTCAAGAGAGATTCATATGTATGCCAAGCCCCCAAGATACAAGATCATATAAATGCAACGAAGAAAGAGGAATGAGATGTACTCACTCTAGGCCCACAAAACTTTGGATCATTCATGAGGTGAGAAGGGCCAAAACATGAAGTAAAGGAAAAGAGTAACATACACTAGTTGGAATGTACTCACAAACACAAAAGTGGCTATGGGAAAAAGTCATGCTGCTAGTTGGGCTTCCTGCTCAACCATGCCAAAGCTATACCCATTTGATAACTTTAACAAGGTGCCACAAAGGAAAAGGAAATGAAAATGTCAATTTAAGTTTTATAAGACAAGCAAAATACGATGGCACCACAGGCATGCAAGTTGTGTTAGGAAAGGTCACCAAGAATGCAAAAATATAAAATGAAAAAATGTAATGTGAAAGATTATTCAGAGGAGTCTTGTTCAGCTTATGTAAGGTCAGTAACTTAGGGAAAATTGTGTCTAATGTCTCCAAAAGAGGACCAATCAATGAATAGTATATTCACAACTTAGGGGATGAAGTGTGTCACATCAAACCACCAAGAGGAATGCAATATGCTAAGAAAGATCACACTTATGAAGGACATCACACCTAATGTCATCCACAAAGTGACAAACGTATCACGTAAACGATAAGGCTACACTAAGAAGCATGAATGCACAATGAAATATTGGTATTGTTTGCACCCCACTTTAAAGGAATTTCTACGCATTGTTCTATGAGCAATTACTTGAAAGTAGAGAAGAAAAGAAAAAGAAAACAAGAAAAGAGAGCCAACTTGGAAAGCTCTATGCCAAGTCATATGTTTCGAAGTTAGGTTGTGTCATGTCAAGGGAAGAGAAAGTAAGAGAGTATGTCACATGTGAGTCAATCTTAAAACATGTTGTCCATAGCCCAAGCTTGCTCTTAAATGTTCATGAAAGGTTAACAACAATTCAAAAGAGACAATGACAAGTGACATACGGGGATAAGGCTTGCTAGCCCTTTGCCTCCCATTAAGCACAATACAAAGGTGAGCCTAGAATGGATGATAGTATGTTGTCCCTTGAAATGGATGCAAGACATGCAATAGTGAGAATTTATTATCCTACAACTATTACATGGCAAGGAGCAGCAACTAAGGTTATTAAGGTGAATAAGAAATAAATTTTGAAGAATCTTGTGTGATAGTATTGATGTTGCATGAAGTCTTGTTGATCTTGGTGAAATAACAATAACCAAGACCATAAGTTGTTGGTTGTGTGTTATGTTAAATAGGGTTGTGAATACCTTGTTATTGAGCACCACAAAATTTTCCATTATACCCAAATAGTTTCATAAATTGATAAAATTTCCCATAAATATTTTCTAGGGCTTTGGTATCAAGAGGTTGATCATTGTTGTGTTCATCAGGAGTGATTGTAGAATTTGTGGAATTTTTTAAAGTGGTTGAGATGAAGGCTTTTGAAAGATTATCTAAATATTGTGTTGACATAATGATTGGTTGTTGTGGTTTCTCATCTTTCTTTTGTGTGAGTATGTGTTCACCCATAAATGAGGGTGTGAAGTCCAAGGATCCCCAATCGTCACCAAAAAATTTAGATGGAAATTCCATATTGTTGTGTTCAATTTCAATCTTGGAAGTAGGAATCAATGTGTTGAGAGGATTAGTTTCAAGTTGATAAATTTTATTATTATAGACATATTTCATTTTATGATAGAGGGTTTAAGGCACTGCATTCATCTTATGAATCCATGGTCTGCCTAAAAAAAGATTGTATGAGAGTTCATAAGGCATGACATGAATAGGAGTTTGCAAAGTAACCACCCCAACCGTAATAGGTAAATTGATTACACCGAGTGGTTTCTTTGTTATACTATCAAATCCTCAAATAAAGATAGAGTCAAGTATGATTTGTGATCTATCAACATCTAAGTGGTCAAGGAGACTCACACCACACACATTAAGAGCATAACCATTATCTATAAGAGTCCTTTTGATGCCTGTTGTTTTGTATTGAGAAATGATCATGAAATCCTTACTTATTTTTTGTAATTCCAAAGGAGGGAGCTCATGTTGGTGAAAAGTAATATCAAGACTATGTTTTGGAAGAAGAGCTGCTACATCATTTGGAGTGGTTCCAAAAGGGATTGTTATTTTTTGTAAAGTGTTTTGAAGAGTGGTGTTGTAACTTGGTGATGTTTGAAGTAAATCCCAAAGGGAAATTTTTGTAGGAGTATTCTTCAATTGTTCCACAAGATCATACTCATTTGTGGGTAGGAGGTAATGAGCATCACTAGGTGGATTAGGTAAAGGTAATGATGGTGAATTTATTTTTGGTGGTTGCGGATTATTGCAAGTGTTATATGTATGAGCAATAGTATCATCACTAGATTGCTGCGATACATTGGTGTTAGGTTGATTAGAGGGATGAAGTGGGTGTGAGGGTGGGTAGAGAACATTTTTAGGTTTATTGGAAGGATGAAGTGGATGTGAAGGTGGGTAAAGGGTAAGTTTTGGTTTAGTGTAATGAGGTTGAATATTGTTAACATACCTTAACAAGTGAGAGTCTTCATTGTATTTGAAGGGGATATTATATTTGTCTTGAATCATAATATCCTCCCTAGAAGGAGAGTGCATAGGAGAACAACAATCCACATGTTCATGAAAAGGTTTGGTTCATCCAACATAACTTCATCACAACTAAGGGAGTTATTAATGCTTGAATTGTGTTGTTCTATGATGTTTTCCCACATAAGATTCTAATGATTTTCATGGATTGGATCATGTAGGACCATAATATCATCTTCATTGATAGGAGAGATATTAGGAGAGGGGAAAAGTTGATTTTTTTCCATAATCTCATTGTTTTGGTTCAAATTATCTACCCTAGTAGGAGAGATTTGAAAAAGGTGACCATCAAGAGTTGTATCACATGTCAAAGCTTCATCAGAAATAGGGGAGTCATGAAGGAGAGGACAAATAGGATTGGCATGTGTATCAATGATTGTACATTCTAGTTCAAGTAGAGCCTTCCAATTGTTAGGAATATTAGGAAGGAGAGAAATAATGTTTCAAGTAGAGCCTTCCAATTGTTAGGAATATTAGGAAGGAGAGAAATAATGTTATAACTCTCAATCATTGGGTTTCTTGATACCAACATATTCTCCTCACAAATGTGTTTGTCATGAACATTCATGAAAGTATTGTAAAAAATATGGGAAGTGTTGGGAGATGAACAAAAACATGGTAAGGTGGTGGTAATGCATTCATCTTGTGTGGCTATACTATCTTCCCAAGGGGAATGAGGAGAAGGAAAAATAAGACCTTCATGATGCTCAATGATTGTTCCTTCTTTCGTCAAGATACCTTCGTCACTAAAAGGAGAGGTATTGAGAGAAGTACAATTAGAATCATCATGTTTATCTACATTTGTATTCCATTCTAACAAATCATCCACACAAATAGGAGAGATAAGAGGAAGTGTAAGTTTAAGACAAGCATTAACATTGTCATTCTCTTGTGCTAGGAGACTATCATAACTAGGGAATGCATTGAATGAAGAACTTGAATGTTTGTTAACTAGCTTCTTCTTTGCAAATTTGGAGAGGATGGAAACTAAAATTTTGAAATAAAAATCTATGCTAACTCAAAATGCAATGCAAAAGTCTAAAATGAAATGCAATTTTTAGAAAATAATTGACTAATTATGCTATGAAAATGCAAATGCGACATTTAAATCATGCATGAAATGAGATAATTAAGGCTATATTTTATGAAATGCATGCTACAAAAATGTAACTAACTATTATAGGTATGAAATGGTACCAAACAAAATCCCAAAAAAACTATTGCGAATTTTGTACAGTGTTGTTTTAGGGGTCAAAAGGGACTTATTCGCCCAAGGTGGCGAATGAGTCCCAACATGGATTTTTTCCAAGATTTAAAAAAATTATAGATTTATTTTTAGGAATTATGAGATCCAATACATATACCTAAAAGAAAAATGTATAATTTTAATAAATCTAAATGAATTTAGATGCAACAAATGCAACCTAAATGCAATTTTTATGAATGCAATTTTTTAAAGTCTAGAATGAAAATCCTAATGCAAAATGAATACAAGGCTAGATCTATGAAAAATGATACCAAATTAGAAGAGAGAAGTATGCTAAAATTCAGGTTCACCAAAATGTGACATAGATTTTAGGACATGAAAATGCTAGGCTCTCTTCCTAGGGTTTTCCACCTAGAAAGAGAGAGATTTGGGTTCAAAAATGCTTATGTACATTCAAATTAGGATGTGTGAAATGTAATATGATGTAAATGAACTAAAATAAATGTAATTGACTAATTAAAATGATCTAAAATGAATGCAAAAAGGCAATTTAAGCTATGTTTGAAAACACACTATGATATGGAAACAACTATGAAAGCTGAAGAAATAGAAAGAAATATGCATAATAGAAAGAAATGGATGAAATCATAGTGCACCTAGAGGTAGAATGAAGTCACTGGAAGGTTTTGGAATGTCTCTAAAACTTCTATAAATGTCCAGTGGGACTCATTTGCCAAGCATGGAGAATCAGTCCTGCTTTTGCTAAAAACTTTTGAAAACCTATTTCTGACTGTTGGGAGTTGAAATCTCAAAAAAATCAATTTTCAGGCCTACAAGTGGGACTAGTTGACCATGGGTAGTGAATCAGTCCACCTAAAAATCTCTGGAAAATTACAGGAAGATTTTGTGGAGTGAGATCTGTATTTTTGGCTCCTACAAGTCTTCACTTCAAAAATTGCCAAAATCGGGTTTGATAATGAATTTTTGTTGATGATTTGACTTGAATGAAGGGAAGAAGACTTGAATGAATTTTAAATGCAATATTCAATTATCCTAAAGCTTCCAATGGACCTAAATCTTCATACAAACAATGCAAGAAGAGAGATTGTTGATTGTTTAGGCATGGGGGTTTGCCTTGGTCAAACCCTGTTTAGGTAATTAAACCAAAATGATGAAATAAGTGACTAAGACATGCAAAAATGGAGTATATTACCTTTTCATGATGATTGATTTTGAATATCTGCAACAATACATGAAAATTCAGCCCTTGAATGTACTTCAAAGCTCAATTGAAGACTTACAATAAAAAAGCCTTAGTTTGCTTGAGTTGTGATAGGAGATAAATGAAGAATGGATACTTGGATTGATGAGAGAGATGGATAGATAGATAAAATGTGTAAAATGAGGATAAAAACACTTATTTATAGTAATTTTTTCCTTAGTACCTATTTATACTACATCACAGGTAGACATGAAGTGAAAATAAACTTTAATTTTCACCTTTTCCCGCTCAAGGGTCAAAATGGGGACCATATAGGACTCATTCACCAGGCATGGTGAATGGGTCCCACATTGATAGGATTCATTCACCAAGCATGGAGAATGGGTCCCATAGGGGCCATTCTAACACCTATGAATCTTAGGAGATAAGAAATAAGGTTTAAAATGCCATCTTGTGGGGTGTTTGATCAATTAAAGCCCTGAGATGCACAATATGGGTAAAATAGGACTTATGGTAATGTAAATAATGAATAGGGCTTGGGACACATAAATTAATGTGAAAGTGTGATTAAATTCACTTTACAACACTAATATTAGGTCCACATAGCCTAGAAATGCACAAGAACCAATGTGAATGTGTAAATAACATTACAACACTAACTTTTCATTAACTTTATGTTAAGATCTTTCTAGATTGATGAAATAATGTTATTATAATGTTGAATTTAGGAAGAAATAGGTTAATTAAGTCTAGAAATGTGTGAAATCCTCTTACAAGACTTCACAACACCTTTACAAGACATCAATAAGCACATGTTATTTGATTTACAAGGGTCCAAGACCTAGTGTGGACAAATAAAATGTCTCACAATACTAGATTAGGGCCTCATTGAGTCCATTTAATCATGAATTAATCCCATGTCATTAAGTCTTTCCTTTACCTTTTTTCCTTTGTTAAGGGTTTCAGGGTCCCTTCAAAACCTGCTTTTCCATATAGAAAACATTCACTTAGCCTCTTCATTTCTAGTGTCAGCTCAAAATATGAAATTTGTATTAGCAGAAGCCTCTCATTTCAATAAAAAATCTAAGAGTGTCGTAGATGCAAATGGGAAAGTGATTATAATGCTTGACGGAGAGATGTTCGATAAAATTTTCACGTGTCTTGAAATTAATGATTTTTTTGACCTTACCATGGAGTCATTAATAATAAGTGAAAAAAGAACATCAAAACCGGATGGTTCAAGATTGTTAAGCCTACTATTGCAAGGTCTCCTAAGAACCTTCACCATAGTGAGTTCACCAAGGATGTGAATGATTTGAAACTCTTGTAAGTAGAGTTAAAGGATTTCTAACATCTAACACTTTCTAGGAATGGACATACCAATAAATTTATGTCATAAGGAAAGGTCATGAGAAAATATTTTTAGGAAAATAGATCAGTGATGCTATTTTTGAACAACTTTCCAAGGTATCTACTTCCCTAAAATTTTACATGACTTCGTCTTTGGTATATGTTGTTTCCTCTATGAGGCATTTTTTAGGATTGTGTTCAAAAGGTGACAAAAGAAAGGTTCTTGTATATGAATATTATTCTCAATTGAATTCAAAGAAGAGTATCAAATATTTTAGGAGCGTTAATTATTCCTTTTTCTATTTATGCATGTGCATGATTGATAAGGACCTTGAGAAGAAAATAGTTTCATATGAAGCATGTGAACTAGTCAAGAAGTTTGGTTGCATGTTTTTGCAATTTCCTAGCTTTATATACATTAGGGTTGTGTGTTTTGATTGATATCCATACATTTTTCTGAGATATCCAGTGATAAAATTGTACTCATAGAGTTGTGTAGGAAGATTATGGGTGTACCAAACAAGTAGCTTGAATCACATATAGCCAATTTCAAGTTTCTTTTATCCATTGGCAGATACTCTTTCACTACTTCTCCCAAAGCGAAAGCCATGGAGACAAAAATGCAATGGGTAACAATGAAAAAGTGATAAAAGATGAATGACTTTGATTATAGAGGAATGGAGGAAAAACTTAAGAAAAGCCACACACATGTCCACAATTTTGAGGACATATGGGGAGTGCAGAAATGATGAAGATGTAAGGAAGCTAAACTATAGTTGACTTACCTTAGAACAAATCAAAAACCTTGATCTTGTAGATATTCTTGATTATATGGAAGAAAAGAATGATATTCTTTATCCTACATATGAAAAGAACAAGGTTGCTAAACATTTTTTCTATCAATCCAATGGTCACAATAATGATTTCTACAAGAGAGAGGTTATAGCCTATTCTTGTAAATACCAATGTTTGGCTTTAGGAGAAAGGAATTCAATTGAAATACTTCAATACAAGATGAAAGGAGGAAATTACTAAAGAGTTCGCTAGTAATAAAGGAAAACTAAGGACAAAGAATAAGGATGATGCTCCTACTACAAGTAAGGTACCTAATTTTTTTATCAAAATAAAAGGAGACAAAGCTAAGGAAAAAGAAGGGACAGAAACTTAGGCTGAGGAATGAGAAGAAGAGAATCTAGCTGACAAATCACAAGAATCTCGTGTCACTTCTTAGCCAGAGTCTACATCAGAAGATTCTGCTTCATCTTCTTCTCCTATGATTACTATAATATAAATTCCTAATCCTCCTATTATTAGAAGAATACAATATTTACCTAATGTTTCCACTATTCTTGTTACTCCTACTATGTCTATATAGTCAATTAATTTATCTCCTACTAGTGGGTCAATTTTTCAAAGCCCTCAAGATAATATTGAGAACATTTTTGGCCCTCTATCTTCATTACCTGATTTTTCTGGTGTGTGTTCATCCATTATGGAAACATTCCCACAAACATATTTTGATAATTTTATGGCTACATTCACACCTAATGTGTCAGGTGTGGAGACCCCAACTACATTTTTGACCAAAACTCTACCAATTTTTGCTACACCATTGTAAGTTCAACCCCATCCACTCAAACCATGGTGGAAAGTACTGAAGGGGTTTCTTCCACTCTACCTTCCTGGTTGACATCTCAAACATCCAAGAGGAAGAAACAATCCATCTCCCCAAATGGATTTTATTTTGGCCAACTTGTTCTTGCAAAGACCAAGAATGTAAAGAAGGTTAAGACACTCTCTAGGGTACTCATTGACAAGTTATACAATAAGTATGTTGAAGTGGCAGAACTCCCACTAGATAAAATAACTGAGGAAATTCAAGGATAAAACTATCAATTACATGAAGGGGCAAAGGAGGACTTATAGGAAACATTGGCTTCATTGATTAAAATTTATGACAAAGATAAAATTATCAAGGATCAACTGAAGCTCAAGGTAGAATAGTTGACCTCTATGTTGTTGAAGATTAGTCAATCTTTTGAATCTATCGATCATGTCACCACATGTGTTGATGATGCCACAATTCAGAAAGCTGAAAGGATTGGTGCACAAGGTAGGGTGGTCAGTGCACAGATAGAAATGTTTTTCCTTATATCATTTATCATGAATGAATCCTTTTGATTATCTTGAATGCTAGATATTTCCATGATATGTTCAAACATAAAACCTATCCCATTATACTGCTCCATTTAAAAATAATAATGTATTTTCCATAGGTTGTTGTCTATTATTATACCAATAAAAAGTTACAATGCAAAACACAACAAATACTACTTACACATAAATTTGAGAGAATATTTTTTTCTATATACTAGCACTTGCACTTATATGAAGTTCAAGGGATACATCAATAGGAAATTAAAAGGTAAAATTTAGATGTATTTTAACATTACATAATTAGTTAATTTTATAACAATATAAATCTATATATGTTTTGAATACAAATATGAATTTTGATAATGTATTGAGTTGGTCTAGATATAAATATCTATATGCTTAATGATATAAGTGTAATTAATGTTATAAATTATTGAGGTTGAAATCTAAGTAGCTATGTTTGAAATTTGTTAATGCTTGACTATTCATGTAAAACATGATAATTATGTTAAAAGTGTTATGAAGATTTAATGTTACAATTATTTATAAAAATGGTATGAAAGTTGATATATACTTTAGTTAATATGGGTGTGTATGTGAGCATGCACATTTTATTGTATAATGAATATACAATGTACATGGTAGATATAGAGCTCTAGTAAAATCATTCACAGCATTATACTTTTTTTTTTGATAGTATAGCACATGGAAACACAACATTAAAATTATAGGTCCATCTTGATGAATCATTCATTGGCATAACTAAATCAATTATAAGAAAAAAATTAAGTTGAACAAGTGGCATAAATTTTGTATATGATTGATAATATATTTTCATATTATTATGAGATTTTTCCTAGAATAATTAGTAATAATGTTTTGTTGATCATTGTAGAATGTAACATCAATCAAATAAAAAGATAAGAAATGAAATCATAACTCTAAAGAAAAAGAGGAAAAAATAATCTAATAAGATATAAGGAAAAAAAAGTCTTGCATTGGGTAATATAAGAATATGGTGAATTATATACACTCAAGAAAATGGATATCAGTGGATCAAAATATAAAAAATATTCTAAGCATTTTAGCTTATAAAATTAAAACTTATTTAGTTGTCAAAGAGTGTTTAATACTCTACATGATAAAAAATTAGAATACTGATAGCGAACAAATATGTCTTTATAAAAATATATTGATTACTAACTCCATAACCGATTAAATAAAGAAAAAGTTCTTAATAGTTGAGGAGATCACCATTTCATTGGTGATTTTCCTTTAAATTTTTGTGAGGTACAAGTCACTCAAATAATATAATTTAGGTGTTTTCAAAACATGATTTTGAACAAAAAGCAAGAAAGAAGGCTAATATCCACACATAGCTATGGCATGAATGCAATTGTAAATTTAGAATAAAGAGAACAAACATAAATGACACAAAGATCATTCTCTTGTACTCGCAGAAGCTAGTGAGGAGGAAATGAAATGATATATTCAAATTATATGAATAAATCGAGACTCACAAAACCTATAATGAACATATCCTCAATCCAATATATAGCTGTAGACATGTAAAATGTCTTGATTGATATTGGATATCTTATTCTAATCAACTAACACTATTTCTTCTAAAATCGTCTCAAAATAATCAACATTATTTAATTAAAATAAAAAAATCTAGCTATTAATCAAATAATTAAATTTATTGATTAATTCATCTCTCTTTTAACTAATTTTCATCAGATTTAATTAAATCAAATCATTTAATTAAATCCCCCTAAGTCTTCTTATTTGATTAAAATCAATTTAATCAAATACCACAAACCCACTAACCTCTTCCAATTAATTAATTTTAAATTAAATAATCCAAATCACCTTCTAATCATCATTAATCCTATCATCTAGCTTTTAACTCTTCAAGAGTTAAATCAACCATGGTCAATTAACTAGGCTGCACATAAAATCAATTAATTCTATTTATCTAATTCCTCAATTATCCTCACAAAGGAATATTCTGAGGAATATTCCTCTCAACCACATCTCTTTCAATTTCCCTCCTAAAGTCTTCAAAAACCTATCACATCCTCTTACATTTGCAATAAATTCTCTTACAACCTTTCAAATCTCATTCAATTCCTCTTACACTATTTCCAAATTCTTAGCTAACAACATTTACTTCTCTTCCATCCTCCTCCACTCACACATTTCCCAAAATGTGCTCCACCCTGATCCAATGAAATTGTAACACTTGGTACATTCTCATTGGCTCTCAATTTATCCCACATTCATCAAATCCTCTCATTCTTCAACCCTTATTTTCTATAAATAGAGGCATATTTTTCACAATATGGATCCACAACTTCATGCATTTCCATTATAGTCATTTGAGTTCATAACTTCTCATCATCTTCAAGCATCTTACCTAGATTATAGTAAATTCTATATTTGAATCATCTACACTTCATCAAGCTTATCAAAGGGATTGGGAAATGGCTTCTTTCCACATCAAAGGAGCACCACTGCCCCTATGGGATGGAGGTTTAGCTAATTTTATTTAGATTGCATGCTTTATTTGGTTCAATTTCTTGTTATTTCACGTTTTCTAGTGACTTTGCTTAAATAATTTCATGGTGAACATTAGATTTTCTTTGCTAACATGTTTGACTCTTTTTTATGATCTCTTGCTAGCTTGTGCAGGTTTGGTGTTCACATTTTGGTGCTAGAAGGAGGGATAACCAGCTTAACATGTTAAATTTCACTTTATTTTCCCTTTTTTTGTAGGTATAGGAACACAATACCATCTTTCTACAAATCCAACACCACAGAGCATTGCTTTTGTTCTATTATGTCACCTTCATTACGTCACGTCGCATATGCACACTTCTGTCATGTCGCTTTTGATTTTCCATTGCAATCGCACTCTCTATCTTCTATCTTTAAATTTTTCCACAAAGCACCACTTTTGTAATCACCTTGCATTCGCACTCTTTGGCTGTTGCAAAGCACTGCTTTTATTTTAGCAAAGCATCGCTTTTGTCTTTTAGGGTCACATTTGATAGTTCTAGCATGCGACATTTGTAGTTCAACATCACATTTGTAGGAAGTAGGGGAGGACCAAAATTTGAAGACTTAAAAGCATTTTTTAATTTTCTTTGTGATAATCTTGGGCTTCAATTTTTGCATTTCATTTCCTAGGACCAATTAGAGTCAATTTGGGCTTAAAATTAACCATCAATTTGAGAATTTTCAAGTTGGTTAAAATTGAACCTTAGACAATTACTAGAATTTTTATTTGGTCTAAAATTGAACAAGCAACTTCAACATTTGGTTTTGGTTCTATAAAAAGAACTCATTATTTCCTTTGAGGATTTAAAATGAACTTGTGTTTACTTTGTTTTGTAATCTTCTTTACAAACTAGTGTCATTCAAATGTGTATGCACTTCTCTTGAGCTTCATGGAAATATTGAGAATCAAAAGCATTTTAGTGATATTATATTGTCTAAAGGATTGCCTCCACACTTCATGTTTGGGTTTAAAATTGAAAAAATCATGCAATCGTGAAGAAGAGGCATTGTGTGTGTTCCCTCCTAAGTGAATTAGGCGGTTAAAATACAAATGTACTCCTTCACTATTGTTTACCTTTAGAGAGCTTTCCTTGGTGGGAAAAAGTACTCACCCCAAGGAAATGAACCAAACTAGTAATAAGCTGAAGTCAAGCCACATCCAGTCAGTATATAAAATGAATGCTTAAGGAAATTTCAAGTATCATGAATGGTTATGTTGACAAGTGATTCCCTCAGTGCCCACATGGTGTGTAAAAACCTATAAGAGAATAACATCTATAGGCTAGGATTCCTCCTTAATAGAGCTAATCTTGCCATATGTATAGGTCACCTAAACGGATGCACTAACTGAAAAACCATTTGTGTAGTTTCCAAAATCCTTTTCTATTTGTTGGTACAAGAGGTTAGACCTCTGAACCCGTCCCACATACTTGTGGTTCTTATTAGAGATAAAGAGTTTGTAATGGGAGATTCATGAGAACTCAAAGCTTGGCTGACCCATAGAAGTGAGTTTCTTGGAGAGGAGCCAGTGTGGTCAAGCTTCTAATAATCCACTTTGAATAAGCATGGCTAGAGAAATCCAAGTGGGAATTCAACAAATATTGTCTTTTCTATCCAGGGTTGCGCAGTTTTTGAGTCAGTTAAATACATTGCTTGAAATATCAAAACTTGGAAACAAACATTCAAAAAGATCATGAAATTTTAAACCCTTTGGAAAGAGAAAATACCTTTGAAAAGTCCAAGTATACTACTTCTCCCTAGAACTTCTATCCTTAGAGGCTTCTGAGTATTTGGGCCTATATCTCAATTTACTCTCTCTAAAGTCAACATTAGGGAACTATTTCCTTAATTCTCTTGATTTCCACATAATGGACCTTGGGGGATGAAAATAAATTGAGACATAGACATTCAGTTTGAAAAGATAAGCAAGAAAGTGTGGATGTGGTAAAAATAATTCATTAAGAAATTGAATGTTCCATATGTGCTTGTTCTCATGATTTCCAAAAAGATCAAAATCACAAAACAAAAGTATTTGTGTAAAAGTTTCAATTTTAGGAGTCATACTCAAAAAGCCATCAAGAAATACATTAGGAAGTGCAACAAAAAAACACATCTCAAGATAAGTAAGAAGTTCACAAGGTTTTATAGACTCATTCCTTTGAACAATCTAGATATGTATGCTCAATTTGAACCACTTCTTTAGAAGTATAGCATGTTCTTCAATACCTAGGTCTTTTAAACAAAATTCTCTCTAGGTTCATCTAGGATCAAAATCAACACCTTCATTTGTCACCCCATCAAATCAAAATCCCATCTCACAAACAACTCTTAGAATCTTGGAAAAAATTAGTCATACTAGACTTTTGGAAAATCCTTCAAATCAAAATCACCTCGTTTGATTAGGTGTGTGTGGATGAATCTTTCTTCATATACTTAGTTAAATTGTCATCCTTGTGGGCAAGTTTATTTCAAGATAACATCTAACATCGTAGAATTTATAAGTTCATTATCCAAAACCCAAATCAAATCCAAAGTCAAAAATCCAAAAAATTTCTAAAGTCTAGTATCCCTCCAAGGTTTCTTAAGAGTTTAATCATTCACATCATCCACATTTCATTTATCTCATCACCAAACATTTGACCCTTGAACATCCTAGATTTTCTTTTTTGTACCTAGAGTTTATACCAACCTAATGAGTTATAGGTTTACCTCCCGTATTCCTCAAAGTTGATCTTTATTTTATGGTCCAAACTAGATCTCAACACAAGAAGAACATAGAACAAAACAAGGAAACATCTACTTCAAGTGATCTAAGTCAAACAAAAACCAATCCCATGGGACCTATCAACCCTCCATTTGACTAATCTCAACTACCACAAGATCTTCAAGAGGAACGTTGTCAATTGGAGGATATCACCAACAATGTTCATGGAATGACCCAAGACGAAATCATGGAGCTAGTCCAAATTCCTAAAACCACAAAATTGTCAACACCATGATGAGACTTAATCCTTCACAATTCATGTTAGCATTAGCAAAAGAAGGGGCTAAACTCCCTTTTGATTATGATGTGAGCACTATTATGGAAAAACCTCTTGAGAATATGCCACTTGTATCATTCACACCATCTTTTCAAAACATCATGCAACCCATCATACAACCCACATCATCACATACTCCAAGTAAACCCATAATCACCAAGAAAAGTTCATTGCTTCATTCTCTTCAAACACATCCCCTTGTAAATAACCAAGAATTATATGCAAACACCATCTTGGTTCTACCAAATACTATCCCTTGAGACCCAAAACATCCATATGTTCCACTCATTTTTGATGAAACCAACAATCCGTCCACCTATGCCACAACACTAACTTATTCTCTTGATACACAAGTCTATCTTCCCATGGTATCATGAGGACAATTAGATTCATTGGGACAAATGGGAACTCTTAATGCATCATCACTTTTCCAAGGAAACACACCATCAATCTTCCCACCATTTCCTCCTCTAACATCAACATCCACACCAAACCTTGGTTTAGGGAAACCCCCTTTACCTAACATACTAATCCAAAATCAATCAATTCAAAACAATCCTCCAATCACAAGTCAATTCAACATACCAAATCCTCCAAGCATGCCACTGATATTGCAACAAAAGGTGATATCAATCCAAGCAACACAATCAATCACCACACCATCTACCACACAACCCCTCATCATCACTCAAAAAACATATCAATCACCACCTCAACAAAATATCATCACACCATCTCACATCATTCCAAATTACCTACTGCTACTACCGAATCCAAATGTGGCAAATCAATACATATGCTACAAGCAACCCAATAGGCCTATCAAAAGGCACTCCGACAATTCCAAAACCAACAAAATACGCAAGCTATGCAACAAGCTACACAACAAGCTACACAAAAAAAACATGGACAACAAGCTACACAATAAGAACAATATGTTGCTCAAGTGCAAGCACAAGGATTATTGCAACAACAACAAGTTGCACAAGCACAACAAGCTACACAATCATAACAAGCCGCATGAGCTACACAAGTCACAAAAGTTACCCAACCTACACAAGCTCAACCTCAGGCACAAGATAAATATCAAGCACAAGCCTTGAAAAATCAACAAGCTTTGCAACAACACCAAGCACAACAACAAGTAGCTCAGTTACAAGGCCAACAACAAGCTTTGTTAGCACAACAAAAATACCATCAGCAAGCATTATTGGCACAACAACATAGTTATAGGCATACCAACAAGCATTGATTGCACATCAAAGCCTACAATAACCTCCCACAAGCGCAACACCAAGTATGCAAAACACCCCACCCATCACACAATAAATTAAACCACCCCAAAACAAATTAATCCTACCACCCAATCCACAAAATGATGTGTCTACACAAATTAAATTTTTATCAGGAAAAAAAAAACACAAGTGAATTTGTGCCCCTATCCATTTGATAGAAGCATTGTGATGGTTCTATTCCCAAAAGGATTCAAGATACCTAAATTTGATAAATATCATGGGACTAGCAACCTTGAAGATCACATCAGGGAATTCCATGTACATTATATGGAAGTTGTGTATGATGATTCTTATCTAATGTGACTCTTCCCTCAAAGTTTGACTAGTCCAACAATGGAATGGTTCTCGTACCTTCCCCCTAAAATCAAAAATTTCCAAGAAATTGTGGACTTATTAATACATAATTACTCATTCAACATATGAATGGATGTAAGTCTCGAAGAGTTATCTACCCTAAAACAAGCGAAAGGGGAAACATTTGTATGCTTCTTGCAATGATGGCAATCTAAGGTTAACATGAGCAAATGGGATATGTTAGAAGAACAACAAATTAGGACTATCATTGCCAATCTAGAAGGGACCTTGTCTTTTCATCTAAAAAAATTGCACAACAACATATGACTAGTTGATCCCCAAAGCACTTAACATTGAAAGAGCCCTTATTTCACAAGGGGGAACACCAACATATCAAGATAATCATCCATCAACCAGTTATAATGAAAAACCTCACATGTGGGAAAAGAAGAAGAATGTCACTAATGATGGTTTTGTTAATACCAAAGTTATTATTAGTGCCCCAAGGCAAAGCACACAATCCTATCAACAACTACAAGTGAATAACCAAAGCAACACACAAGCCAACACATCATCACAACAACCCAACAATCAAGCAGTCAATAACCTGAATACTCAAGGGGGACCACCCCCCAGGAACAAATATCCCCCTAAACAAAAATACACACCACTTGGGAAACCAATTGAATCTATCATGCAACAACTGGTATAGGAAAATCTCATCAAAATCCCCATTTATAAAATTATCGAGAGCCTCAAGTTAAACCACCATGGTATAACGAAAAGCACCTTTGTAATTTTCACAAAATAAAAGGACATACGCCAGCCGGATGCATGAGGCTTAAGAATTTCATCCAAGATCTCATAGATGACAAGACCATAACCATTGAACAACCCGCAGGGAATTGGGATCTTAAAATATACACAAATCTAATGCCAAATCACAATAAAGGAAAAAAAAATGGTAAGGAAAAGTATAATAATGTGAACCATGTTGAGGATCATGTTGTTGCATCCTTAGATGAGTGGGTTATAGTTGTCAACATCAAGGGATCTAGAGCTAACTATGGAGTCACAACATGTGGGGGTAGAATTACCATTCTAGGACCATCACAACCACTCAAGGAACCAACCTCTAATCTAAAATTTGTTCCCAAAGGTTATAATGTCCTAGATCAATTGAAAAGAACCCCCACATAGATTTCCATCATGGAGTTATTTAAAATCTCACCTGCACATAGGGAAATCCTAGAAAATGCCCTAGTTACATCCTCCACCCAAACAGATCTTGATGTAGACTAGTTCCAAGCTATAGTTGGACATATCACTATGCCACATCTCCTAACATTTTTAGAGAAATATTTTCCAACCTAACCATCTCACAATCATGTACTCCACCTTGAAGTCCTAGCCAGCTTGAGAATAAAGCCAAATGAATCTTGGTGGATGGAGGTGTGGGTCTAAATATTTGTACCCTAAAGTTAATAAAGAATCTAGGATTCACTAAAGATGTCATTGAAAAGTTAAAGTTATCACTATCTGGGAATATGATGACCAAAAAAGGGTGTCTCAAGGCACCATTCAACTCCCTATTCAAGTAGGGAAAGCTATCATGCAGACTACATGTCAAGTCCTTGATCTTAAATTACCATACAATATCCTCCTAGGGTGCCCATGGATCCATGGGATGGAAGATATCACATCCACCTTCCATCAGTGTGTCAAGTTTCCTTATAAAAACCAAGAATTCACAGTCCATGGTGATTCTGAGTCATTTTATTACTGCAAGAATCTAGAGGCCATGTACTACAAGATCCCTCAAGTCAAAAAAATAATGATGAGGGAACCACATCTCCATATATAGCCCCATCTACCCTAGTCTCCACTTCTAAGGAAAAGACATCCTCCATTTCAGATATCTCCAATATAAAAGTTATTATCCAAGATAATGGGTCTGGGGACTATAAAATGAAAAAGAGTGCTTTTGTAATAAGATAGTTACCTCAATCTCTTAGATCTCATGGGAAACCCTGACTGATTGAAACACCATCTCAAACCTTCAAAGTAGACCCGTCTAGATTCAAAAGATGGGGGGACCTAAGCCAGGAAGTGGTAGATGAAAAAGATTTAAATAAAGTTTTCTATACCAAGATGAAAGGCCCTTACTTTATCTTCCCATGGATGATGACAATAAAGGACTACAAATAATGATTGGCATGGGCTACAACAAGAACAAGAAACTAAGGAAAAATGAAAATGACCTATTAGAACCTATCGTTGCTGAGAAGCGCATTAAGAATCTTGGCCTTGGGTGTACCCGTCCAAAGATAACCATACATTGCAGAGGTGCCTTAGTTAAAAAAGTCAAAGCTCCTCCTCAGTTACTGGTATCCACAGGTTTACCTTTAGATAACTATACCTTTGATATAACCAATGTGTGTGATGAGGACCCCATTACTGACCTACCCATGTTATTTGAGGATTCCTCCCTCTTCATAATTAGTATCCTATCTTTCAATCTAAGTAACTAGACTAATGAACTAAAACTTATCTACCCCCAACTCATTGATTATGAGCAACGAGGACCATCAACCTTAGACACATTAAAAAATGATGAGGCTCTCTCAAAATTCATAGGACTACGTGATATGATACCATATGGATATCATAAGGTAGGATTTCATATTGAGTTGGACACACATGCTTACTATGTGGAAACAATTTAATCCTTCAGTCACAAAATAAAAAATAAGAGTAATATCTAGGTCTTTAAGTGAAAACCACACTATGGCACTTTTTGACCTAAAAATAGTAAAAAAAAAGGACATTTCCAATGGTGAAAACCTCTTTGAAGCACCAAGGGATGAGGGATTCAATCTTCCCCTTAGTGCTATTCATCAGGAAAAATCAATAATCTTGGTAGAGAAATGCAATCCAATCAATCTAGGGACTGAAGAAACACCACATATCACTTTCTATGCAAAATCACTTTTGACTGAGGAATAGGAACTTTTGGCTGTATTTTTTAGAGAAAGAAAGGTAAACTTTGCATGGACCTATGCTGACATGCTCGGTCTAGATCTTGAGGTTGTGGTTCATTATCTAGCTATCTATCTAGAGGAAAAACTAGTAAAACAAAAGTTGAGAAAGATGCATCTGCAAATCGTGTTATTGGCTAAACTTGAATTGTAGAAACTCCTTGATGCTAGCTTCATATGACCAATTGACTAAATAGAATGGGTTTCAAATCTTGTAGCTATTTCTAAGCCCACTAGGGGCATCTACATCTGCACTAATTTTAGGGACCTAAACAAAGCATGCCCTAAGGATGATTTCCCTCTCCCAAATATAAACATGATTGTGGATATGATGGTCGGGGATGAAATGCTATCATTGATGGATGGGTTTTCAAGGTACAATTAGATTATGATAGCCAAAGATAATCAACATAAAATAGCTTTCACATATCCATGGGGGACTTATTGTTGGAACATGATGCCATTTGGGTTTAAGAACGCAAGGGCTACATACCAAAGAGCTATGACTTTGATTTTCCATGATATGATCTCCAAAAATCTATAGAGGACTATGTGGATGACATATTAGCCAAATCAAGGAAGCGCCGAGATTACATAGCAACACTAGCCTCCATCTTTGACAAACTTGAAGAATACAAAGTTAGACTCAATCCCAAGAAATATGTCTTCGGTGTGCAATCAGGAAAACTACTATGGTATATTGTATCAATGAGGGGAATCGAGATAGACCTAGCCAAAGTCAAATAAATTCTTGAAATGGAAGCACAACATACATTGAAGTAGTTAAGAGGTTTATAATGTAGGCTCCAATCTATCCACTGATTCATAGCACAGTTAGTAGATAAGGCTATCCCATATTCAAATCTACTCCACAAGGGGATAACATACAAGTGGGACGAGAAATTGGATCAAGCATTCAAAAAAATAAAAGACTACTTGCTAAGACCATCATTCCTAATGACTCAAATTTAGAACAAGCCATTTATCTTGTACATATTGGCAATAGTGATAGCTCTTGGGGATCTGTTATCTTAACATGATGAAACAGGGAAAGAATGAGCCATTTACTATATTAGTAGAACCATGGTAGGACATGAGCTGAATTACACATTCATTGAGAAGGCTTTCCTAGCAGTAGTGATTGCATAAAAATTTAGGCACTATATGTTGGCTCATTAGATAAAGCTCATCGCTAAAATAGATCCTTTCAATTATCTAATTTCTAAAGCAACACTCACAGGATGGATGGCTAAATGGGTTATGATCCTAACAAAATATGACATTGAGTATGTAGAATGAAAATACATCAAGGAACATGTAATTTCAAATCAACTAGAAAAATCACCTAGGTATCAGCACCAAGTTATGTCACACTTTCAGCTAACTTATCAACACAGGTGAATTTAAGTAATTTTAGCTAAAAATTAATTTTGGTCAAACATATGATCTTGTAAGATTTATTCTAGATAATTTATATATGTCCACAACTTTTCCAACTAAAATTGTTGGCTAAATGCATATTTAGCACCACTTTGAGTCCAATTTACAAAAAAAATAAAATTATTCAAAAAACTTGATGTTTCAACAACTTCTACTCGTGTAAATTTTTTTTTAATATAAAAAATACCCTTTTGTAGATCCATAAGTTCAGTTTTAAAAAATGTATATATATAAATATTTTAATTATTATTTATGTTTTCCTTTTTTTTTTACTAAATATAGGTTATCAACACAAAACATTAGGTTGATTATCATGTCAAGCAAAAATAGTAAAACTTATTAAAAAAAATTGAAAAAAATATGATGCCCTAGATATAAGAATCTATATCAAGATGGTATATTTTTTTTCTATTTTAGATAAATAATTTATATGAAATTTGACATCAACTAGAAACAACTAAGCTTTAATACGTGCACATTTTAACATTTATTTAAAAATATATATTTATCATAATTGGAAAAAAATATATTCATGCCCTAAAGATTCAAGTTATAAATACACATAAAAAAATTGAAGGAGAATAAATAAAATTTACTATATAAAGGTGGACATCTTATATAACTTCAATTTTCAACATTTTATCAACTACTCAATTATAATGTTAATTTATAAAAAGCTATATTCAAATAATTTTTTAATTTTTTCAAAAAATACAAACATAAAAATACTAAAAATTAAATATTTAATTATTTTACATTATTTCAAAATTCAAAACATATATATCACTTTTTAGTGATTCAAGTTTAAAAGTTAGATTATTGTAGGTTGTTTCCTTTATAAAAGTGTGGAAAAGCTTTGTACTTTTACCCACCTATATATTTAGAAAACCCACTGGTATCAGAATTTCATGATCAGTAAATCTTCAATCTAAGTGCAATAGATCATTGGAAAGTATATTTTGACGTTGGATCCTACACATAACATGGTTTAGGAGTAGGAGTTTTCTTCATCACACCACAAGAAAATTGCATACTGAAGTCATATTTAAGCTATCTTTTCCTCGCACAAAAAACATTGCAGAGTATGAGTCCCTTTTCATAGGACTCTGAATTGTAGTACAATGGCAGGTTATGGCACTTAAAATTTATGGAGACTCACAACTAATCATCAATCAGGTCAATGATGAATGCCAAACAAAGGATGACAAGCTTACCCCATATAAGAAACTGGTGGAGAGGCTTAAGGAATTATTTATTGACATCACATTTGAGCAAATACTAAGAGAAAACAATAGAGTAGCCAATGTTATGACAACAATCAGATCACTACTGGATATCCCATGCAACATCCATAAAAATTAATTCCTAGTAGAGTAGCTTCTCATACTAGCTTTCAAGGTACCAAAGTCTGAGTTCATGTGTGAAATTGTTTGTCTCAGTGATCTTTTCTACCATGACATAAACACCCACCTAAAAATAGGATTCCTCCCTACTCATATCACCCTGAACCTTAAAGGAACATTTGTCAAGAAGACATCTCGTTTTGTTATCTTAGGGGACACCCTATACTATAGGATTATTGAAGGAATGATTTTACGATGCCTAAATGTTGAGGAAGCTTTGACTACTTTAAATAAGGTACATAATGGTATTTTTGGTTTAAATTTGAGTGGAATGACCTTTTCCAAGAAACTACTCAGAATGGAGTACTACTAGCCAACAATGGACAAGGAAGCTCATGAATATGTCAAGAAATTCCAATAATGTCAACAACATGGAGACCTCATCCATGCACCAACTCAAGAGCTCCAACCGATTGTAACACCTTGGCCATTCTCACAGTGGGGGCTCAATCTCATTGGTAAGATCACTCCCACCTCATCCAATGAACACAAGTTCATTCACTACCACAAAGTGGGTAGAGGCCATTCCCATGACCTATGTCAAAGGAAAGAATGTTTCCAATTTCATCTTGGACTACCTTATTTTCCGATATGGTGTCCCTTAATCCATTATCTTAGATAATGGGACACCTTTCAAAAACTAAGATGTTCAAGACCTATTCCAAAAATTCAATATCCAACATCACTTCTCCACCTCATATTACTCCTAGGGTAATGACCAAGCTGAGGCTTCTAATAAAACCATCCTAAGAATCCTCAAAAAGATAGTTAATAAAGCTAGTCGTGATTGGCACCTACAGCTAAATCCCACCTCATGGGCCTATCGAACGAGTATCTACATGCCTAAAGGTGCAACCCCATTCTCTCTAGTCTATAGATCAGAAAAAATTCTCCCCATTGAGATCGAGCTCACATCCATAAGAATATCATTGCAGAATCCCATTGTAGAATCTCATTATTGATGAAGAATAATAGGTCTCGTGGTTGAACAAGCTAGAACTACTAGATGAGTGGTGCATGAATGCTCTAAACCACCTAAAAGTCTATCAAAACTGTCTCAAGTGAAGGTATAATAAGAAGATCAGGAGTCATAACTTTCAAGTCAGAGAGATCATATTGAAGGAGAATCAAAAGAATGTACCAAATCTAGATAGCAAGGGAAAATTTGAACCCAACTGGTTGGGATCCTTCATCATCATAGTGAGCTATAAATCAGGAGCATATCAACTATCTACACCAAAAGGGGAGCCTCTACAAGAGCCTATCAATAGGTCTCATCTCAAAAATTTTTATTCCTAAGCTTGCAAGGTATAAATAAAAAATTCAAAAAAACCAAAAAATATAAAAAATCCAAAAAAGGATTGAAAATAGTTAAAAAAAAATTGCCTTCTAGTGAAAACCACTTCAGTGGTGCTTTGGGCAAGTACCTTGGTGAAAACTTGAAAAATAGGCACCTCATGTAAAAAAGGAACTTTCCATCCACCATGATCTCTATGGCTTGTTCTACATCATTCATCCATCACATTCTGTTGATCCTTTTGTCACCCATCTATGTCTCCATCATAGCTTGATCCTGTGTTTCTATCATGTACACCCTAGAGCTACTTGGCACATTCCTAAGGTCGGTTTGTCCTCCCTATATTAGAGTATTCTATTGCATCACACTAGGGGCATGTTTTTATACCTACATTAGATTAGATTCATCTATATTCTTAAAATCTTCCTTAAAATCAAAAAAATCAAAAACATGCAAAAAATTAGAAAATCCAAAAACATTCATAAAATCATAAAACCCCAAAACATTCAAAACATCAAAAATCCAAAACTAGGTCAAAAGCATAAAAATTTCCAAAAATAGAGTCATCAAGTTAAACTACGGGTCTCTGAGCTCTGAACGTAGACAAGGCCATCATTGATGTGCCGCCAAGATAGCCGAGGTTGACTAGTCTATTAGGAGTCTATCATAATAAACTGGCAATCCAATTGTTCATATCTCATCAATGAACGAGTCTATGTTAGTTGAACTACGTGGTCTCTATGTGTATAATGTAGGCAAGGATAATCTTTGATCATCCCCCAAGTCCCCTAGGATAGTTCCATTGGTTAGGTTCTTAGTAAAAATCTTAGAAAACCCAAAAACATTGGAAAATTTGAAAATCAAAACAGTCATAAAATCTTGAAAATACCAAAAACAACCTCACAACATTTCAAAAAATATCAAAAACATCCAAATATTTGAAATAATCCATCCATCCCATTTTGATTTCACCCACAATAAACATCCACTCATAATAAATCAATCATCATCCTCAACCTTGGGGGAGGCAATTAGAAGCAAGTCTAGTAAATGTGGAAAGTTAAAACTTAAGCATCAGAGTCTTAAGTCTAGGTCAGTAGGAAAACAAGTTGGAAAAATCTTGGTATCAATTTCCTATCATCCAACTTATCTCATCATCACCTGATAACATTATGTCCTAGGATGCATCCTTCCTACAATGGACACCAACATCAAGCATCACTGTAGTTTAGTCTTGGGTAGAGGTAGGAAAAACATTACCTTGTTTTGTTTTCTTGGTATTTTCTTTTATCTTATTGCACTCATTCCAATGACCTCTTGATGATGTCTAATCAAAATTATTTAGAGAGAAAGGAACAGGGCAATGATCATTATCTTTTGTTTGTTGTGCTTGTTGAATATTTTGTAATATAACTTGGTCATTCTTACCCTTTTTTGTTTGTAGGGAGGGTATTATAGATGTCTTGTTGACCATTACATAGGAATGTTTTTATTTTCTATGTTTTTTCTCTGAGACGTTTGAAATATCTAAAGTACATCCTAAATAAGGTTTTGTATGCCAGGTGTGAAAGGGAATACTTCTATCTGATTGTCAAATCAAAGTCCATCACACTAGCTACAACGCCATCTTGGTTGTCTATACCTTGATGCATTGTATCTATGCGTGTTATCAAAAATAAGGTAAGTAAACTCTTTGTATCCCCAATCTTTGATAAGCAATCACATCAACATATTCATATTTTGAATTCAAGGGTTTCATCTTTCTTTCTTCTAGCTTCTCTATATACTAACACTAACACGATATCATGACATTCAAAAATTAAAAAAAAAAATCCATACATGCATCCATCCTACATCCATAAAAATGTCAACATACAACATATGATGCATATCATCATAATAGGAAACATCATACATCATAATATAGATTTTTTATTCTAAGCATCTCATAAACCACACATTTGCATCCATTGTATAATCACATCTACATCATACATACATACATCACACATAGAAAAGATACTGGAAAAGAAGTTAGGCATATCATCACATTGCATCCATCATACATTAGAACATAATATAAATACATACATGTAGATCCATAAATATTCACATCATGCATCATAAATCACCACATAAAGCATAAAGCATCATAGTATAAGAATTATAAATATCCATCCATATCAAGTACATCCATAACACATCAAGTAAAATAAAATAAGCATCACATAATGTATTTGCATTGAAGCCATCTCATGTATATATATCCAAAAATTTAAATGTCACACTACTATCAGAATCAAATATACAATATCATCATCAAATATACAAGAAGCTAGTCAAAAAACTTAGCCAATGAATGTATACACATCATAAATCATGTTGTACATTTTTTTTTTCCAAAGTGTGTTATCAATATCCTAAGCTGCCCTCACTCTATCTATGTCTATGATGACTACCTCGGCTATGATGGTCAGACCCTAATGGTCTCCCTGATGTTCCTATGTGAGGGGTCCTGGTAGGAGCAATCTGGCTAAGATGGGAGAAATTTGGCTCCCTCTACTCATGGGCCATAGCTCTATAGTATGTTTCCCTATAATATGATGCCTCCAACATTGCTCGGTCGTACATCTCCACTGGGACCATGGATTGTCCCTATATCTATTGTGTTGTAGCCTCTAGCTATTGCATTCATCCTGTCTTGAATGCCAGGGCCATGTCCACATCCTACCTCATCTGGTGCTCCTGTGCCACCTCTTGTCATGCCTGGTCCCTCTCTTTGACCAATTTCTGAATTTAAGTCGGGGCCTGTTGAAGCTGCCCTATCAAAACCTACACATGCACCTAAAATGTTGCTATATGTTTGTTCCTAGGATCAAGACCTGATGGTGGTGGTGGGGGTGACCTTTGTTGATGTGGCTACTGAGGTGTCTGAACTGGTGGCTTGTATTTGATAGGTGGCACCAGTGATGGGATCTGTCCATCATGATCTCCCCATCTATCCTATCTATCATGTACTTGTCTCAGGTGTAGTGGAACCTGTCTGATTCAGGGTCCTCTGACCTATCCTCTGCTCTATGTTGGTACAAATAGTAATGTCAATCGAATCGGGGAATAAGCCCACTAACATGCATCATATGCCTAGGTGGTCCCCACATTTGCAAGACCATCAAAATACAGCCACGACACCATGACTAGCTGTCTAAAATCATCAATGGCCTGCTGAGGTGGGATTCTCTGTCCCCATGCTATCTCCCTAGACCTTTGAGCAAAAATCGCTCTTTGGGTATCATCAGGGTATCCTGCACCTCCCCAAACTAGTAAGGAACCTTATTTGGAAGATATCGCTCAATCATGAGATGCTCCTACCCCCGCATGTATCTGGTTTGGTGTCAGTAAAAAATTTGCACAACATCATCGTGCCATCTATATATGGAAGTGGATCCATGATGTCCACTAAAACACGGTCATCTCATCGATAACCCACCTCTAGTGTGAGAGGCTTGTAATACCTATGTAATGGAGGGTAGTCATCCCCATATCTATAAACTATAGGATCATTATGGTCTTTCTAAAAATATACTATCTGTGGCCTCAAAATGCAATTTACTCATAGGCCCACATACAAAGAAGAGTAACTTTGACCCCAATGCTATGAACCATGTAGTAGGCAGCTTGGTGCATATCCTGATACAACAAGGTTAGGACAACTAGCCCCTAGGCATAGATAGTCATCTCCTCCATCATATGGTACCAAATCATCCCCCATCCCACGCTATAGCCTCTAGCTTGTCGATCAGGAACAAGGACTCCTGAGATCAAAGCACTAATGAATAAAGTCAAATCTGGGGCAATCCCCACATATCTATCAAGGTCGAGCTGCCTGCTATCGGTCACATACTCGTTGATGCTGAAAAACTAAGAAATGGCATCACCTCCAACATCGATGTCATGTATGATGCTCTAACCATGAATGAGGATCCTCAAGATTTTCCACACATTCTCCAATGTCACTGTGGACTCTCTAGTTGGAAGATGAAACAATGAAGTCTAGCTCTACCATCTCTCCATGAATGTCGTCATCATAGCCAGGTGGGTCCTCACTACTAGCATCTATGCAATGTGCCTGAATCCATTTGAACCAAGGAAGAATAGCACATTGTTGCTCAATTTCCTCACCTGTCATAGAATCCTTCCTCTCTACTCCTTCTAGTTTAGCACGCAAAGCACCTCCTGCACTCCAAACACCCATGTCTTCAAATTTAATCACCTTGGCATGTTTTCAAATTTTCAAAAAAAATCCTTCAGAAGGCAAAAGCAAGTTAGCATAGAAAAAGCAGGTTGCTTTTTTAAAAGAGATGCTCTATGATTTTGCAAATGCGAGGCTAAAATCAAAAGTGATGCTATCCTTCAAAAGTGAGTCAACATTTTTAAGTGACATCAGAGTCTCCTAGGGCAGCATGATGCAATCTTAGAAAGGCAAGTTGGCATTTTGTGTGTGACTTTGGAACCCTTTAACATCATAGGATGCTATAATGCAAACAGGGGCTAGTATTTGCATATGTGACATCACCTCTAAAAATTATGACGCCCTAAAGGACTACTCTTGGTTGACCTAAATGGACCCTAATAAATGCAGAAAAATTATGCAAAATGAAAAAAGTTTTGAAAGGCGTACTGGGGGTCCTGCATCCTAAGGCCACTGGAACTCATGAACTTGATCAATCTGATGTTTGGGAAGCTCACAAGCCACCATTTTGTCAACAACCAGAGCAAAAAGTCAAGGATTCTAGAAGGTCAAGTGTCAAAATGATTTGAAAATGACCCTTCTAACCATATTTATCCAAATATTTTAGGTTTTCTTTTGTATTTTTTAGGGTTTTTGAACTGATGTAATCCATTTTTTTCCAAATGAAGCCTATTTTGACCTTTTTTCATTACCATGAATCTTTTTTTACATCCCATGGGATTTTTTATGTGTCCAAATCCATGGTGAATCCTTTTTCGTGAGGTATTGCTAATTTTGAAAATTTTGCTCGATCTCTTAAGGGGGCAGTGTAGCAGTGTAATTTCATCTATTGGGGCAGGAGTGGGGCATCTGAATAAATGGAAATTTTTTGAATTTTGATCATGGGAGTGTTATTCTTTGAACCGACACAATAGGTAACTCACTTCAAAGAGGGGAAAAATGTAGACACATTAAATGTCCTGATTGATACTAGATATCTGATTCTGATTAGCTAACATTGTTTCGTCTAAAATCATCTCAAATTGATCAATTAATGGAATAACCAACATTATTTAATTAAAATTAGTAAATTCAACTATTAATCAAATAATTAAATTTATTGATTAATTCATCTCTCTTATAACTAATTTTCATCAGATTTAATTAAACCCCCCTAAGTCTTCTTATTTGATTAAAATAAATTAAATCAAATATCCCAAACCCCCTAACCTCTTCCAATTAATTAATTTTAAATTAATTAATCCAAATCACCTTTTAATAATCATTAATCATATCCTTTAGCTTTGAACTCTTCAAGAGTTAAATCAACCATGGTCAATTAACCTGGTTACACATAAAATCAAGTTCTTCTATTTATTTAATTCCTCAATTATCCTCACAAAGACATATTCTAAGGAATATTCCTCTCAACCACCTCTCATTCAATTTCCCTCCAAAGGTTTTCAAAAGCGTATCACATTCTCTTACATTTGCAATAAATTCTCTTACAACCTTTCAAATCCTCTTACATCCTCTCAAATCTCAATGTTCAATTCCTCTTACACCATTTTTAAATTCTCAACCAACAACATTTAATTCTCTTCCATCCTCCTCCACTCACACATTTCCAAAAATGTGCTCCATCCTCATCCAATAAAATTGTGACATTTGACACATTCTCATTAGCTCTCAATTTATCACACATTTATCAAATCCTCTCATTCTTCAACCCTTGGCTTCTATCAATAGAGGCATTCTTTTCACAATATGGATCCACAACTTGATGCATATAGTTATTTGAGTTCGTAGGTTTTCATCATCTTCAAGCATCTTAGCTAGACACTATTGAATTTGACACCATTTTCTGATGGATGTTCGTCGATGGTTCAAAAAATATTTGTTGGAAAAGCAACAAAATGATGAAAACATTTTTGTCATTGTTTTTTCATCGCAAGTCTGATGAGAAATCAAACGTTGAAATAACAGTGTAGATTCATTGGTCATCTACATCATAAAATGGCTCAGATTTTTGTCAGAATATTGATGAAATGGGCGTTGAAATAAAAACAGAAGTTCATCACCATTTCGACAAAATGGGCAAGTATTTATGATGAAGCCTTCACCGTAGCTAAGCAACTTCGTAGGACTTTTTGTGTGATTCATCAGTGACGTTCATCAAAATTATGATGAAATGGGCAAGGAGTTATGATGAAGCCTTCATCGTAGCTAAACAACTTCGTCGAACCTTTTCTGTGATTTGTCAGTGGACTTCATCAAAATTGCAATGAAATGGACAAGGAGTTACGATGAATCCTTCATCGCAGCTATAGCAACTTCGTTAGACCTTTTCAGTGATTCGTCAGTTGTGTTCGTCGAAATTTCGACAAAACAATGCAATGTTTTTAAAAATATATATATACGTTGAAATGTACCATCGGTGAGAGATCAATCAAGTCGCATCCCTTCATATTCAAATCTCGGGCAGTTATTTTATTCAGTCATTTTCCATGTTTATTAGACACCCACTGAGATGTCATGTAGTTTCGTCGATGCCTTGAGTCTCTTCGACAGTCAATATTACATATCGCTTTGGTGTCACACAGTCTCATCAATGTTTTGAGTCTCACCAATAGCTAATAGATCATATGTCGCTATGGTGTCATGCAGTCGTACCAACATTTTGAGTCTCCCTAAGTATTATTCCTTCGGTCTTAAGTGTATCGCTATGATTCTCACCAATGATAACTTATCGTTGTGACTTTGGGGGTTGTTGGGACTTTCCTTCAACTACTTAATTGAGCCTCTAAACCCTTCAGAGCTGTCAATTTTTCCACTAACCTGTTATGCACAAAAGTCAAATTTTAGAGTTATTTCACCACTAAAAATAGAAGAAACAGAGCTTTGAAACCAAATCCACACACAACACAATGTAGTATTCATACAAAGCCATACAAACAAACTAAACTCAGAAAATTGGAATGGAAACAACTTGAAATTATGATGCAGAGCATGGATTCAGGGTATAAAGAATCATTTTTCTGCCACCATAGTGAAAAGTTAGCACTTTCTTTCATCTATGCATATTGGTTTGATGTTTCAAACGGTTCATTTCTTATATTGAAAAGTGCATTACCTTATTGAGCTTCTCTTGGTTTCAATAATAGTTTAATATTCTCTACTTAATAGGGCCAACCACGTGATGGTGGAAGCTCATTTGGCCCCTCCCCCCTCCTCACATCACTCTCAATTCCCCATACCCAATCATATAACATTAATCATTCATTCATCCATTAATAACATATAACATTCATTCATTAACATATAACATTCATTCATTAACATATAACATTCTTTCATTAACATATTCACATTCATTCATTAACATATAATATTCATTCTTTCAGTTTTTACATATTATCAAAACTATGGTTGTCATGATATGATTACAATCACTTTTTTCTTTGTTTTTTTTAAAGCTACATAAATCTGAAGTGGAGTATCATTTTATAAATCAATATCTATCCCCCCTTTAGTTGTTATGCCCTCTTCTTGTCATCTTAATGTATGCCTAGTCATCTTCTCATGACGTGGATGTCGCTGCAAGGGGGGGTCTGCTGCAATAAGAAAGAAATTTTAAAATGATATGTTTTATTATTATTGTTACAAGTATTTCATTAATTAAAATAACATTAGAGTGGTTCTCTTTACCTGATGGGTCCACATCATGTTCCTAAACTTTTGTTATAGACTCATGCTCAACATGTTGAACACCCTCTAAATCCTGTTCTGTCGTTGAAACACGAAAGGTTGCATTAATTACTACACCAATTGAAATTAAATATGTTTAAGAGAACATGCAGGTGGTCCTCTTTACCTAATGGGGCCACATCATGTTCCTGATCTTCTCTAGCCTGATCATGCTCAACACGTTGATCACACTCTACATGCTCCAAAGTTGAAACACAAAAGGTTGCATTAATTAATACACCAATTGCAATTAAATATGTTTAAAAGAACTTTAGAGTGGTCCTCTTTACCTTATGGGGCCACATCATATTCCTGATCTTCTCTAACCTGATCATGCTCAACATGTTGATCACGCTCTACATGCTCTAAAGTATTGGGATGCACACCATGACCTTCATCTGCACGTTGTGCTCCACCCTCACTAGGCTGCATTTCAATGTCATGTGCAGTATTATCAATGCTTGAATGTTTAAAACAAATAGGCATGTAATTACTTTATGGTGGAAACTAATATTGAATAGATTACACAAGTATTTAATCTTAAATAAACTTTATTGAGTTTATTTACCTGCATGTCAGATGTAGTGGAAGGTTGCATTTGCCCAGTCAAGACTCTTACGCATTCAGCCACAGCTCCATAGCCTTGCTAGAAGGCAATCTTCAGGTCCTCTTCTGTGGGAACTCTGTTGAATTCAGAGCCCTACATTTTCGCATAAGATCATGAATTTTGCTTCAGTGGCGTGATAAAACCAAAATTGTTTTCAATTTATTATTTGGATACTATATTTCATTTATTGATACTTACAATTTGTGCGGCTAATTTCATATAACCACCAAAGCCAAGTTTTTGCTGCCCATGTTTTTCTAGTCTTTCCTTTGTTGCCTTCAATGTGTCGGACAACCTATGAAAAGTTTGAATTACATTAGATTATGTAAAAAGAAAGAGTAATCAGTAGATAATTACATTGTTGATAGTATCACATACCTTCCTTGGCCTGGTGGTGTCTTTCCTTTTTTCTTTTTAGCGTTCTCCTTTCCATCTGACACCAGGTCCTTCCACTCCCTCTCTAGAATCATGGGGGGATGCTCGTACTTTTTGTTCTTCTCTAAATGTGACCTATATTGGTCCCTCACATACTTTAGATAGGTACCAACTTTCTTAAGGACCTTGGTTTGGTTGAATGTTTTATCATTGAATAACACAACTAAACGGTTAATGAGATCATCTTTTAAATCTTGATTTTGGGCATCCACCATGTACATATGGTGGGCCTAAAGAGCTCCAATGTAATATCACTTAGATGTTTATAAAAAACATCATTTCCTGCAAAATGATCATGGGATCAATAGTCTAAAAAGAGTGATCAATAAGTAAATTTTAATTGGATTCTATATAATAATAATTAAAACATTTTAAAGTACCTGGGACCTTCTCTATCTTTATGGGAATGAAATCCTTGGTCACCACAAGTGTGACTGGCAATGTTCCCATCCTAGTAATACAAGAAGATCCAAGAAATGCTACTAAAAAATCACCAGTACTAGTGACCTTTGCATCCCTAGGTACATGTCCTGATGCATGTTATGGCATGTGTTCACTGTTAGAGGGTGCATTAACAGATGCCTGCATGGTATGTGTTTCCGACACTTCAGATGAAAATATAGGCATGAATGATGGGGGTAGATGATGTGATGTATGTGTAGGAAGATCAAGATGGACACCTGTACCAACTCCTACTCCTCGGGTAGCAATTGCAGTACCCTAATCATGGCCAGGAGCATTATGAGGAGGGAAATAACCCTATAAAAACAACACATATTTTAGTTCATGACATAAAAGAGTACAAAATATAAAACCATGAATGAACATATGTTATAATTAAAGACCTCATGACAACTTACTTGCAAGTTTTCTAATCTTTCAATCAATATTTTAACCCTCTCTCTTATCTCATCTATTTGAGGCACTATGAACATCAACTTAACCATTTCTTCATTGCATTTTTTTTGGATCTTCTTTATCGTATCGAGATGTTTTGCTAAATAAGCAATGTCATCATCACAAAATATTGACTGCACCTCACTATGGATGCTCTCCTCTACTGTTGGTGCCTTTCCCTGTTCAGTCAATTGCAACAAGAATATTAAAAACATTATTGAAATTAACCCAAAAACTTATGAAAAAAACATAATAATAAAATATTTTGCTTGTATGTAATTTGTACAATTACAATGAGGTAAACCTGTCGAGTAGAAGTGCCTAAAGATACATCGTGATCTATGCTCTTTGCCAGAGCCTTCTCTTTACAATCAATGTCCTGCTGTGACAAAAATTAAATATAAAAAAACATTACCAAAATGAAACCAATAGACTTACGAAAAAAAACATAAGAATAAAATGGTATATTGGAGTCATTAATTGGAGGTTGGGTAAAATGGTACATAGTATGTACCACCCCCATAGTAACTATTTTGTAACTAAGTGATTCAAATTGTAATCAATTAGCAACTCTTCCCCTGCAGTTATTGATTTTATCGCACATACGAATACACGGTTTCCCTCACGCACCTCGAATATGCAATTGGGTTGCTTATTTGTTGACCCAGGTCGTGTATATTTATAAACCCTACAATATTCCCTGATGCTTTTGGCCTTCCATCAATGTACATAGCCACTCCTTTATTTTGATCCTTATCTTTTAGTTGTATATAATTTGCTGACAGTGCATACCTATGCATACTTCATGTATATCGAACTAGTTGCATCCAATCTTTGTAACTGTAACAGGGTCTAACATACTCCATCAATTTAGTAACTTTTTCGTAAAAAACTTTTATTTCGTCCATGCAAAATAGGCCCAAACCATGTAATGATGTTGGTGCTATACAATATATCCTCTCATTGACACAAAAATCAGTGTTTATTGGAGGAAGTTCCTTGGGTACCCATTGTTTCTGTAGATGTTTGTACCTCAAGGGCACCTCAACATCTCCTATTCTCTCATCATCATAAGAACATGACCCCCCTTCAGTAAGAAAAAATTATGTGTTTATGGAATTTTCTTCTAATATTTTGACCTCTAGTTGATCTCCCGCTTTTAGACATACTACATGTCTCACTTTCCTCTTCTCTTCCTGAATTTCCCTCCCTCGATGAAAACAGATCTGACAAATACCTATTTGGTGGTACCTACACTCATAAGGATGTTGGATGAAGTTCTTTCATGGTGATGTGATCCCAAGGTGTCATTATGATTAATCTATCATTTCATTACTAGAATTTCATAGGTTATAAGGTATTCAAGTCTTGATAGATTACAAGCTATTGTTACTACTGTCCAAATGTGTCCATCACAAATCAAATCTACTTAACGTTTTAACTCCCAAACTTTGTAACAAGTGTTAAATGTGACTATGGTCCACCAGCTACACAACCAAAGCCTCAAATGTATTCTCTAATTGTAATCAAAGGACTTTTTCTCTTCATTCAAGTAAATAAACTTGAAGGGAAACACCACCAAGTGGTTTATTGAACACCCACATGACTAAAAATAGCTGCAAATTTACATTTAATTTCCATATGTCTAAGTGGTTAATGAGGAGGGAGTGTGTACTAGGTCTAGTTAAGTCATCATAAGTTTATGCTTTGGCAATAATTTTTTTTAAAGTCATATTAAATCTTCCTATGTCTAATTGCTAGGAGACTTTTGGTATGTTTTAAGGTAGGATGATTGATAAAAGAGCCCAAAGACTAGCCTTTCTCCATGGTATCCAGGTACACATAGCAACGGTCTTCTCTTATACGGTTGGACTATATGGTTGGACATGATTTAAAGAACTTAGCTAGGAATTATTCATTTAACCTAAGGTTTTGTCATAATTCCATCATTGGAAAAGTATGATTGAATACTTCTATTATGAAGAATTGGTCTATGTGCCTCTAGTAATCACTATAAATGTTTGTAAGGATAAAATGACTAATTGCATCATGTAGGAGAGAATCAACTTTGAGTTCTTCAAATATTATATTCCTCTATTCATAATTTTTAAGGGTTTTGTGTGGAGGAGGTTATCACTACCAAGAAGGGAGGAGACCTTTCCATGTATTCTTTTATAATTTTCATTATTCATATTTATTTTACACTTACATTTACAAATACACATACATATGCATTTACTATTTTTATTTATTTCTCATGTAGTTTAATAGTTTGAGTGATTTCATATTATATGTGTTGAAGACTTTAGAATTTCAATTACATTAATTTATGGATATGTTGTATCTATAACACTACAAAACCATATGCTCTTTGCATTTACACTTGCATTTAGAAACACACATTTATATACATAGATATAGATTTCTTTAGTGATATGTTGCATTTATTGTTGTAGGAGAGCATCTAGTAATTGCATTTACATTTACATTTAAAAATACATATACATGCATACATACATACATACATACATACATACATACATATATATATGTATATATGTGTGTGTGTGTGTGTGTGTGTGTGTGTGTTTGTGTGTGCATGTATATCATTTATATTAAGTGTTCATAAACAACCCATTAGCTCTGCATGTGGATAAAAATTCATAAAATTAGATCTCCCATACATATTTTGTTGAAACCTAGGCTTGAACCTCTCATTTCACATGCTTTTCTTCACAAAACTATTGAGGACAACATCTATACCTTCTTTATTTCTCATCCTACACCCTATTTTTGATGATAGCCTAGGCATGAAATTCTTGAAGTTTTTTGTTGTTGCATCAACCATTCTCAGTGGGCATGATGAACAAGAAGATTCTATGGGGAGATTGTTGTTGTAACAAATTTTTGGAATATCACAAGGCAGTCCAATTGGCTAGTGACACATGTATTTTCTGAGCCGATGATTGTTTACTCCTCCATTTTCTATAAGAAGGATTTCAAGGCCAGAAGTACATGTTAGCAAGTTAGATATTTTTGGTCGAGTCTAGATGAAGTTGCAGAGAAAATTCTAAAGTCTGACGGTTTTAGGGAAAATGCAATTTAGGTTTTGAGTCATTCTATAGTAGGATTTGAATTCATGGGGATTTGATGTTTTATAACATTACTGACATTTGAATTGATATGATTAATTCAAACTCATGTCTCTCCATTGTACAAGCATATCTAAATTTTGATTAAAATGATGAAGGGTTGTTTCATTCATCTCACTGTTGTGGTGTGTATGATTCTTGTTTTAGGTTTAATTCAAGGAATTAATTAAAATGCTTGAATGGGATTGTAGGTGGATATGTTTTGTATAAGCTATTTTATTTTTTCTGTCTTATCTTATACCATTTTAAGAGAATGGGGGTGCCAATGTTCAAGAAGATACTTGGAAACTAGGCATGAAAATTGAAGGTTAAAGAGAATGGGGGTGCCAAACTTATAGTACTCATTGCCCCTTGGTCGTCAATTTTCCCTGAGTTCCCTCAACCTCATCCTCGGCGCTTGTATTGACCTTGTTTTCACTCCTGCAAACTCTTCCTCGACACTGATATTGACCTATCTTTCACTCCTCCAAACTCTTTGTCGGTGTTAGTATTGACCTTGTTTTAACTCCAAACTCTTCCTCGGTGCTAGTATTGACCTTATTTTCACTCCTTCAAACTCTTCCTCAGCGCTGATATTGACCTTATTTTCACTCCTCCAAACTCTTCGTCAGCGCTGGTATTGACCTTGTTTTAACTCCAAACTCTTCATTGGAACTGGCATTAACATTTTTTTCAATACTCCAAACTCTTCCTCTGCGATGGCATTGACCTTGTTTTCACTACTCCAAACTCTTCCTCGGCACTAGCATTGACCTTGTTTTCACTACTCCAAACTCTTCCTCGACGCTGGTATTGACCTTTCACTTCTCCAATTTGATGAGCTACAACTTGGTTTCATTAGGTTGTATAGTATGTTAATTAAGTTCAAAATTTTGGCACCATTTAGCTAGGTTTTAATATTCTACAATATAGGTAAGTATATATTAGCTATATTTTACATAATAAATAATATAATTATTTAATTTACTATAAATATATATTATATTCTTTAACAAAATTATTAAATGCGTATAAAATTATTATAATTAATAATTAATAATAAGTATATTTTTTATATAATACATAATATAATTAATATAATATATATTTAATATAATAGTAATATATATTAATATGAGAGAGAGAAACTAAATTTTGATTGGTTGTTTCATGCCAACAATCCAAGGATGGCATGTGTCCTTGGGGAGTTATGCTCAAGGTAGCATGCCATTTGATTAAAGATATGATAATTCTCCTTTAAGACCTCTTTAATGTACCCATTCCACACTTAAGGAGACAAAGATAAATATAGAGAAGAAAATATAGAGAGAGAGAGGGAGATAATGATGAGCATACAAATAGAAAGGGAGACAAAGAGATAGAGAGGGGTAGAGAGATAAAGAGATAAGGATGAATAGATAGAGATATAGGGAAGGTGATTGATTTATCTCTCCCTGTCACTCTCTATATCTCTATATCTCCCACTATCTATGCCACTCTTGCCTCTTCCCCCCTCTATCTATGAAGCTATCTCTCCCTCTCCCCTCTTTCTCTCTCATTCACTCCATCTCTCCCTCCATCTCTCCTACTCTATAGCTCTATCTCTATTTCTCTTTTTATCTCTCTCTCACTCTATTTATCTCTTTCTATCTATATCCCTTTCTCTCCCTCCCCCTCTCTATTTCTCCCTCTCTATCTCTCACCATCTCTCCCTCCCTATCCCCCCTATCCATCAACTCTCTATCTCCACCTCTCTTCCTTTTGCTTCCCATATATCTCCATCTCTCTTTCTCTTGCCATATATCTCTATCTCTCTCTCTTTCTCTCCCCATATATTAACTAAGAAGCCATGCAAGCATACAATAGTATATGTTGGTAAAACTGTAATAATGTTTTATTAAACTATAAGTAACACTTATCTTTCTAATGTCAAGCCTTCTTATAAAAATAGTGTTTTATTAAACTATAAGTAGATTATTGTCACCACTCTTCATTCAACATGAAATGCCCAATGTAGCAATTATTTTGTTTCTTTTGTCAAGTTTCATTAACCAATCTATTTATTGGGTTGAATAAAGTTGTGTTATGACCCTTCATCTCTTTAAAATAATTAGACAATATTAGCAAGATCAGGGAGGGGAGAAAACTAAACTCTTTCAAAATAGGGGTAGTTGTGGGTTTGTTGGTTTTCTTTGTATACTATATACTTAGTTCCTCTAGGATAAATAAGTAACTTTAGATCTTTTTCTTAGTTGTGTATCCTAACTACTATAGAGTAAGCTTTTTCATTTTAATTGACTAATACGTAATAGTTTATGTGTTTAAAGAACTATTTCCATTCTTTGTAGTTTTTACATTGGAATACAAATCATATTTAATTTCATGCCAGTATACTTCTTTCATAAATATATTTGGTTGAAATAAGTGCTTCATAACCCATCTAATAAAATCATAATTAACCTATCAAAAAGGCAATAGGAATTTTCTAAAGAAAAGAAAACTTGACCCAATCATAAGTGTATGGCCTTAAAAGAAAGGAGTGATCCACCTTAGCAATAACAACTACCTGATTTAGACCTGGGTATGTGCAGGATCATGATGGGCCAAAAAGTGGCAACATGAAAAAAGTAGCATTTTAAACTCACCAAAAAATGTGAAAAACACGAGTTGACTTTTTTTTTGGGTTGGCTATCAGTACATTGCTCGATAGCAATGCCCAAGCCAAAGTACTACAAATTGTAT
>VDFB02193867.1:132646185-132715469 GCA_007258455.2 Sequoia sempervirens | reverse complement strand
GGAGAGGGGGTAGGAGGGAGAGACTTGAGAGAGAGAGAGGGTAGATGGTTTAATGGTTTGCGGTTTAAGGGTTAAGGGTTAATGGTTTAGGGTTTAGGGTTATGGATAGTGATGAAACTTCAGAGTTTTGTTCTTTGTGTTCTATTTTATCCTGCCTTTTCTCTCTGGTCATCTATGGTGTTTGGGAAAAGCCTAAGGATGGGATTTTACCTTCGTCTTCATGTAAAACCCTAGTGTTCATCTTACACCTTATATGGGATCTATTTGGACATTACTTTTTGGAAAGGATTTAAAATGACTTAAGCCCCATCGCTTTGTACGTCTAGGCTAGGGCCCCTTTTGTTTTATTTTTTTATTTCCTTCACCTGACTTTATCTTTCCTAAGTATTTTTTTCGTCCCATGTTCTCTCGTTAAAAAAATTTATGTCATTGTTTGTCATTGACCTAGTGATGTCCCCTTATTCCTTTATGGGAGAGGGCCTAGTAGTCGTGCAGAATAACTTTCTCAACATGTAGCAATTGACTGGAATATTGTAGAACCTTCATTTTTTAAAAATGTAGACTAGTCTCTTATTTATCTATAACTAAGGTTTGGAGGCGCGACTCATCATGCAACTTGCCACATCGGTTATTTTTATTTATTTTTAAATATAATATACATACAAAATTACATAATCAATAATAGATAATAGATTTTGGTGAATATATCTAGGTATGTTAATATGATTGAAAAACTAATTTTAATTAAAAAACTTAGTAATATCATTAAAAGGTAAGTTTTTAATTATAAAAATTTAACATTAGAATTATTTAACATTTGAAATAGAAAATTTAAATATTATATTATAATAGTTTATAATTTACTTATATAGTATTTTGGATAATAGAATTTTTTTTGATAGATTTAATATTTTATAAGTTCATTATTGAATTTAAATCTTATAAATATAATTATATATCTTTAATCAATATTATAATTTAAAAATAATAATCAATATTGAACATCTTAGATTTTCGTATAACTTAAATATTAAAAAATTTAATGTATAAGTTTATAAAATATAGTATATTTTCTTTTAAATAAAGATTCAAAGATTATTATATATGTATATTTAAAGATCCATAGAATTATCTTTTTAACTATGAAATTAATATGATTAATTTCATTTATAATTTTATCTTATCTTATCTTTTTAACATTTTTTTGGTATCCTACATAATTTGTTTTCTATAAGTATCATGTTGTATACTCTTTTTATGGAAGGTAGTGTTTTTTCAAGGAGCTTAATAAGTTTTAATAATTTTTAGTCATTTTAAAGATTCTTATTTTTTTATAAAGATAGGTATATTTAGATTAATTTATTTTTTAGGTAATAGAACATCATTAACACAAATATTGGACTAAAATTTCTATCCATGATTTTTTTATAAATATTATTGATGAAAAATAGTTATTATTCTTATTAATTTTTTATTTTATTATATTATTCTTGTTTGCTATAAATTCTATGAGCCATGAATTTTTAGAAGGAAATATTTCTGGAAAAACACTACCCATTTTTTAATAGACATATGCAAATTCTAACATATAACTATTTTTATGTATATTCTTTAGACTTTTGATGGCTTATGTACAATTATGCATATTCTTTTATTTATTATATTTTTCACAATATCATGTTATTCTTGATTAATCACATTATTTGTTTGTCATTTTTATGTATTTTTTTGAAAAATATTTTATCTTTACTTTACATTTATGATAATTTCAAAATTAAAAATTTAAAAATTATAACTAAAAACTTATTTTATTAATCTCTTGAAGTAGGTCCTAATCTTTTGATTAATAACTATCTAAATAGCTATTTCTTTCCTCTATTTCTATAAATGTGTCTCATGTCTCTATTGAAATTTATGAGATGTGTATGTAATTCTTAGCACAACACTCTTAGAAATTAGGATTTATTTTCACTTTTTTCTATTTTATTTTTGTTCATATTAGTGGCTAATTAAATCTTCATTGAAAACCTACAAAGAGCTTGGGTCCTTCAATCTCAAATCTTGTCTAATTTCTTGATGAGAATCATTCACATTGATTCCCAATATTGTGCTCCTTGCATGATACATATATAAAATGCACTTGGTAATTTAGTATGTAGTTGAAATATTAGATAAACAACAAATGGTTCTTTTCATTTTTGGCACATGATTGGCCATTTTTACTATGTTAAATTTTTATTTTCACTTTTATTTTCATTGTTTTCATGTTGTCAAATTTTCATACATTTCTTAGTCTTTTTAAATAAATAAATGAAGATTCTATTAGTGTCCCCAATCTTGCTAAAAATAATGTATAGAGAGAGTACAATATATAAACTATTAATTCTAGAGTATAACAACAAAATGAATTTAAAAACTACTACATACAAACAATGTTTACAATAATTCAAAATAGAGATACCATTCTCCTACAAATACTATGTATAGAAACCCTATCTAGTCACACTTTCACCCTCAAAATCAAGAGAATAATTTCTCATACATTCCTTGATAAACAAAACCTCGTTAATTGAAATCCATAATTTCCCAAATTGAAGAATTAAACACCATGCATAAATTATTTATGATTGGAAGCTCCATGAAAAACACTACCTTCCATATAAAGAGTATACAACATGAAACTTATAGAAAACAAATCATTTAGGATACCAAAAAATTGTTAAAAAGATAAGATAAGATAAAATTATAAATGAAATTAATCATATTAATTTCATATTTAAAAAGATAATTATTCTATGGATCTTTAAATATACATATATATTAATCTTTAAATCTTTATTTTAAAAAAATGTATTATATTTTATAAACTTATACATTAAATTTTAATATTTAAATTATACTAAAATCTAAGATGTTCAATATTGATTATTACTTTTAAATTATAATATTGATTAAAGATATATAATTATATTTATAAGATTTAAATTAAATAATGAATTTAGAAAATATTAAATCAATCAAAATTTTTTCTATTATCCAAAATACTATATAAGTAAATTATAAAATATTATAATATAATATTTAAATTTTCTATTTCAAATGTTAAATAATTCTAATGTTAAATTTTTATAATTAAAAACTTACCTTTTAATGATGTTAGTAAGTTTTTTAATTAAAGTTAGTTTTTCAAGCATATTAATATACATAGATATATTCACCAAAATCTATTATCTATTATTGATTATGTAATTTTTTATGTATAATATATTTTTAATAAAATAAAAATATACTTTTGAAAAATAATATATATTTTTGAAAAATAATATATATATTTAAAAAATTAAAAAATATATTTTTTAAATTAGAAAAATATTAGAATATTTTGAATGTATTCAAATATCAAAATATGATTTTTTTTAAAAATAACTAGCATTTTATTTAAATAATTTATATTAAGAAAACTTTAAAATTTGAAGATTTACCTAAAATCTTATACATTAAAGATTTAAAATTTTATTCTAAAAAAGTTGAACAAACATTCAAATTTATATTCATTTTATATTAAAAAAGTTTAAAATTTAAAGATTTACCTAAAATATTATACATTAAATATTTAAAAAATTTCTATAATAATTTGAACATCAAATCAAATTTAAAAATTAAAAATAAAAAAATTATATTTCTCAAAATTTCTAATAATATTTTTTATTATAGATTTCAAAATTTTAATATCTATGATAATTTAATAGAAACAAATCTTTTTAAAATTTAAATATTTTTATACTAAATATTTATATGTATTTTACATTAAAATAAAACTTTAAATTTTTTTAAAATTTTATTAATATTTTAAGATTTTAATAATTAAATATTGAAATTTTTACATAAAGAAATAAAACAAATATAATATATATTTAATAAAAATAAAATAAAAATATAATCTTATTTCTTAAAATAAATATTAAATTTTTATATTTAAAATCATTTAAATTATTATGAAATGCCATAGTTAGCTAAAAGATGGCGGGGCTTTCATTTATAGTCTTCCAGCAAGTAGTAATTTAACTATGATTTGTATTAAACGTTGATAGTTTGCACAAAGTCTGTTTGCACAGAGTCTTCCATGGAGTCTGACAGCGAGAAAATCAAGAAACTATGGGAGATATATGCTATGCATCCATGCATGAGGTTGAGTGCATTCCTGGGGCTGGATAGCTAGCACCTGGGTGGGCTCCCTCTACCTCCTTTCTTTTCTCATCCTCATACTGACGTGCTAGGAGAGCCACCTAGGAGTTGAGGTGGTGAAAAGGAAGGGGCTATGGGGGACATAGGTGGGTGTGACTAGGAGGCTGGTCATGTGATGGAGGCAAAAAATTTCTTCATAGAGCTCGAGGATGCCATAGGCATCATTCCTTGAAGGAAATTTAATGCAGATTAAATAAGGCACATGTGGAGGGAAGTCATTTGGGTCCCATAGGCTTCTTTGGCCTAATGGACATCATTAAAATTTTTCATTTCATTTCATTTCATATATGTTGGTGGCGACTTTAGTGGCAGAGATTTGCAGCAGAATTCATTTGTTCTGGCGGCGGTGTTCATGGTGAAGCGATCTCTCTTTGTCATTGAAGTCTACGTGGATGGTGTGGCAAATTTTGGTATGGACACGCCAATCTCTTTGAAGTCTTCAGCTAGACAAGCCTCCTTCAGAGGAGTTAAAGACCAATGATTGAAGTAGATTCTCTTAAACAAGGACCCGTTAGTTCTGGTGGTGACCAAATGATCCTCAGAGCTAGTCATTTGGCTAACAAGGAGTTTGACAGGGACAATCTACACATCTCCCAGTTTTTGGCATCTCTTCTGGACAACGGTGAGTCTGAGGTTGTGGCTAAACTACTATTGGTTAGGATGTTTCACAAGGATCCAGTGGGAGGGGTAAATAAAGTGTTGAGTTTTGTGGTGGAGGGAAGAGGCGTCCTAAGACCGAGTGACTTTGCAGCTATTCAAGGTTTGAATGAGGCCGTAAAGCTTTTCCTGTTCCTTCTTGACTTGAGTGGTCTGGCATTGAGCATACACAGAATGGTGGTGGTTGTTGCCATTAAATTCCTAAAGAAATTCTTTAGCCTGATGGCTGTGGGTGATGTCGAGTGGGTAAAAGTCTTTAAATATTTTTATTTTTTAAATAATTTCCTATGAATGCCTTGTATAGTTGTTGGTTCTGATAGTTTTTAGAGTTTATCTCTATGTTCCAATGGTGTCTTTCAGTCCCATAGTTTATAAATTTGATCTATAATGGCTATTTTGGGAGTTTTGGGTGACTGGGGATTCGTATATTTAGGGTCAGGGCCAAACACTTATGGCATTTTGGGTTGGTAGTTGGCTTGGATGGTAGGGTGGTGATTTCTGGATGGAGGGGTCTCCCTGTCTTTGGCTGGTTGGGTCTTGTTTTGACCATCTTCGAGGTGGTTTTTGGTAGTGGTGGTTGGGATGGGTTTGCTGGTAATCAATGGTGGAAGCTTTCCTGCATTTGCAGACGGTTGTACATTTTTTAATCTAATATATAAATCAATCTTGTGAATAAAAAAAAAATCAATTTTTAATCAATTTTTTAGTTTGAATTCTATAAAATATTCAATTAATTAGTTGTATTGTTTGTTATTGTTTAAATTATGATGTCATTGGTTTTTATTTTATGATTATAAATAAGGTTTTTCTTTTAAGTAATGCATAAACAATAATGTGATCATCTTAGATCTAAAACATAAATAAAAAGGTATAGATATATAATTTTCAAAATTACATCTATATTTGATCTTTAATAAAAATATAAACTAATATAATTTAATTAACTCCAATCTAAATCCCAACCCTACTATTAACCCCAATCTTTTAGCCTAATAATAACCCTAAGTGAACACTTATCCTAATTGAACCTTAACCCTGATTTAGCCCAAACCCTAACCTTAACCCTAGCCCTAATTGAACCCTAACCCTAATTAAACTCTAGCCTTGATTGAAATCTAACCCTAATTAAACTCTATCTCTAATTGAACCCCAACCCTAACCTAGACCCTATTTGTTCCTAACCCTAGTATCTCACAAATACAGGATCTAGACCTTGCCAACTTTGGTAAACCTTATTGGATAGTGATAAAAGCTACCTTATCTTTCATTAAGGTAGAAAATTTTTGTTATACAACATGCCCCTTGAAAATTGGAGATAGGCACTGCAAAAAGAAGGTAAACACTAATGAAAATGGTCAGTGGTATTGTGGAAGATGTGATAAAAATTTCCCTGAATTTGATTATAAATATATACTTGAATGCAAAGTGCAAGACCATACTTCATTCACTTGGATTACAACTTTTGAAGAAGTGGCAGAAGAAATTATGGGTGTTACAACAAAAGAATTGAACATTTTGAAGCATGAAAAACAAGATGATTACGTTTTCACACATTATACAAAAGGTCCTTTTCAACAAATACATATTTAAACTTCAAGTGAAAAAAGAGACTTATAATGATGAACAAAGGATTAAATGCATAGTCATAAAAACAACAAAGTTTGATTATTCATCTAAGAGCAAAGCTTTATTAGACTCAATTGCAAAGCTATAGGTTTCATAACATTCAAATGCTTGAATGTATATAATGTTAACAATGTATTCAAACATTTGAAAAAAAAGAAGTGGATATATCTAAGTTAGTTAATGCCATTTTGACATGATATACTTATTTGATGTTGTCAATACTAAATCTAATGATTGATGAACATTTCTTCTTTTAAATTTATTGTTCTTGGTTGATTGTTGTTATGGACAAGTTGGTATGATTACAAATTTGAATGTGTACCCATATATGGGAATTGAGATAAACAATGACACAAACAATAATGAAATCAAATTGATTGCTTTCCAAATTCATATTCATGAAAATGTAAGCTTTTTTTCAAGTCAATAGGCATCTTGATAAATATAACTCTAGGTGTGTTTTACATACATTATTAATTAATATAGGTATACTAATTAATTAAATTATTAACTATATTTTATTTGTATTATATATTGAATTGTTAAAAGATGTAAAAATCTTTATACTAAATATATAGGAAAATAGTTAAAAAATTACATATTTTTCAAAAAATAAAATATAGTGTGTAATTTAAAATACAAATTATATAATTCTTGTAATATTTATATTATTATTTATTAAATATTTTATAGAATTTAAACTAAAAAATTGATTTTATTAATGTAAATGTATCTAATTTAAATTTTGAGTTAGAATATTTATTAAAAAAAAAATTCATTACATTTTTTATATAATAAAATTATTTTTAATATGTTTAAGAATTATTTTATTTTACTTCAAAATTAATTCATTTGTATTTACTAAATATTATTTTAAATATATATATATATATATTTAATAATATTTTTTTTAAATATATATATTTTTTTAATATATATATATTTTATATTATTAATATTTCATAAATAATTTATAAAATATTTTATAAATATATTAAACAAAAAATATATAAAAGTTTAATAGTTGTATGTGGGCTCGAAAATAAAAAATGTGAGGGCTGCAAATTATGTTATTTTCTTCATGGAAGGCAGGCTGTTTGCGATAGCACAGGATGAGTCCCATCATTCTGACAACTGATAGACCGTTAAAGGCAGGCAGGCCATGGTAGGCCATGGTAGGCCATGGATGGGCATACCATTTTGTATGATGCGTAGCCTGCTCCGTCAAGACAAAGAAGATCTATGATAGGAGATTAGAAGTTGAGTCTAGCTACATCTTAGTTGTTCCCTGCCATCCTGCAATAAAAAATTGCAAGATTGTGGAATCACGAGTGGGCGCCATGTGTCTCATTTGATGAAGCCGAAGGAACAAAGAAATACATCAGCCGGCCTTAAAATACATTAAAAGGAGGGTTACTAAAGTGCTTGTGAGATACATGTGCTTCAAATCAACACAAATGTTATAATCTTGAGGGAAAAGCTGCTCGACAGTTAATAAAAAGTATGACAACCATTTTGAAGGAGCGAGATCACCAATGATAAAGATCAACAGTTGCCCGCCATCCCGTGATGGTGCTTTGCAATATTGCGATATCGTGGGAAACCACCAAGTGGATTTCCTTTGTGACATATGACATGGTGGGCCCCTTATTGCCATGTTGGTGATTATGTTAGCTTGTTTTAAAGGTGGCCATCGATGATTTAATCAAACTGAAGGATCGATAGCTCAAATTTAAATCTGCATCAAATATGGTTGGAGTCATTCATGCAGCGCACAATTGAGCTTTAATGGTGGATGATACATTTGTTGGCGTGATTAGATCGACATAAAATCAATTTTCCTATTTTGTTTGTATCACAAAGCATTTAACTATTTTGGGAAGCAGTTTCAGAGTCGAAGGTGGAATTAGGAGTTTCTGCAACCAGAATTTGGGGTTTCTATGAACAAAGCCATGAATTTATTTTCTATGCTTCCCAGTCATTCTGTACTTGAATTTGGGAAAGGATTGGTTGTGTTTGTTAGTGAGTTTTTTTCATAAACGTGTTAGGGCTATAGTTTAATTATAGACTATGAGAAATTGCAATAATTTGTTCTGTAATTTCCTATCTCTGGTTAGTCCTAGCTACTTGAAGTGTAACATTGTAATGAAGCCCTAGTTTTTCTGAGATGGCACCACCCAAGCAACATTCTGGCCAAGTTGAATATTTAAAAAGAAACCTGTACAATGATTTCCTAGATCAATTTCACTTGTCAATGAATGATAGAAAGAAAGGATTAGTTCTGATGCAAGGGAAAATCCTAGGGGAAGGGTTAGTGTATAATTGCTCCAACATTGCTGATGCTAGGGTTCCCCTCACTAGCTTGGAAATGTTCAGATTATGATATGAACAGAGGAATTTGCCTCACCCCTTTTCAAATGGATGGATGTATGATATGGGGAAGCTGGTGGTACCAAATGTGTTCCCTGATGTAGACCTACTTAGGGCAGTGGCCACAAGGTATGACCCCGTCACATGGGTAATTAGGGATAATGATGGAAGGGTTCTATTAAACATTAATAGAGATGATATCCAATAGATTTTTGACTTGAGTGAACTGAGTGAAGACTTGGTTCTTATCAATCTTGAGGAAGTGAAGCAGGAATATGCAAAGTTGAAGTCTCTTTTTAGAGCTAAGTTGCTTCCACCTCATCTGGCTAGGGCAAGAGGTTCTAGATTTCATATCAACCCTAGTGACCAGGAACCTTTCAAATTGAATTGTTTTGCAAACCATTTCTTGGCCACTTTCTATTCATTGTGTCAGATTTTGGGTTTCAATCCTGGTGCAATAATGCCCATTACATACATGTTCATGTGGGTGCAAATACAAAACCCTAACTTCTTTATGACCTATGACTTCACTTCTTTCTTGGTTGAGAGGATGCACGAGGGGTTGTCTAAGATGCAAAAAAATGATATCGACACTCAATTATTTTGGTATTCTATGCTGATGCATATGCTTCTATTTAAGAATGTTGAATTCTTCTCTGAGAAGATGAAATTAAGGCAATCGGTTGATGGAGAAAGATTACCAGTACATATATGGGATGCAGATTTATCTTGTAATAAGGAAAGCACTAGTTATGTGCAATTTGATAATTGTTTTGCTTCAAGATTAAGGGCTAGATTGATGGTGAATGTACCTAGGATCCCTGAGGAATTACTTGATTTCCTTAGGCCAAAGGGGAGGAAGCCAAAATTGAAGGTTTTCCATAAGTGGGGTGACATTATCCAATACCCAGTCAACACTATTTTGAGAGTATATGGTTTTCAAGGAGCCCCTCATATACTACCATACAATGTACTACCAAGAGTGGGGTTTGTAGAAGTTATGTGGTAGATAGGTTGTATTCATGAGGACAACCTCACTAGAAGGGATAAGGGAACATTTTTCTTAGATTATATAGTGGTGTCTAATTTTGCATTTCAAAGGAAGGCTAGACGCATTTTGATAAATTCTTTGTTGATTACCATTTGAGATGTAGTCCAAAGTGGCAACATGATCTTGAGGGTTTCTTTGCTCTTTTTAGACAAAGAATAAAAGTTGTAAAATTTGTTCATGAATTCAACTTCCTTGAGGACCTAATTAGAAATGAGTTCGACCTAAATAGACAGGAGTTGAACAAGGAGAAATGGATAGCTTATATTAAGCTACTAGATGTTGTGCATAAAATGCATCGCAAGTATGATCCACTATTGGAGTTTAGTCCCCATCATAAGAAAATTGATTTTCTAATGGAGAAATTCAAAGAGATTATGTGCACCTTGAGAACCAAGAAGATAAACTTAGAATTGAATCTGGGTGTACAAGAACAAGGTGCTAGGCCAATTGAAACAAGGCCAGTATACCAGCCTACAAAAAGGTGGCCCATTGACAGGAGGAAAAAGGATAGTAGCAGTGATGAGGAAGAAGTGGAAAGAAAAGGAAAGAAAATAATGAAGGTGCCTCCACAACTAGGTCCAAAATTCAAAGTGCCTGGGGTAATCAAAATCATTTATTTAGAATCATCACCAGAAGATAATCCCTCATCACCACCATCTGAGCCAAGCCCTAAGAGACTGCAAAGAATTGATCAACCATAGGAGGATTTGATGGATGAGATTATTGTTATTGATCAAGACATGTAGGTTGGTATGCATTTCCCTCCTAGGCCAGCTGAATTCATTTTATCTGATTTAGATATGAAAGGAAAAAGTGTAAAAGATGCAAGAATGGAAGCATGCAAGGAGTTTCTAGATGATAATACATTTGTAAAAACTCTTGTATTCTTGCAATTGGTATGGAGGATGAAATTTGAAGAATATCAAGATAAATGTAGGTAGAGAAGAGAACTAAGCCCTGACAGGTAAGATCAAGAGAATGATGAGGAGGTAAAAGCTAAATTAATGGAAGAATTCAAGAACATCACTCCTCAAGAAGGAAGAAAATTGGTGAGTCAGGCTGGTGTATTGATTCTTTCTGAATGCGACATTGTAGATGCAGTAGCCTATAATGCTATTATGAAGTCCAAGAATCCCTTTCAAGACTCTAAAGAAGAAGTCAAGGCAACATTGCAAAACTCTTCCTTCAGTGAGGAATATGAAACTTTGGCAATTTGGGCATTGGCCCCACAAGGGAAAAAACCAAATGTTTCTAATATTAATCTAAATTTCAGAGGAGGATTAATAATAAAGAGAGCTTCAGAGGCCTCAACCACCAAGGCCACTAATTTTACTATGAATGTGGCCAAATTGGCCCAAAAGACTATTGAAAGGGAGGAGGCTGAAAAGAAAAGCCTAATGGAGAAGTATAAAATTTTGATTGAAGAATACATCAAGATGCAATAGAGGAATGTTGAGTTGCAAACTGAAGTGGAAAGGTTTAGGTATAGATAGATTGGGGAGACATCAAGTGCTCCAGGGACCAATACATTACCTTCCACAGCATGGTCAGTGCCTCTTGCTTCTCCAATTGTTTCCACACCAAGGTCTCCTAGTTAGAATCCTACCCTCACCCCTCCTTTAGAACAAATTTATGAAGAAATAAAATGCTCTGTTGATCCTACGAAGAAGCAACTCATGCAAAAAATTGATGAATTATAGACATCGGTAAAGGTAAGAGAGGAGGGATTTCTTTCAAAGGAAAAAGAGATTGTTACTACTGTCTTGAGGAATTTAAATGAAAAGGTAGATAGTAAATTTCTATCTATACATTCTTTATATTCTTTTTTGTTGGAAGCAATAAAGAAGATTGATAGGGATCAAGAGAGTGATACCAATAATTGAAAATTGGATCCCTAGGGCCAGTGATTTGGATATCATGTATAAATCCTCAAGGTTTGATATAAATAATAGGCCCCAATTATTAAAGCCTACTCATGTGCTATTAAAATCATTGCAAGGTTTTTAGACCTTACGAGATGACTTGAGTAGGAAGATTAGGGAGTTGGCAAAGAATTTCAATGATTGGGGTAACACATTGTTACCTGATATAATTGATGAGCAAGGGAAAATCAGAACACTCCAACAATGGTAGGATCAAACAAGTAAGGTCATTAGTGATCAAATTAAATTAATTTGTGATGACTCAAATTATGATTTGTTGGTGAGTTGTATGGATAAGATTATTAGTACTAGCTCATTTTTAGAATCTTTTGAAAGAGATGCAAATCAAGTAGCGGTAAAATACATGCCTTATAGTACAAAGGAAAATGAGGTGATTAATTTTGATTGGCTGACTAATGAAGAATGCCAAAAATGGGTAGCTAAGTATTTGAATGAGGAAGAGTAAAAGGAATGAGCTGCTAATAGGTGGTAAATTAGATGTTGTGATTACAATAGTTCCAGTTTTGCGTTGATGACATTCTCTGCGTGGGTTTCTTGTGGTTTTTTGTTATTACATCAACTTTTCTCAGCTGACATGATGAACAAGAATATTCTCCAGGGTGATTGGTGTTGTAACAATTTTTGGAATATCACTAGGTGCTCCAATTGGTTGGTGACATGTGTACTTTCTAGCTTGATGCTTGTTTGCTCCTTCATTTTCTATGAGAAGGATTTCAAGGCCAGAAGTACGAGTTGGCAAGTTAGATAATTTTGGTCGAATATAGGTGAAGTTGCAGAGCAAATTGTAAAGATCGATGGATTTAGAGAAAAATGCAATTTAGGTTTTGAGTCATTTTGTAACAGGTCTTGAGTTCATGGGGATTTAATGTTATATAATAGTACTAGCATTTGAGTTGCAGTGATAAATTCAAACTCATGTCTCTCCACTGTACATGCATATCTGAACTTTGAATACATAACTAAGGGTTGTTTCATTCATCTCACTGTTGTGGTGCGTATGAATCTATTTTAGCTTTAATTCAAGAAATTAATTGTAATGCTTGAATGGGATTATAGGTAGATATGTTCTGTATAAGGATTTGATAAAAATTATTTAGTTAGAATACATATTGATGAGATTGTAATGCAATTTTGTCTAGAATTTCATATGTTATGCATTAAATCTGTCATATATCTTTAGATACTTATGAATTTGACTCTTGCAATGGATATATGGCACTCATCTAAGTATGATTCAATATTTGTTTGTCTTTTCCTAGAGCTTGCTACAAATTGCAAATCAATGACTATCTTATATTATGGATTGTGTTATAATTATCTCATGCTCAAGATAGTTGATATTACTGATCAATAGCCAATTCAATTAAGTATTATCCTATCGTGTTGAGCTATTAAGTGAGATAATCTGTTAGAGTTAATGTTGTTTATGGTAATGGTGCAGAGGTTGTAAACACATTAAGGGATCCCCCTCCCAGGTCTTACAGAGCCCGAAGTGTAGGAGGCTTTGTTCAAGTCCTCACATGGCTATAGATCAATCATCCTGTGATCTTAGTCGTTCCCCGCCATCCTGCGATGACCCCACCAGTTGATCGCAATATCATGGGCGAGCGCCATGTGTCTCATCCGGTGAAGCCAAGGGAATGATAAATACTTTGATGCGTCTTTAATACATTATGCCGCGGGTTATATTTATTCATGTCTTAATATTAGTTTATAAATTGAATATTAATTATAAATATTTTAAGATAAATTAAGTATTTCAATCTAAAATTTTAATATTTGACATTACAAATAAAATTAAACTCAATTCTAATTTTCAAAATTCATAAAATATTTATTATATATTTAGTTTTACTAATTATCTAATACAATTAAATTAAATTAAATTAAGTATTCATTTTATATTAATTAAACAATTATTAATTAAAATTTTAGAATAAATTAAGAAATAATATCTATATAAAACCAACTTTTCTATTTTTTTATGTGTCCAAATCATTTCATTTTCTAAAATTATACTAAATTCTAGATATCATTATTAAATACAAAACTTTATTCTATTATAATCCTAACCCTAGTTAAACCCTAACCCTAATTGAACACTAAATCTAATTGTAATTGACCACTAAGCATAATTGAATTCTACCCCTAACCCTAACCCTAACTCTAACTAAACCCTAAACCTAACTCTAATCAAAACCTAACCCAAACCTACTTGATTCATAATCCCAACCCTAACCCAAACCCTAATTGAACTTTAAAATTAACCTTAATTAAGTATTAACCCTAATTGAACATTTATTGAACAGTAGTCCTAATTGTACCATAACCCTAACTTTGAACTACAATTGAACTCTAATCCTAACCCTAACAATAATTCTTATCCTAATTGAACCTTAACCCCAACTCCAACCTTAACCTTGACCCTATTTGAACTCTTATTGAATTCATAACCTTAATTAAACTCCAACCTCATCCTCAATCCTAACCCAAATTGAACATTAATTGAACCCTAAACCTAACCCTAAGTGAACACTAATCCTAATTGAAATCTAAATTTTTAGTTGAAAATATTAAAGTGCCTTAGATTTTCCCATTCATCGTCATTTATCATTCAATTCCTAATAGAACTCCAAAAATTTATAATTTTATAATGTTTTAATACACACCTAATATTAAGGGTTTAGAGTTTAAGGGTTAATGGTTTAAGGGTTTAGAGTTTAAGGGTTAAGGGTTTAAGGTTTAGGGTTAAGGGTAGAGGGGAGAGAGATAGAGAGAGTGAGTTAAGAGGGTAGAGGGTAGAGGGTTTAAGGGTTTGGGGTTTTAAGAGTTATGGGGTAGAGGGGGAGAGAGATAGAGGGATTCAGTGAGAGGGAGATGGAGGGAGTGGGAGAGAGATAGAGAGTAGAGGGTTAAGGGTAGAGGGTAGAAGGTAGAGGGTTAAGGGTGAGAGGATAAGAGAGTAGAGAGAGAGGAGGGAGTGGAGGGTGAGACTTGAGAGAGACAGGGAAAGAGAGAGTGGGAGAGAGATATGGGGTAGAGGGTTTAAGGATTTATAGTTTAAGGGTTAACGGTTTGAGGTTTATGGTTAAGGGTTTAAGTTTTAGGGTTTAAGGGTAGAGGGGAGACACATAGAGGTAGTGATTGAGAGATAGATAGAAACCTAAGAGAGGGAGAGGGGGTAGGAGTGAGAGACGAGAGAGAGAGAGAGAGGGTAGAGGGTAGAGGGCTTGGAGTTTAAGGGTTAAGGGTTTAGGGTTTAGGGTTATGGGTAGAGGGGAGAGAGATAGAGGGATTCAGTGAGAGAGAGGATTCATCTCATTGTTGTGGTGTGTATAATCCTTATTTTAGCTTCCATTCAAGGAATTAATTAAAATGCTTGAATGGGATTATAGGCGGATATGTTTTGTATAAGGATTTGATAAGTAGTATTGGGTGAGAATGCATACTGATGAAATTGTAACACAATATTGTCAGGGATCTTATAAGTTATATGTTATGTATTAAATCTATCATAAACCTTTATATGCTTATGAATTTGACTCCTGCAATGGATATATGGCATTGATCTAAGTTGTACTTATTTGTGTAGTTCAATAATTATTTGTCTTTGCCTAGAGCTTGCTACAAATTTCAAATTAATGACTATATTTTACTATGGACTGTGTTATAGTTATCTCATGCTCCACATAGTTGATATTATAGGTGAACAGCCAATTTTATTTGATATTATCCTATTGTGTTTAGCTATTCAATGGGATTATTTTTTACGTGTTAATGTTGTTTATGATATTGGTGTAGAAGTTGTAAATAGATTAATGGATCACCCTCTTGGGTCTTGCAGAGCCCAAAGTGTAGGAGGCTTTTTAAAGTTCGCATTAGTTAGTCCAGGTCCTTCAAGCTGCCCTTGATTGGAATTGGCAATCCCATAGGTAAATTAGAAGACCAACATGGTTACAATGTAAAAAACAAACCAACACCCTCTACCTTTAACCCTAAACCCTTAACCATTAACCCTTAAACTCTAAACCCTTAAACCCTCTACCCTCTATCTCTCTCCCACTCTAAACTCTAAACCTTTCCTTGTATTCTTTTATAATTTTCATTACTCTTATTTATTTTACACTTCATTTACAAATACACATATATATGCATTTACTGTTTTCATTTATTTCTCATGTAGTTTAATAGTTTGATCGATTTCATATTATATGTGTTGAAGACTTTAGAATTTCAAGTACATTAATTTATGGATATGTTGTATCTATAACACTACAAAACCATATGCTCTTTGCATTTACACTTGCATTTAGAAATACACATTTATATACATAGATATAGATTTCTTTAATAATATGTTGCATTTATTGTTCTAGGAGAGCATCCAGTAATTGCATTTACATTTACATTTAAAAATAAATACATACATACATACATACATACATACATACATACATACATATGTGTGTGTGTGTGTGTGTTTATGCATATCATTTATATTCAATGTTCAAAAATAACCCATTAGGTCTGCACATGGATAAAAATTTATAAAATCAGATCTCCCATACATGTTTTGTTGAAACCTAGGCTTGAAACTCTCATTTCACATGTTTTTCTTCACAAAACTCTTGAGGACAATAGCTATACCTTCTTTATTTCTCATCCTACACCCTATTCATGCATCCTACAATTACAATAGTATCCATGGGGCCTCTTACACAAGCTACAGTAATCACAAAAAGTGTAAGAGCCCCTTTATATCATGTTTGGACTACAAAACCCTCAAAAACAAGGTAACTGGGTTGTATGCAAAGAAATGAAGTTTTCTAACTCAAATCAATGCCTTAAGCCTTGAAATCAGATTCAAATCAAAGCTAACACATATCTTCATGACCTGGAATTGATTTCACATCAAGATATGGCTACATGTGACCATACAGTGCTGCATAATAGGAAAAATACAGAAATTTTGAAGAAAAACACATTTTTTCGAATGTGAAGAGCTTGTATTTTGAATCCTCAACCATAATCAACCATTATAATGATCACTTTATGCCTTTTAAAGGCCTTTACACATCAAGCACTGAACAACCACCTTTATAATTGACTTTTTAATCTTTTATGATCACATGAAATATAAAACACACTAATTTCAAGGTTGTTAACATCACTATTGAAATGTTTTAATATTTTGACCTTTCAAACATTAAAAAGTAAATCATTAAATTAATTATGTAATGGCATAAAATTTTAAAAAATCATGAATTAATTATGTAACCACATAAGTAAAATATAATTCTATCAAGAAATTAATATCAAATAGATAATATAATCACATAACTTATACATTTCATTGTCATTGATTTTCTTCTTCATCCAACTCTTTGTCTATATCATTTGATCCAGATTCGACATTGTAAGGATTGGTCATATCATCATCGTCATCATCGATATCAGTTTCGATAATGTCATTATCCACACGGATATCATCTTCATGAACATTAACTCCTACATCATCATAATCTAGTTCCTCCTCTTCGACATCTTCGTTAGGGACATCATCAACTAACTGTTGGTCTTGATCATCATCTACATCATCTTCTAGTTCTTCGGTATTTTCTTCTTCCACCACATTATACTTTATTGGCCTTCCTCTTGGATCATGTCTAACAAAAAATGACCAACCCAGTTTACCTAGAACCTTTGAGTAAAATACCTGTTCACATTGGCTTGGAAGAACATAGGGCTCATTTCTAGCTCACTCGATCAACCTTGTAAATTAACCATGGTAAATCCATTATCATGTTCAATAATAGTTCTCTCAGGATCATTTTCATTCAATCGTAGCCTATACCATAGGATGACAAATAAAATTAATCTGAAGGACTTAAAGTCACACTCAAGTATATCATCCAAAATCCCATTGTATCGATTTTCTGAAACTTCTGGATGTATGTCGCTTCTAGATGAAACATTAGTCACCTGAAAGACTGCAGTTTTACTAGAATCACAAGTTTTCTTCATGTCATCCAACATTTTGATTCAAAATTTACGACCATTATAGCACATAGCCTTGTGGTGTTTCACTTGCAATATGTCAAACATGTAAAAATTATTGCAATATTCTCAGTTGATAAACATATTTATTCTTGGCTAAATGTATGCAAAGAAAACAATCTCAACATATATATACATCAGCATAATTGAAAATAATTAAATAATATGGGTGATTAATATATTTATACGTACCTTTTTATCTCTTAAACCATATGCTAAATCAATTTCCCTTTGTGTAACATTGGAATCTCCATTATGATGAGCTTCTTTAACCAATAAAGCCACACCTTCCCATGTTAATATGCGACCAGATTGTTGACATCATTCAATAGATACCATCATCCAATCAAAATTTTTGGTGACGTACAAATGTAGTGCATCCCACTCTCGACCAACTATATAAAAAAATTTGAAATTCGCACATGACATATAATTAGTTAAATACCACAATATATGACCTTAATTTATAATTGATGTATATTGAAGATTAAAAATTAAATAAGTACAATATACATAAAAACCATATGTAAAATGTATTCCAATTAATCTCCATGACCATCTTATAATTACCTCTCACTTTCCTCAATCTTCCTTTCCCCATCAGGTACTCCCCTATGAATTTGTTAATGGAGTTGGGATCCCAAATGCGATCTACATGGATCTTTGCTGCAAACTTAGGAAGATATTCACTAATGTACACCATGGTCTGGTATACCATATAACCCTCCACCATAGAACCCTCAAGATGTGGTTTTTTTCTAACCAAAGCCTTCAAAAATTTCAAGTGCCTCTCAACCATCCACATTGACCTTGTGTGTATAGGTCCACATAATTCAATCTCCTCAACCTAGTGTATGAGGTAGTGTTCTTGTGCATTGAAAAATGTTGAAGGTAGACACTTTTTCATTTCACACATTAGACGAGGAATTTTTATCTTTCAATAATTTAGATCTTCTTTATGGATTTCTTTAGATGACAACCATCTACAAGTGATTCAAGGTGCAAATATATTAACGAGATTTAACAAAAATATATAGTATATTACATAACAAGTAAAATAAATGGCAATTATAAGATGTATACAATGAATTGAACAAATCTCGCTACTTACCTCATGTATTTTCCAAGATCATATATAACTTGCTTGACATTGTTGTCAAATTTGTCTAGGAGAGATAGAGGTAGAACATATTGCAACAATTATAAAATGATCTTTTCATTATTTTTCCAAAAGTAGTAAAAACAATACACTAAAAATTACATGCATTATACAAGTGTATATAATATACCAGAATAATTACCTTAATGAAGGTATGCCAATCATGTGTTTTTATCGCTGACCCAAATTCACATTTCTTTGTTATTATATTATTTATGTTCACAGCAAATCCTATGGGAATTCAAATTTTTCGTATGACTTCTTTTATAGCATTGCTTTGTTGCTCTCTTAATAACCAAGGAAGGGCACATATAGTAATTTGGTCTCCATCGCTATTTAATTGAATGGCATTTTTCATTGCATGATTAGCTTCCTGAATTTCACTACAAATTTTGAAATTTTTTAATTTTTCATGCCTTCCATCCAATATTTTCCATAACGTTTCAGTTATATTCTTTCCAATATACATTGTATCAAACAAATGCACAACTTGTAGCTGCTCATAGTAGGGCAACCTACTAAATTTTTTGGGATAACTTTTTAGTGCCTGTGGAAGCCAACCATTAATGCCTTGGCGACCTTCATGAAGCATAAAAGTCAAAAAAATTAACAACGACAATCATTGTCAATTACAACATGATTAAACACAACACAATATAAAAATATAAATTCAAAACATATCATATATGATAGATAAACAATTTGATCTGATGTATAACCTTGATGATTAATTCTATTATATTCCAGCTTCCATAGGCGAGGTGTCATTCTTCGTGGTTTTTATGTAGTCTCCTCTTTCCCATTGAAAAAATATTTTATAGTAGTTTGATACTTATGATTTCCATGGAGGAAGTGCCTATACTCATCAAACACCTGCTTTCCTAAACTTGTTGAACGACGGGATTTCATCTTTGGACCACAAATTGGACATGCAAACTTTCCCTTTGTTTGAAGACCTGGAAGATCATATATAATTGGATTAAATATGTCAATTTTTATAATTATATATAATGAATAGATTATTTTAAAAATATGCATGATATCTACTTCATCAAATTAAATGTTGTTAAAGTGTAGTCGAATGTTATAACATACCACAAAAATGCATTAGCCCTAGGGCATCATGAATTTTCCATACAAGCATTGCATGGAATTGAAATTGTCTTTCTCCTATTGGTCTAGAGACGTCATACATAGTGACGCCATTCCATAACTTTAGTGACTCGTTGATAAGAGGCTCAATATATACATTCATATCTTTAACTTGGTACTTACCTAGTTGAATAAATATAAATATTACATAATTATTACAACCATTTTACTGCAATATATAAATTAATGTATATTACTATTGAATGAAAAAAATATAAGTCATTATATAACAAATAAGACAAAGGAGATGCTACTAGACATTAAAGAAAATTGATGTAAACAAATACCTGGAACAATCATTGACAACAATATGTGCTCCCTCTTTATTGACATCCATGGAGGAATGTTATTGTTGATAACAAAAACAAGCCACACTGAGTAAATAGATCTCAGCTCTCCAAATGGATTGACACTATCCACTCCCAATGAAAGCTTGAGATTACGAGGTTCTTCTTTAAAGTGTAGTCATTTTTCCTCCATGTCCCTAAATGCAGAACCATCATTGACAGCAATATGTGCTCCCTCTTTATTGACATCCATAGAGGAATGTTATTATTGATAACAAAAATAGGCCACACTGAGTAAATAGATCTCAACTCTCCAAATGGATTGACACCATCCACTCCCAATGAATGCTTGAGATGAGGTTCTTCTTTAAAGTGTGGTCATTTTTCCTCCATGTCCCTAAACACAGAACCATCCACAGGCATTTGAAGAATGTCATCTCCACTTCTATTCTATGCATGGTAATCCATAAATTGCGCTAAGCTTACGCACCTAAATAATCGTTGCATACGTGGAATAATGGGAATATAACGAAGAACCTTGTGAGACACCTTTTTTGTTAGTTGATCTATTCGATATCTACTAATATGGAATTCTGGGAATTTTGTTGCAAATTCCTATTGTTTATGATATATAATATGATCATTGGGACATACATGTATTGCTTGATACTCGATTCTGATATCTTTCATAATGATAGATAAATCTTGGTATGAGTGAGGTAAAATATTTGGTGGTAACAAAAATTCACCAATCAATCTACAACAAAAAATAATTTTTAATAAAAAGAATATTAATGGTACATATTTCATCCTTTATTTACTAGTAGATGAAAAAAGATGACATAAATGACATACCTTAACATCTGAGAGATTTCTATGTTTGATAAACCATTCATAACCTTCAAGTTCAACAACAAAAATACAACAGAGAGAAGAGTTGTTTGGGAGCCTTCATAAAGGGGCTTGTATGCCTTCTCAAGTATAGGTAAATCATGAACATCAACAAAGGCATCCTGATCATCATGATCAGCTCTGCCACTAAATGTGTCATGGATCAATGTATTCGTACCATCATCTTCAACTATGTTTTCTCGCACATGATCATCTTCTTCCATAGGATCATTAACTTCATCTTCGATATTCACATCTCCATGTTCATCTACTTGCAAAACCACATTCTTCGGGCCGTGATAATCCATATCATTTGCCCTAGGGCACCCCACCTTTATAATAATGTTAGACACAAATAAACCATGATCATGATCAAGTGATTATATATATATAAAATGTTAAAATGATATAAACATTTACAAATTCAATCAATATAAACACATATAATGAACAACTTACCAATGGATGATAATCATGGCCCCCTTCAACGTGACCATGTAGCCTACAATGTTTCTCAGCTGTTGTGATTAAAAGTCATCTCGTCTTTAAGCCCTTGCAATTATTGCAAGGACAATACTTACATTTCCCATCACCCTTTCTTTTCAATCTAGCCCAAAATTAATCAAGTGTCTCTTCATTTTGTTCTAGACTAATATTATTTGACATGATTTTTCTTTACCAAGCTTGACTATTTAGATCTTCAAAAAATATCAAACTCACACTCCAATAATTTTTATTCATAGAGAGGTAACAAAATCTAATAATTCTGATATTTTACACCAAAAATTTTTGGCATGCAACCACCCCTGCAAAAGAGAAGATAGTTTCAAGTTAATGACCCCAAAAAAAACTTTAAAATGCTAATTCCAAAACTTATTAAATTCTGATTTTACTATGATTTCCAACCATTAAGACTCCTAAAATTAGAATATTGAACTTGACTGCAAACTTCCTACAATGATGGAGGTAGCGAGCTAGTAAGAGCAAATGACCCATTCCTAAGGAGCAACAAGTCAAAATCAACATTGCTAATGTCAATATGGATGTATCCTTTTAGTTAAAGATGCAATGTGTCGCTTCTTATGATGAGTTTATCCCTAGGGCCCTCAACATTGAGAGAGCCCTAATCGCACAAGGAAGCACACACTAGTAGAATTTGGCAAATAAATGACTAGGTGACTAAAACTTTTAGTCACAACAACTAAAAATGACTAAATTCTGCTTATTTTTTGCAACTAAGCTATAAATGAGTAAATAAATTACTAGTTTGGTCATTGATTAAAAATTATTTAGTCACACAAAAAAAAATGACTAAATAGTTAGTCATTTATTTAGTCAAATCCATTTGAATAAATCATTTAAGGAATCAAGAATATAGCCTGCCAAAATACTCTAAAACTTTAATAAACATACACTAAAACTTTTGTCAAAATCTTATTTTCAGGCGTAGCCCACCAAAATGGAGTTTTAATTTTAATAAACATACTCTAAAACCTTCGTCAAAACATTATTTTCAAGCGTAGGCCACCAAAATGGAGAAGTGTTTCCGTAAAGAATGACAGAAAATGGTGAGGAGATGTGTGTGAAAGGAGGCATAGGATTCATTGTTGCTTATCTCACTCCTGCTCTATTCAACAAATCTTACATTATCCCCCCTACTATTTGTAATCTAGGTATTTACTTGACGTATATTTGCATAATCTCAAATTCCTTCAAAGGCTTTTGAAGTATCAATGTATCCTATATAGGGTTTAGAATAATTTCTTTTAATTAAAAAAATAAATAAATGATGTATTTCCCTGTAATTAGATAATGTGGAGATCTCCTAAATCTTCCCTAGCACACTATCCTCTTTGGCACTGTATTCATTACTCCAGCTACTAGGGTTTTGCATCTTTAACATCTTCATGATCATGGCTTTTAAATAGATCTCAGTCTTTGCTTTAATCCTTTTCATGGTAACCCTTGAGTTCCATAATCCACCTTCAATCTCTTCTAAGAGTGGTGTCTTAAGCTAGACTGCATAGTATGCATATAAAGCAAGTCCTTCATACCTGCCATTGTTCCAAACCACCACTCATTGTCTCGCTTAAAATGTTGCCTCCATAAGCACAATAGCATGTTTTAAAATCATGGTTGCTAGTGATTGACCATTAAGGTCACCACTTTCATCATGAAGGTACAATGAGATTTTTGTCTTCAAACTCAAGGCATTATGCAAGACAACATTGTGAATTGTTTGTTATGTACGATTTTATTTTCTTGCACATTTACTGCTTTGCTAACTTCCTTTAAGACTAGGTATTGCACCCTCAGCTGTAATCTCAAACAGCTCACTCACTATCACTTGAAGATTCCTTTCATGAGCATCCTTCTATAAAATCAAACTATGCCCTATAGACTGCCTACTTACTATAGGGGACTCATTGTTTCATGGTATTGTTGTTCTTAAGATCCTTCAACCTTATTGACACTACTTCACAGTCCACAAGGTATTATTCACTATTCTCCCATCTTTGATGAGTCTCATAACACTACTCAAACATGCAATCCACTACCTCCATTATACATTAATAGCTAAGAAGAAACATTGAACCTATGATTACCACTGTTACTTCATTTGGACAATCATTCCCTGATTGCATTTTCCTTGTCTAACACTACCAAAAGCATTTGAAAAACCCTGAAGGTCAGCAAGGGGGTAAGGAAACTCACTGTTAAAATCTCCACTTTACTATGCAAGGTTTAAGCTTTATTATCTTCTCGCTGCTCATCCTCTTTTTGACTATCACATCTCAAGTGACTGTCATTCTTCTTACCGTAGATTGCATTTACAAATGTCACTAAGCTACATAGTGTGCTTGTTATTGGCTACAATCTTTAGATTTCAAGATTTTGTTATTACCTACAATGTCTCAATCTTTATAGTATTGCAACCTCACTAATACGCTATAGTTATTGTTTATGTTTCTATGGAGGCCTAGGGTTTGTACCCTAATCATGCTCTTACCAACGCGTCTGTTGGTATTAAAAAAAAACCTTAAATCTTGGGTTAGAAAATTAGTTGTCTTGAAAAAGTTGTGGTATGATCTTGGATTGTACCCTAGAGTGTGTGGGAAGCTTGTGTTTGATCATTAAGGTATGTAAACCTGATCAAGGAAATGTATCCTATATATCATGGTTCTTGCTTTAATACTTTCCATATTGGTTATTAGCAGATCACATTATTATAGTTTGCGGTAACCCAAGATTGCATTCAAGTATGTAACAAACTTGGTTTGTAGTTTAAGGTATACACTTTTAAGTAACATTCATAAGGTTTAGAAAATCTTGATCACTCTCTAGAATAGCCCAACCACTCTGCATATTAGACCAGAGTTATAGGCTCTTTATTGTAGCAAGAGGTAATCACTCTTCGATCATGCTATAATTACATCCTAACCTGTTAAACCTGAGACAACCTGAATGCACCCAATGATAATTGACACCTATATTATACAACCTGAATTAACTACATTATATGAGTGCCTCTATTTCTATCACAACATAGCCACATTAAACTTGGGTCACACATGCATGCATCCTATATTTGTTATAGCACAACTGTGCCACATGACCAATAGAGTTATGGATCACATAATTACAGTCACAAGAATCTATTCCTTGGTTGTGATATTATGGTGATTCCACACAACAAAATCTAGACATGAAATTCTCAAAACCCTAAACCTCTAAAAATGAAATATGATGAGATATTGCTTTAAAATATTATTTTCAAACCTGGAACTACAAATATGACTTCACAACTGAATTCTGCAAAAAGACAATGACTACCCTCAACCTGGCGATATCTTCTTGAACTTTTTCTAATTTTTCCCTAGAAAATTGTCCTTAGTTCTCCACAAACTATCTCAAGTAAAGCAAAACACTATCACAATAAATCAGGCGTGAACTCACTTTTCTTTATGTCGGCCACAATTTGATTTTTTTCTACTTTTCATGTTTGTCAAAATTTTGACGAAACTAATAGTCGAAATCTCGACGAAACCTAGGTTCGTCAAAATTTCGACGAACGTCAGGGATAAACTTTCAAAAAATTACACATCAAATTTTACAAGCACCCGATGATACATCAAGTTATACATATTTTGTCAAACAGTTTTGTCAAATTTTGCAGTCAAATGAGTTAGTGAGATTATAGTCAATTTTATATTTGAATCATCTACACATCATAAATCTTATAAAAGGGATTTGGAAAGGGCTTCCTTCCACATCAAAGGAGCACCACTCCCCCTATGGGATGGAGGTTTAGCTGATTTCATTTAGATTACATTTTCTATTTGGTTTGAAGAATTTCTTGTTATTTCATGTTTTCTAGTGATGTTGGTTAAATAATTTTATAGGGAACATTATATTTTCCTTGCTAACATGTTTGAATCTTGTTTGATGATCTCTTGTTAGCTTGTGCAAGTTTGGTGTTCACAATAACAGATAAAAATGTGAATGAATAATTGAGAATTCACACAGGAAATCAACAATTAGAGAAAAGACAATTGAACACATATTCAAAATATCTCCTTTATTATTTTATAAAACATAGAGCTCACATAATCCTTTATCTCTACACAAATATTAAGTTTAGAAGAAAAATATTCTCCCCTCCAGTTAGACAATAGAAAAAAATATCCCCTTCAACAATTTACACCAATATTCCTTGATTAAAAGAGGTAACATATGATTTGTATAATCAAGGATTATATGATTTTCATAATCATGAATTGATGAAACAATGGAAATACTTGATTGTAACTTTAATGTATAAGAGTGAATTTTCAAACCCCTTACAAATTCTCATTTTACACCCTCCACCTTAGAAGAATTGAGTTTGACCATGTAATTTCATGTCCTCATTCTGAACTCCATCCACTTGCCACTTGTTTTTAGTTTTGATGGGGGAATTTCTATTAGGGATGTGTGTGTGATGCATGCACGTCTACATAGCACACTACCATCCTAACAAGATTCCTACCTCTAGAATCTACAAAGGCATTACTTTCTCTATTGGCCATGAAACATAATGCCCCTGCACCTTCCTACCAAACTTTGAATGGCTCTTTCTCTCCCAAACCTTCTTCAAATGGCTATGTTTCACTTTCATTCCATCTTCTTGACAATTCTTGACCTTCTACACACAAATTTGATCTTATTCTGCATTCTTGAAACTCAAAGGTACTTATTGCATTATTGGCTTCATGATTCCCACAATCACAACATTCTTCACATCTACCACAAAAGCTGCAACTTGGTGTCTTGTGAGATTTATTTTGGTGTCATTGTGGCCACATCAACTTTGCCACATTTTTAGGATTGCATTCCTCTCTCATTGGCCTTTAGTGCCTTTGGTCGAGGGTGGTATTTCTTCCTTACTCTTATAGATATGTGTAGGATCATGATGGGCCAAAAAGTGGCAATATGATGGGTATGTGGCTGATGACATTTTTTTAACCCAAAATTGATGAAATGAAAAGGGTTTTTAAAGGAGATTTCCAGCGTTCCACCAATATAAATTATGCTTTACTTTGAATTTAATAAGTAATTATTATTCATTTTCTATTCAAATTATGACTAAATTATTGATTGATAGACTGATTGAAAAACATCTATAACTTTCAAACAATATCACATTTTTTAAATCCAAAACATGTCACATTCTATGCTTCACATACTATAGGATTTAAAAAAAATGAAATTGAATTTCATGAAGTTTTGACCAAGTTAAGGTGGTCAGACATACGAGTTTTTTATATTATTAAAAATTTGTAATAAAAAATTCATAATTAATTATTTACTTGAAAAAAAATTATAAAAAATATGCATCACATCGGGACATGAGTCCTCTATTTATATCTAAAAATTATAAAAAATATTATCATTTTATTGTGGTTAGGTGGTCAGATAGACACCGCTTCTTATTTTTCCCTGAAATTTAAGTACTACTCCATTGAAATTTCAAATTTTCACCAAATAGATTTTTTTTTTTTAAACAAACCAAGTAGATTAGAAACTAAATTCAATTTTCTACAAATTATATTATTACATATTTTAAAAATAATATAGATAACTTATTCAAATTTTTACATTAAGTTGCCTAACTCTGATTTTTCTTATTTTTTTGTCACTTAAGGGCTTGTTTTTTCCATGATGATCCTGCACATACCCTTACTTTGTTGTTGGATTTGAGTAGCATAGTGCCTCTCATAGTAATTGGTTTCATTTACTTTCTAGCATAGTTTCTTCATCACATTTCTACTCCTTTATCTATCGAGCTTTCCATGGAAGTGGAAACACCAAAATGGGGGTTTGACTATAACAATCCCCAAAAAATCCCCAACATTTTTCCCTTCTCGGTTATGTGTAGGTACTCATTCATGTGGAGCTTGCTATCTATTTAGAATTCTTGTAAGCTAATCTTCACCACCTTTGTTCTTAAAACTTCTATACTTTCTCATTATTTCAATTATTTTGCCATTTATCATTTCAATTATCATGCTAAACCTCAACCTCTAAGCTATCAATAGGTTTTAGACATATTTGATTATCCTTTCATACTATCTATCCATATGGATGCTAGAGCACCTGTGAGATGCCAATGTGCCATGTTGTCATCTCTATTTTTCATTTCTTTCCTTTGGCAGAGAGCTAACTGAGGTATAGTTTGAGTTCCAGGAACTTGCTCATTTAGCCCCAATAAAATTCTCAGGTTAGTAGAGTGGTAGAAGCACTGAAATTTCTCTTCATTGTCTATCTTTTACATGAAATTTTTTCCCAACTTAAAGGTATATTAGGGAAGCCTTCTGCTCTCAACTCTCCATGACCTAGAGCCTTGGTGTTGTTGGTCCCCATTCTCTACATTTTGGTGTACTTAACATGAACCATTTTAGTTCTATTTGCTAGTGATAAAAGACCCTTTCCTTGTATCCTAGGAGTGTTGTGGGTGTGAGTACTGTGAGGTGCTTAGCCTTACAACCTGACCTATGACCCCTAGTGGCATATCTAGAAGTTTCCCTAAGCATTGCAAAATGAAACCTTAAATGGTTCATTATCTAACTATGAAATCCTTGGGAGCATCTATGAAAGTTTTGTTTAGTGTATGGGAAAAAAAACTCCTTACATCTAACTATCCTTTTTGTGCAACCTACGAGTGGATATCCTACTACAACATTCACCTTGCAAGACTTGTTGATGAACTCCAATATAGAGCCATCTCCCTTACGCATCCTTGCATATATCAATGGAAATGTCATAACAGGTGTTTTCATTCACCCTATATTCTAGGTGAATGTCATTACTGAGGAGATCATCCTAATTAAATGTTTACAAAAGGATGGCTATGATGAATCTAGGAACACTATCCGTACACACAATGGGATTTCTGCTCCTCCCATTGGTTGCATCATCTTGTCAGTCCTAGTTGGGCCTAAAACCATAAATGCACTCTTTGACATCATCTTGGGGTCTGAGATCTTAAAGGTGAAACTAGGTATCCCTTGGTTGGTCACTATGAATGCAACTCCCTCAGTAGTTCATAAGTGTCTAAAGTTTTATGATGAGGGTTCAATTTTGTGTTGCCAAAAAGTGTATACCTTACTTGATATGGGAATGATTGATGACAAATTGGACTTAATCAGGCCTTGATTTGGTGTTGTGAGGTGTTTTACACATCCACACTAGGTCTTGGACCCTTGCAAACTAAATAAATTACATTTAACGATGTCTTGCAAAGGTATTGTAAAGTGTTGTTAGAGACTTTCATGCCTCTCTAGACTTAATGGACCTATCTTTCCCCTAATTCAACATTATAAAATTTATTTAATTATATCATCACATCAATCTAGAAGGCTTGTAAATTAAACTTCACTTTAATCTAGAGTTGTAATGTGTCTTACAAATTCAAATTGGATGTTGTAACTTTCTATCCTATCTAGATCTCATTTTAGTGATGTAAAGTATATTTAATCACACTTTCACATTTAATTCTATGTTCCAAGCCCTAATTGACCTTTACATCATCATTAATAGGCCCCTTATGACCCTATATTATGTATTCCAAGGCATAATTTTATCAAATAATCGATGAAATCAACATGAGAACTGAAATTCCTCATTCCCTAACATTTCAATTGTCAAAAGTGTCCCTGTGGGACTAAGTCTCCCATCTAGGTGAATGAATCCCTACCAGGTGGGACTAAGTCACCCAACATGGCAACTTAGTCCAATTTATCCTATTTTCAAGGTTTGAGTATGACATTTTGGAATTTAAGTTTATTCCTCCTTCATGTTGGCCTTAGGGATATAATTAATGGGAAAATAAGGTGAATTTCCTATAAATACAAGCCTCTAAACCTTAATTCATAATCATCTCATCTCATCATCATTTCATTCATCATTCATCATTTTCTCAACTAAAGCAAGATAGGGTTTTGGCATTCTAAGTCATCAAGATAGCTTCTTAAGACATTCAAGGGCATATTCTTCAACTATTGCTGCAAAAAATCAAGATCAATAATCATAGAAAGTCTCTAACTCCATTGTTTCATGCATCATTACATTCTTTCTTCATTTTGGTTTAATTACCTAGAAAGGGGTTTGACCAAGGCTAACCCCCATGCCCTAACATTCACCATTTCTTTCTCTTTCATTGTGTGTTTGCAAATTTAGACAGTTTGAGGGTTTGAAAATCATTGAAGATTAGGTTGAAGACTTGTTGAAGACCTATTGTTTCTTGCAAAGCCAAAGAATCCATTAAAAGTCACTTTCAGGCGTAAAAATCAGAGTTTCAGAAGCAGAGACCTCTTAAGAACCGAAGTGCAGACTAAGGGCTTCCGTTTGCACTCTCAAATTTTCAAAGATTTAGAAGTGGACTTAGTCACCAATAGTGGTGACTTAGTCTCACTAAACGTATTTTTCAGAAGCTTTTGTAGATTTGGATACCCATTTGGCCAAAACGGGTTTCTGAGCAATTTTTCTAGATCTAGAACTAAGTCGCCAAAATTGGCACAAGTGTCCCAATTGACTTCTATAACAATTTTTTAGGATTCTAGACATTCATGAAATCCTTTTTCAACCTCTATGTGCACACATTCAGTTTTACAATTTTTTTGTCTTGATTCATGGTCATTTCCAAGTCATTTATCACATGCTTGCATATCACAATGTGTTTTCCAACACTTTACCTTTCTTAATTTTATCCTTAATAATCATATTTATTTTTTGATTTATTTAATTTAGACATCATATTTAAGCATATTTCATCCCTCTTTAAATTAATATTGAGTGTAGACATTACACATTTTGGGTCTGTTTCTCTGCTTTTAGGTGAAAAACCTTGAAAGAGTTAGAGAGCCCTTGGATACCAAAATCATTGTCCACAGTTTGGTGAACTTGACTCTTGAATCCCTTATTTTCTGATTTTGGAGTCCATCATCATCCTAGAATTATCTTGCATTAACATTGCATTTCCCTTTTGCATTAGTTAATTTGCATTCTAGGATTTTAAAATTTTACATTAGTGCAAGTGCATATAGTTTGCATTTTTGCATCTTAAATAATTGAAAAGCATTTGAAAAATTCATTTTATTTTAATATTCAAGTCATACATGCTAATAAGCATGAAAAACAATTAAAAATTTCTAACAATGTTGCAAAAATCCTAATTGGGACTAACTCGCCTTTTTGGGTGACTTAGTCCTAGTCTAGATTTTTCACTGTTTGTTACAGCATCAGAAACCTCATTTTTGTGCTTTGTAGGCCTCCTAATATCATACAATATAAGTCCAGAAAGTTATGGGAGCATTTTTTTTATGCATATAGCTCAAAAAAATCAAATTAGGGTAGTGATTTTTCAAATCTTTTCAATCTAAAGCATCATTAGATCTTAAATGCTCACCTTTCTAAAATTTTACATTACATGGATAAAAGTAATTTTCACTTTTGCATATAAAATATTTCTATTCATAAAAATTTGCATAAGTTTGATAAAAGTTAATTTCCTTCTTGCATATACATTTTTTGAATTTTTAAAACACTACATATATTGGATAAAAATGTTTTGCATCTTTGGATATACATTATTTACATTGTTGAAACGTTGCAAGAAATGGTTACAAGTGCTTTCCATTTTTTATTCAAACAATGTTCATAACTTGCATATTTCGACATGTTAAGAAACATTTCCTATGCCCTCCCTATGAGAGTGTTTTTGTGAAAGAGACTACAACCTTGGAAATTCCTTACAATCATGCTTGTTCCTCTACTAATATCTCTCCTATTGGTGACAGAGATATTTTGGTAGAAGAACCAATCAATGAGAGTTTTGAGAATCCTATTTGTTTCTCTCCTCTTACCTCTCTTAGTGGACAAAACATTGATGAAAAAGCAAACATAACCATAGGTCATCATGACAGTCACATTTTTTCTTCTCCTAGTATCTCTCCTAGTTGTGAAGAAGATAATTTGATGTTAGAAAACACAATCGATGAAATTCATGCATATCTTAGTTGTCCCACTTCACCTAGTGAAACCCTTATTAAGCAAGACAATTCAACCATTGATCATTCCCCTACTTGTGATGAATTCCTTTTACAAGAACCAACCTTTGAATGTCAAGAAAATTTTGCTTATAGTTATCCTAACAACTCTCCTCCTAGGGAGAATATCATGGTGCATGAAAATGAAAACTATAGTAATATTTCTTAAATAAAAAGGTAATTCTAGATCGTCCTTCATTAGAGATACATCAAACTAGGACCATTGAGGTTATAAACATGCAAGTCTCCATGATATCCCCCTTGATAAATGGACCTCATACATACCCCATGGAACATCCTAAGAACCCTCTAATTCTCTACCCACCTTCACACAAATAGAATCTCAACACCAACCTGAACTCATCTGTTACCCCCATCACAAACCTCCAACTCAATAGAAACCAAAATTCATCCTCTACCCACCTCAGAATAATGTCTCGCAGTAATTGAGTCATCATACTATTGCTCATACATGCAACACTAGAAACAATCCATCACCAAAACAACCCACCCCAACACCATTACCTTTGCCTAATCCCATCCCTAGTACTCCTCAATTAACTCTTAGGGAGTATGATCTTATTAAAGAACTCAAGCATACTCCTACAGAGATATGCCTATGGGATTTACTTCAAAATTCACCTACCTATCACACTATGCTCTAAATGGCCTTACAATAAGTTCCTATCTCTTCTAATGCACAACCAAATGACATAGTAGTCATAATTCAAGGATTGAATGCTGACATTATTTACCACCAAAGTGAGCTTCCCCTTTGGAAGTGCAAAAAAAAATGATGCTTTCATGATCATAGCTCAATACAATACGACAGGGATAAAAAAACTCTTGTTGACAATGGCTTCACTTTTAATGTGTGTATCATAAACCTCTTGGATAGGCTTTGTGTTGATAGATCAAGAATTCAACCCGATTATTTATCTACTAAGGGCTTTGACAATGAAGAAAAGAAACCACTTGGTGTGATTACTTTGGCTATTATAGTTGGCCAGGCTACATTGCAAACACCAATCCATGTCATGCCCCATAATCTTTCATATAATCTTCTTTTAGGAAGACCAAGGATTCATGAGATGAATGTAGTGTAATCAACTCTTCATCGTAAAATGAAATACATTCACAACAACAAAGTGCACATACTTGAAGCTAACCCCAATCCTAATAGTTGTTTGAACATTGAGAAAAATAAAGCGAATCATTTAAACACATTAATACCAACTATGGAAATAGAACACATCTAACAAAAAGACAAAAAACAACATATTGAACAAGTCATGAAGCTATTAGAGGATGATTGGGGTTCCCTAAACTTCACACCAACACTCATGGACGAGTACAAGATCATAAACAAAGATTCAACTAAGGGAAACAAAAACACAGTCATGACAACAAAAAACTTGGATGACCCTTCAAAAGCATCCACCTCAACCACTTTAGACCAAAACATAATAAATTATACAACCTTTGACGAACACAACAACGAACAACCACCCAATTCAAAAGTAATGAAAAAGATTTAATGCAAAGGCTATGAGCTTATGAAATAACTTGGCTATAGTGGAAAGGATGTGGTGCTAGAGAACAAGGTATCTGCAACCCTATCAATCTTATCACACAACAAATAATTCATGGTCTTGGCTATTGTCCTTTGATAGAAATCACCAAGTCTTCACCTAAAATCAACACTATTACAAAACATCCTTCTACGACAATAGATACTAGTGGTCTTGATGGTTATCCTTTACAAACAAATACATCCTTGCTTAATGTCAATGTCATCTTGCAGAACACTAATGCTTTGAATTCGTTAAATTTTACACCCTCCTATAAAGAAGAGAACAAAACATTGCAATATAAAGAGTCTTACTTAGATATGACATCTTGTACATTTAATCAAGGGGTCTCTTTGTCACAAACTATAGGAATACCTTCTACCATTGATCATTAGGGTATCTTGTCAAGACTTCTCCAAGATAACTTGATCACCCTTCCTCCATTAACTCAAAAGAGATTTTATTACAATAATTCATTTTTTTCCTATCATAGAGTTCACAGTCATTCTACTAATGAATGTAAGGATTTGAGTAGTAAAATCCAACATTTTGAGGAGTTTGGTGTTCTTCCTTATGTGAGGCACCCCATTCCTCTAATTGATACTTATTTTCACTCTAGCATATATTTTATTAATCATTTTGGCTCACCCTTGTCCTACACTAAGTGGGGGGAAGGGGTTTGACAACCTTGTATTTGTATGTCACTTGTTGTCACCTCTTTTGACTAGTTAACATTTAATGAACATATAAGAGCAAGCTTGGGATGTGGATGATATGCCTTAAGTTGGTTCACATGTGACATACTACCTTTTTCATGACATAGCTTATAGGAAACATATGACTTGGCATAGGGCTTTCCAAGTAAGCTCTCATATTTTCTCCTTCTACTTTAAAAAAATTGCTCACAGTACTAGTGTTCGCAACCACTTTAATGTGAGGGCATACATCGACACTCACATTTCATTGTGTGATTTCTTTCTTCTTATGATGTGTCCTCTTCTTGGTGGAGTCATTGGGCTTGATTTCCTCTGAGAGTGTGATATTTCTTTGACTTGTCCTCTCTTGGAAAAATTAGGCACAATGTTCACTAAGAAGCGACATTGCACAAACTAAACAAAATCCATTTTAGCACACCTTACACTATTTTCAAATCTCCAACAATTGTTAGATGGCCACCTTGCATAACACAACTTGCATGCATGCGATACCATCCTGTTTGCCTACGAGTGTCAAGCATATGAAGTTTTTCTTACCTCATAGAGCTAGAAAATCATTGTGGTGTCTTATTAAAGTTATCAGGAGGTATAACTCTCATATGGATTGAGTGGGAAGCCCATTACGAGGCATGAATTTTTGCTAAAGCTACCTATGTATATGTGAGCACATTTCAGTCATATGTGTCTCACCTTTTAGGGATTTTTCACCCTGTAGACAACTAGAAGTTTTGTGGCCCCAGAGGGGTATGTGTAGGATCATGATGGGCCAAAAAGTGGCGATATTATGGGTATGTGTAGGGTATGTGGCTCACAACTTTTTTTTTACCAAAAATTGATGAAACAAAAAGAGTTTTTAAAGGAGATTCTTAGCTTTCCACCAATATAAATTATGTTTTACTTTGAATTTAATAAATAATTACTATTAATTTTCTATTTGAATTATGAATAAAGTCCTAATTGATAGGTTGATTGAAAAAAATCTATAGCTTTCAAATGGTATCACATTTTTTGAATCTAAAACATGCATCACATTCTATGCTTTGCATACTATAGGATTAAAAAAATAAAAATTGAATTTCATGAAGTTTTGATTAAGTTAAGGTGCTCACACATACGAGTTTTTATATTTTCTAAAAGTTGTAATAAAAAAATCATAATTAATTATTTACTTGGAAAAAAATTATTAAAAAAATATGCATCACATCTAGACATGAGTCCTCTACTTATATCCAAAATATTATAAAAAACTATTATCATTTTATTGTGGTTAGGGTGGTCAAACAAACACCTACTTCTCATTTTTTCCCTGAAATTTAAGTACTACTGCATTGAAATTTCAAATTTTCACCAAATAATTTTATTTTTTAAGTAAACATAGTCGTTTAGAAACTACGTTCAATTTGCTACAAATTCTATTCTTACATATTTTTGAAATAATATAGATAACTTATTTATTTTTTTACGTCAAGTTACCTAACTCTTTTTTTTTGAATTTTTTGCCACTTAAGGGCCTATTTTTCCCATGATGATCCTGCACATACCCAAAGTGAGTATGTTGTGGATTTCTCAATTCATGGACAACTAGAAGTTCTGTGGCCCCAGAGTGAGTATACTTTTTGTGATTTCTCACCTATTGAACAACCATGAGTTTAGTCTCCCTAGAGTGAGTATGCATTTTCTTTCCGAAATGAATAGCCTAGATCCGATCCACATGCTGGAAAAATGGTCAAAGGTTGATCCATCTTTTTATTTTCACTTTTCTCCTCCTTCTAATTCTTTCCATTGTGTGATCGTGTATCTTGTATTGGTACAAATCACTCACCTTTTTCTTGTCCTTTTGCACTTATGTTGGTTTGACTAAGGATCTTGGATCCTGGGGGCTTGCACAACCTCCTTTGATCTTTGTCATCCACATTGGTACAATTGGACTCCTCTTGAATGTCTACTTTAGTGTCAGTTTGAAGCAAGTTCATCCTCTCACTAAAGTGGGGGCTTAATGTGTCACCAAAAATTATATACCTTGCTTGCTATGGGAATAACTGATGACAAATTGGACTTAATGAGGCCTTGATTTGGTGTTGTGAGGTGTTTTACACATCCACACTAGGTCTTGGACCCTTGCAAACTGAATAAATTGCATTTAACAATGTCTTGTAAAGGTGTTGCAAAATATTGTAAAATAATTTCACACCTCTCTAGACTTAATGGACCTATCTTTCCCCTAATTCAACATTATAAAATGTATTTAATTACATCATCACATCAATATAGAAGTCTTGTAAATTAAACTTCACTTTAATCTAGTGTTGTAACGTGTCTTACACATTTACATTGGATGTTGTACCTTTCTAGGCTACGTGGACCTCATTTTAGTGTTGTAAAGTGTATGTAATCACACTTTCACATTGAATTCCATGTCCCAAGCCCTAATTGACCTTTACCTCATCATTAATAGGACCCTCTAACCCCATATTGTGCATTCCAAGGCATAATTTGATTAAATAACTGATGAAATCAACATAAGAACTAGAATTCCTCATTCCCCAATATTCTAGCTATGAAAAGGGTCCCTCTAGGACTAAGTCACCCATCTGGGTGAATGAGTCCTTGCCAAATGGGACCAAGTCGCCAAACATAGCAACTTAGTCCAATTTGGCCTATTTTTGAGGTTTGAGTAGAAAATTATGGAATTAAAGTTTATTCCTCCTTCATGTCAGCCTTAGGGATCTAATTAATAGGAAAATAAGGTGAATTGACTATAAATACAAGCCTCTAAACCTTAATTCATAATTATCTTTATGGACATCAAATCTGCAAATGGTCAGAAATCTTAACATAGTAGTATCATGTTTTAGTCATTTCAAACACATTAAATTCAATATCCCTATGAAATACTTAACCATGTTAGAATATGCAAAATGAAATAGAATAAGAATAGTTGATTGCAAGCATACAAAAACATGATCAAAACTTTATTCCATATTTGATTGGTGCTATTGTTGAAAATAGCCCTTTCCCAATCCTTGATAGATAAGCTTAGATGATGATGATAAGATGGACAAGATTAGCTCTCCATGATTGAAGAGAGTAACCTTGCATGAGATTGTGGAGTTAAAAATGCTCAAATTGTGGAGTTGTGGACAAAATCAGTTCTCAAATGAAGAGAGTGACTTTGCATCAAGTTGTGGGGGGTTTGCTTGAGGATGAAGCCTCTATTTAAAGATTTTCAAATGCTAAGAGTTGAAGAGGGACCAATGTGGGACTAAGAAACAGGCCAATAGGAAGGGGCCACTTGTCATCATGTGATTGGTTGATGTATGTGCAAGATTTGGGAAATGTGCCCAAGAGAGGGAAGTTTCAATTCAAATTTGTGCAATGAATGTTGAGTTTGACCTTTGGAAGGGGACATGTAAGAGCCATGTAAGAGCTCATAAAAGACTTGTTGGATGTACATGTCCACTTGTTTTTGATTTCAAATTCTAGAGAATATTCCATGTTGAATGAAAATGTTGATTTTAATAAATCAATAAATTGATTTATTGGTGCAACTAGCTAAATCTAGAAAATGCAAGTGGCTAAGATTAGCATTTAATCAGGATTAATTAGCCAGGATGATGATTAGGATGAATTGACCTTTTAGGACTTAAATACTTGATTTATTTAAATCAAAAGGGATGATGCAAGATAAAGGTGGATTAATGAAATGTTAGGATTTGATGTATTTAAATGAGGTAATGGTAGGCTTAAATAAAATAAAGTTAATTTATTTAATTTAAATGGATGATGAACCTGATTTTCCTACTGAATGGATCAATGTGAATTTGATTTATGAATGAGCGGATGCATATGCATAATGCTAATTTGACGTGTCTACATTTCTCCTCTCTTTGAAGCAATGTACTTGTTGCGTTGGTTCAAAGAATAAACTTTCCACAATCAAAATCAAAAAATTTCTATTTTTTTGGATGCCCCAGCGGAAAGAAGTACATTGGTACATTGCCCCCTCGAGAGATCGAGCGAAAAGATTCAATTTGAGGGTCGATCTCACGATAAAGAGGTTCAAACTAGATGGTTATGGATGATGATACCAATGATATGGTTTTAAGATGCTTAGAATAACAAATCTATATTATCCTAAACAACTTAAATGATGATATGATGTGAGATGGATGAGATTGATGATGTGATATGCTATGCTTATGCAATGGATGATTTATGCAGATGCTTATACTAACAGATCTATATTATAATGATGATATGATGTGATTATGTAGATGTATGTGAAATGATTGATGTTTCCTATTATGTATGATATGAATGATATGTGGTATGCTGACGGTTTTGTGGATGCAGGATAGATGCATGATGGATGCATTGGTGATGATGATGTTAGTGCGGAAATGAGATGTTGACAAGAGGATCCCACAAGTCCATGTTTTGATGAGACTTTATTAGAGATGATGATGATGATGATGATACGTAATAGATAGATGATGATGATGATAAATGGATGATTTTCTTATCAAGGATTCGGATTTTAAAAGGGCTACTTACCTTATGTTTGATAACACACATAAGTACGATGCATCAAGGTATAAAGGAATAGGATGGTGTTGTACTTAGCGTGATGGACTTTGAATCGACAAACAAATAGGAGTATTCTTGTTCACACTTGACATACGGAAACCCTGCTAGGGCATACCTAACAAAGCAAGTATTCGCCAAGTTATTTTACAAGAATGTCCAACAATCACAACAGACAAAAGGATAATGATCGTTGCCCCATTCCTATCTCTCTAAATCCTTCATTTGGATATCATCAAGAGGTCCTTGGATTGAGTGCAATAAGATAAATCAAAAGAAAAGATCAAGTACACAAACAAGCCAATGTTCTTCATATCTCTAGCCAAAGGGATTTGTTTTGATAGGATGAGAATCCAAGGTGATATCCTAAATGATGCCCATTGTCAGAATGATATATCCTAGGACATGCATTGTATAGGATGATGATGGTTTGATAAATTGATTGATAGGCTATTGATATAAGGTTGATTGACATGTTTGCAACTGATCAAGAGTTTGATTTTGTTTTAAAGGTTTGTTGTTTTGATTTTGATTTTCATTTGAAGATTGATTTTGCTAAGCTGTTGTGATTGCTTCCATTTGTTTTGCCAAAGGATGAAGGTGATGATCAGTTTATTATGGATGCTTATTTGCGGGTGAAAGCAAGATGAGGCAGATGGATTTTTTCAAATATTTGGATGTTTTTGAGATTTTTACAAATGTTTTGATTTTTGTGAGATTTGAATGTTTTTCAAATGTTTTTGGATTTTGATGTTTTTCTAATGTTTTTTGGATTTTGATGTCTCGGGGCTGATCAAAGATGTAGCCTTGCCTATGTTTAAGCTTAGAGATGACATAGTTTGGATTCCAATGTTTTTGATGTTTTTTGTTTTTGATTGTTTTTGGAGTATGATATGATTTGAATGTTTTTGGATTTTGGATTTTTCTGATGTTTTTGGATTTTTGCATGATTTTGACGATTTGGATATGGACATGTGTGATGATATCAGTGCTCTATTTGGGATTTTTTTGAAGACCAAGCTAAGGTGGATTGATCAGATCGATAGATTGATGATGATGATAACATTATTGAGGATACACAATAATGCAAGGATTGGATTGATCAGGATTGATGACGATAACATTGTTAACGATGTACAACAATGCAAGGATAGTGTTAAGCAACACAAGGATTGGGAAAGATATCCCTAAGATGATGATGAATTGATGATGATTTGATCAAGACTGATGATGATAACATTGTTAAGGATGCACAACAATGCAAGGATAGTATTAAGCAACACAATGATATCCTGAGATGATTTTTTGATTGGATTTGATTGATCATGATTGATGAAGCTTGGTTTGAAACAAAAGATGTTTGAATGATTTGATGTGGTGTTTGATGTGCAACTTAGATGTAACTGATAGTGATTTCTTGGACTGATGCTCGATGAAGGATGAAGACTGATAAGGAATTTCTTCTCGTCAAAATGTGCCATGGGCTAGTGATTTGGATTTTGTATTACAAATGCTTTGACCAATTTGGTTTCACATTTTTCAATGTTCGGATCGCCACATAAGTCGAAGGATATAGATCAAGATTTATTCCCGAAGTGAGATGTAAGTACATGCCCCTAGTGTCTAGTAATGTATGGAATTCCATTGGATGGATGCTCAGATAGGTGTATGGATGGATGGATATGGCAAGCATGAAAAGGATGCCAAGGATTATCGTATAAGAAGATACAATGTTCAGATAAGGAATGCTTATTTGGATAATGCTTCATGGCTCAGATAACACTAGATAGGATAGGATCAATGAAAATGACCCATGTCAAGATGTTTTACCATAAGCAAGCGTGAAGTCTGCACCAAAATTTTATCAAGATCAAGATAACTAAGATGATGGATGTAGATGGATGAAAATGGATTGGATAAATGGTTCATGGATGAATGGATTTATTATGGATGAGATGGATGGAATGCTCAATTTATTATGGATGGAATGCTCAATTTATTACGGATGGGATGAAATGCTTTCACGTGAAATGGTGCATGTAGGTGCTCGATTCTACACATGATGCCTATTTGCCAGGTTTTCATCATGGTCTTGCCTAAAGCGCCACTATAGTGGTTTTCACTAGAGGACAATTTTTTTCTATTTACTATTTTCAATCCTTTTACTAATTTTTTTGGATTTTCATATTTTTTTTTAAATTTTTTTTTAAAGATTCATGCTGAACCACCTAGTGGTGTTGACGTAGATGCCCCCATCATAATGTCCCATCGATATCCTGCTTGAAGGAGTTGCTTTGCTAAGATACGTGCACTTGAATGCAACTTTTGGGATTCTTGATCTTCTTTGTCGATACCGAAGTTAACTTTGTCTTTGTGCACACATCACGATAGAGCGCCTTCAAAATCCTTATGATGAATGGTCGTTGCCAATACATGGTCAATGTAACAACTAGATATCATGCATGGAGGCGTGGATGGAGTGTGTTTAGGGATAAAAGATGGATCGGTTGACAATTTGGAATCTTTGACTCTCCAAACTTGGGATGATGAGCAATGATGGGTGGATATGAAAGTGTGGGTGGAATTAGGACCAACTGCTTGATACACTTTGTGCATCGCTTGAAAAGGCTACTTTTGCTTTTGTGGACATCCTTGATGGATACTTTTCCCTTTTTTATTTTGCCCCATAGTTTCTTTCACTGACAGAGTTTGATAGGGATGGTCTTTCTTTGTATGTTTTGGTATCCATGCGTATTTGATTTGTCCATCATGCTTCTTAGCTTCTTTTACTTTGATAAGGTTCTTCATACTTTGATTCAAATCTTTCTTTTGACGTTGGTCCCAATTTTTGGATGGGGTGATGGGTGGATGAAGATTCATGGCGTGGCTGGTTGTAGTATTGACATTAGTTTCATCATAAAGATTCCTCATGCTCCCTATGTTGACATTTTCTTGAGACATAGTTGCCCCTAGTATGGTGGTAGTAGTACCTTCATGCTTTGATTTTGCTTGTTCTAAGAACTTTTGTTCAAAATGTATTCTAAGATAAATGACCACCATAGGTGACGTTCTTTCAATTTGCTGCTCTACGAACTCTGGATTATATTGTTTTGTCTGACTCATTTACATGAGTGGATAATGTTGGATATCCTTATTCATGATGTCCTCAGTCTAGATTTTGGATATATCTGATCCTGATGTTGATAACTCAGTTTGATTGACGGAGTTGATAGTCTTTTCTTTGTGTGTAACAAAATTTTGTTCTAGATGAAGATCATCTACGTGTCCATCCATAGAAAGCATCTCATGGGTAGACAGAGGAGTATATGCTACATGGATATGATCATCTTGCATAGATAGGAGAGTGTCCATTAGATTGTTGTAGTATCTTGAAGATACAAATTCTCGATCTTGAATGATTTCAGAGTTGCTTTCGACATGCTTTGGATCAAGTTCCTGACATGGATCCGTTTCAAAGGATGGATTGCTTACAAAGGGTTCTTGGATGTCGTCATTAGACATAGTAAATGGTTCAATATCCTCTTGATCTTTGACTAGACTTGGATCAAGTGTCAAGTTGAGGATTCCTTCAATATCTTTAACCATGAGGTCAAAAGGGGTCATCATGTCTTGGGAAGGACCATTGCTAGACCTTAGTGAAAGATGTTGATCATGCTTTGGGATAAATTCTTAAGATATGTCTTCTAACTCATCAAGTGATGTAGAGAAATTTTTCATCATGATCATTGGTCGATGGATCACACATTATGTCAATAGGATCAAATAATCCTAACACTCCTTGAAATAGATCACTAAAAAGTGTTTCTTGATGTATGGTGAATTGATCGTCGGATGGGGTAGAAACATATTGAATGTGCTCATTGATGGATAGATTTTGATCATTGTTTTCAACAATTGTGATGGAGGGATTTTCGATGTCCTCAACCATGGGGCCAAATGATGTTGAAATTTCTTGAATAGGATCATTGTTGGGTATCATTGGTGAATTTTGATCATGATTGAAAAATGATTCTTGATGTATGTTGGTTTGATCATTGGATGAGATAGAAACATCTCCAATGTTCTCTTTGATGGATAGATCTTGATCCTTGTTTTTAGCAGTTGTCATTTTTTTGTGTTTGTGTTTATGTTTGTTGGATAGCTTGAGAGGTTTGGGCAGCTTGGGTAGCTTGAGCGGTGTGGGTAACTTGAGCGGCTTGTGGAGCCACCTGATATTGTTGAAGCGCTTGTTGGTAGGCTTGATGTGCTTTTAGTGCGATGCTATAATATTGACTTATTGCACTTGGTTTTGGTGGTAGTGGTGGTGTATTTGGAATCATGTTGGATGTAGTGAAAAGTGTTTGAGATACGATTGGAATGATCATGGTAGTGAGGGGTTGAGATGTAATGGGTGTGAGAGTGGTTGTTGGAGTGATCGAGGTGATAGGAATGGTTGGAATGATCGAGGTGATAGGTCCTTGGGAGACCATATTTTGATTTGGAATCAACATTGTTGTTTGATTAGATACCATCCATTGGTGTGATGTCAATGGTATATTCAAAGGTTTTGATGTAATGGCTTGATTGGTGTTAGGTGGATTGATTTGGATGGAGTGATTGGAGCTAGGTAAAGGTGGAATCCCTAAACCAAGGAATGATGTTTTTATGGGTAATGATGGTGGAGATGTCTCTTGGCATAATGAATCAACTATTTTGGTAAGTGTCGCAATTTGATCTAGCCAAATTTTTTCTTGATTTTGATCTTGACTCCCTCGATATAGTTGATTTGGTTTTTCTTTAAGCAGATTTGGAGTGTGTACTTGTGTTTGATTTTGGACAATGTTTTGATTTGGGATGATACTCAAATTTGGCATGATAGGTTGAAATTGACCATTGTTCATGTTTGCAAATGTATCCATCCCAAAGTTTTTCGGATTCATGTTTCGAAAACTTGTGCTTGGTACATTCTCATTTGGCTTGTAGGGATTTGGTGGGATGGTGTTGTTCTTTTGAAAGCTCATGTTTTGATTGTTCGGTTGACAAACTTGTAGGTTTGGATTTAGATTTTCCATTGGGAAATGTGTTCCAATCTTTGATTTGGGTATACTCACACTTGCTGTACTATTGAAATTTTTCAAAGGTAATGATCCCATGTACGGTTTGTATAGATGTGAGTGTTGATAATCAATCGGTATTTTAAGGCTTTGAAAGTTCAATTGGTTTGGATTACTCATGATGTATGGATCAAGTTTGTATTCCATGTTCCTCTTGTGTTTTGGCCTTGTTGCAAAAGTGACCTCTAAGGTTCTTAGGACCAATGACGAGATGAAGGATGAAAGGTGTAAAATGATATGAGTGATGGACATTTAGGAACTTTGGATCAATGCTAGACTGAGGGTTTGATTTTGATTGGTTTGATTTGGATGATGAACTTGTAAATCCTAAGATGTTGGATGTGATCTTAGGATGAAATTGTTCAAAGGATTTGCTAATTTAATTAAATGTATGAGAAAGGATACATTCCCACACACCCAACTAAAGAAGTGATTTTGATTTATGGATGATTTACCCAAGTCTAGAATGATGTTTCCAAAGATCTAAAGTTGTTTGGTGGGATGGTTTTTTTTTTTGATAAATGTTTGGGATGAATGAAGTGTTCGATTTGGTCCTAAATGAATCTAGGAAGGACTTGTTTACTAGGCCAAGATAGTGAAGAACACACTTTTCCCTAGGAGTAATTCAAAATCAAAAGACCAATTTTTGCATGAAAATCATATGACCAAAAGATATCAAGCACATGTGTGGTGTCCAATTTGTTATCTTTGCTTTAATGACTTCTTTTTACCAAAAAGAGACACTTGATTATGTTTCAAACTGAATGTCCAATGTCATAACTTATTTTCATCCCACAAAGTGCTATGTGGAAGTTCTATGAAATTAGGACAAGGGTTGCCTAATGTTGACCTTTGTAAGAGCAAATTAAGATGTAAACCCAATTAATTAGAAACCTCTAAGGACATAATCCCTAGGGTAAGCAATAGTTCTTGGGTTTTGTCAAAGGTATTTGCTCTAACTAAGGGATTTGAAATTTTGATGATGGTGTTGAATGTTGGTTGTCCAATGTTTTTGATAAATGCACTGTGTTTTCAAACAAGCAATGTAACATCCTAGCTCAATTGGTACGGTTTTCTTAGTGGGCTTGCCTCATGCCCTTCATAGTAGAAGAGATGATTTTACATGCAATGAAGGATAAAATATAAAGGCATGTTAAGAATGAAGTCTTAACCTCTGTATTTCAACCAAGATCAGACATGGCAAGTAACTTCTTGGAATCTAAGTTCCAATGCACCACTTTGATAAACTCGTTGGATGGACTGGATGGATACTATAAACAAGATTCTTAGTGACTCAACATTAGGGACATGGAACCTTGTGAGCGTCCAACAAGCCACTAAAGGCTTTAATCAATCCTACTAGGGGCTCTTATACATTTTACGGTAGTACCCCATTCTGAAACACACTATACGGCTAAGGCCTACATACCATAAGGACTTGACAGTTTAGTCTTATCCATTTGTATATTGGCCCGAACGAAAAACCAGTTGGAGTCGCCTTCGAGTTCTCCTTTCGGATGTGTCTCTTAGGCAAGCCCCTCTAAAGGTAAACAATAGCAAGCAAGCACATCCGTAGTTCGATCGACCTTTGTTTAGAAACAAATGAAGAACACACGTGATATACCTAACTCACACTCACAAAGTGTTTTGTTCAAATTTAAAACCCAAATCAAAGTGTGTATGGGCAATTATCTACACAACTTAATGTCACCAAAAACCTTTTGATTCTCAAGATCATCGTGAGGCGTGAGAGAAGCGCATACATCTTTTGATGATATTACTTTGTGTAAATAATTACGAAAAAATAAAAGCACACATTCATTTTATCCTTCAAAGCAATGGTTTGATTTGTTTAAAGCACTAAAGGAAAGATGAAGATTGCCTTGTTCGATTTCAGCCCAAATTGAAAAGACTAGTCAGTTCTAGGGTTTAGTTTGAGCCCAAAAAATCAAAATCAAAACTGTAATGATTGATTTTAAACCCTAAATTAATTGGTCTAAAATAGAAAATAAGAGTAGCAAATGGATGCTCTTAGATTAATACAATAGCATTTAAAAATGCTCTTTTCAATTTCGCTGCCCACTTTTCCAATTCAATCTGCTTGTTACTTGATTCCCTTGCCTAACTCCAATGCTAACCTGCAAACAATACAAAGTTATCGCAAATAAGACGTATGATATTTTAAAGAAATCATTGATATGATGAATACAATTTCAAGCATAATGAATGCATTCATACAGAATCAATAATCAAATAAACAAAAAGTTGTCCTTTGAGGATTCTTGGCACAAATGTTATAAATGTTATGTTGATTCCTTCAAGAATTTGGTAGGCAATGTTTAATTTCAGTCCATAAGAAAGCTTGGCTACATATCCTCAAATCATAAGGCCACCAAAGGTATTTCTTTGGCAAAACAGCCAATAGATATTGAGTGACATTATTAAATAGAGACAGTTAAATCAAAGAAGGCATATGCCTAAGATTGACAAGCAGAATAAAGATTTTAAAGGCACTCCTCCTATCTACATTTGCATGATTTTAAGACAAAAGCATAAATATGATAGGACAAGAAATTTTGATTTGTCTATTCATCCACCCTGCACACCAAGCAGAAACCATAATATTAATGAGATTACAAACAATCATAACCTGCAGTATAAACATTTGTCAAAAAGGTAGAACCCCGAGATTTGCTCAATCCTCTGAAGACATACAAGGTGTGTATATAATAAAAAATAAATATGACAAAAAATAAATCTGATTAGATTTTTATCTCCAACCATCAAGATAGTATGCATCCCACTATTAACGAGGAGACAGAATGACAGCCAAGAGAACAACCGCCAGCACCAACCCCCTCCCTAATTTAGACAAAGTGCAATGATCATCGAAACGCAAGGAATTTTTCTGATATAAATTATCTGTGTTAGCTACCCTACGGGTGTATAATGAAAGACAGTTGGAGCAAAAGTTTGCGTTGAATGTTATGTCAAGAAAATGAGAATGGGCGTGTTTTAGGGAAAAGACCGATCTTGTTAGGGACAACAAAAATGCGTAGACTTTAAAAGAGTGTCCAAAAGAAATATAACGCGCAAGTAAGACTTTAAATGCATGAGTTGGTTGAAATAGTTATGGCAATTTTTTTTTTCAAACTAATCACAATTGGTAGGTGTAACTCAAACTTTTTCCAGCATCCTCGCTACTCGCCTCAGGATTCTTCACAAATTATGTCTTGCTTGTCAAGCATTGCAATCTATGGTTGATAGGATGAGTGTGCTCAGCAAATACCCCTTCAATACTCTGTATGACAAAGGGAAAACATTGTTCTGGCCAAGAACAACCAAAACATGACTGCAAAGTTTATGTGGCTACCAATATTCTTGCCGTATACTAGACCTACATGAATATCACATCACGAGAAGCCCACGTAGCACTCACCTACCACTATTATCATTTTCAATGCATAAAAGGATGCTTTGCAGTAGTTGAGATCTTTTCTAAAATTTGGGTTTCTAGAATTTCTCATTAATTGGTGACATGTCACTTGCATCGAAAGCTTTGACTATCCCCTAGTAGACCCCAGTTTCACCAGCTAGGCATTTTCTATTATTTGAAGCGAGTTTCTTGCATTGTTTGAATAACTTTCGGGCTTTGCAATGTTAATATGGTTTAGACTTAGATTGAGTACAACTATACCTATCATAAAAGGGGTTGGTTTGGACTTAATTGACTGTTCTATCAGTCTTAGATTGACTCACTGGGAGACCTTCAGTTAATCTAGTAGGCCTATTAATGCTACCTCCAACTGTAGCCAGGAGCATGGAGTTCTTTCCCGAAGATTGTTATAACACAAGTAATTGCCACTTGCAAAAAGAATAACACTATATACACCTGATAGTTTTGATTTTCCAAGCTGTCGAGAAATCTTGATGTTGGATTTATGAAGACTTCTTGGCACGTCCTTGTTAAAGGAATAAATTCAAAACAATACATAGAAATTCATAAGTTCCTTTGTCAAGTCCAAAAGTCATGCCGACAGTTATTAGCTACCGCCCGTCAACTAGAAATCTTCAAGAAATAAGCCTTGTGAAAAGAAGAAGTAATGTAAATAAAAGATTGTGCTCAAGTGTATTAAACATGCACTGTCAGAAAGAGATGCTTGATTGTTGGTACTGAGAGCTACGCCTCTTTTATCAAGTCATAGTGGAAATAGGTCTTCAGGTCAAGGTCTCGGTAGACTAGAAAATTCATCGACTTGGTGGAGTGAGATGTCTATAGGCCTGGAAATGAGAGTATATCAGGACTACGACTAGGGTTCGAGTCCCATGCTTGCGGGTCAGGCAATGAATGATATAGATTGTAAGCTGCAAATTATGTCTGAAACTTTGTTGCTATAAATGAAACGCCTTCATTCTGTATGTCTCATGACAATATGATAGCTACAGCAGCGCAACAACCCAATAATCCTCTAGCTAGTTTGCTAAATACAAGGGTTTATGGAGGTGACCCTGGTATCGTGTATTGCAAAGGATTTGATTTGATCTCTTTCCTGTCTATTTAGGAATAGTCACAATGATTTCCTTAGGTATACTAGCTGCAGTGATTCACGGGTGGTTCTAGAAGAGCAAAAGCACCATCTCCTAGGAATGATGAGCATGGACCAAAAGAGTATCTTCCACAACTTTGTGAAGCATGAAGATCTCTGTGCAGGATATTTATACATGAGAATCTAGATTAACTTAAGGGGAAGGACAGGTTTTTCATAGAAGACAACATTGTGAACATGCTATACAAAAGGGCTCAGACTATTTCTCATGACCACGACCAGTACACACAGACCTTCAATTTTGGTTTTTTTTAAAATTTTTGCAGGCCACATCCAGTAATATCACCCACTTGAATTTTGTCTAAGCATATATCTACAACTATTGTTATATATCAAGCAAAATAATTCCCAAGAAATTGCAGGCAAACTTTTGAATGAACTGTCAGATCTCAAAAGGATGATTTCATTTTTTTAGCAGCACAAAATATCAAATGAGTTTAATCCACCATTAAATCTATGTTATGTAAATGAAACAAGTCATCATGAAATAGATGGAAGAACAACATGCATTACATCAGTACTATTTACTATCTCACACAGGGTACGTAACTAAAGCTTATTTAAAGCACAAAGCTAGGCTGATATAAAATAGTAACCCAAATGAAACAACATGAAAGCAAAGTTTCACTAGCCTCAAATGCCTTCCTTCTAGCGCCATTTTGTGGACATCAAATCTGCAAATGGTCAGAAATCTTAACATAGTAGTATCATGTTTTAGTCATTTCAAACACATTAAATTCAATATCCCTATGAAATACTTAACCATGTTAGAATATACAAAATGAAATAGAACAAGAATAGCTGATTGCAAGCATACACAAACATGATTATAACTTTATTCCATATTGCATTGGTGCTATTGTTGAAAATAGCCATTTCCCAATCCTTGATAGATAAGCTTAGATGATGACGATAAGATGGACAAGATTAGCTCTCCATTGAAGAGAGTAACCTTGCATGAGATTGTGGAGTTAAAAATGCTCAAATTGTGGAGTTGTGGACAAAATCAGTTCTCAAATGAAGAAAGTGACTTTGCATCAAGTTGTGGGGGGTTTGCTTGAGGATGAAGCCTCTATTTAAAGATTTTCAAATGCTAAGAGTTGAAGAGGGACCAATGTAGGACTAAGAAATAGGCCAATAGGAAGAGGCCACTTGTCATCATGTGATTGGTTGATGTATGTGCAAGATTTGGGAAATGTGCCCAAGAGAGGGAAGTTTCAATTCAAATTTGTGCAATGAATGTTGAGTTTGACCTTTGGAAGGGGACATGTAAGAGCCATGTAAGAGCTCATAAATGACTTGTTGGATGTACATGTCCACTTGTTTTTTATTTCAAATTCTAGAGAATATTCCATGAGTGAAAATGTTGATTCTAATAAATCAATAAATTGATTTATTGGTGCAACTGGCTAAATCTAGAAAATGCAAGTGGCTAAGATTAGCATTTAATCAGGATTAATTAGTCAGGATGATGATTAGGATGAATTGATCTTTTAGGACTTAAATACTTGATTTATGTAAATCAAAAGGGATGATGCAAGAAAAAGGTGGATTAATGAAATGTTAGCATTTGATGTATTTAAATGGGGTAATGGTAGGCTTAAATCAAATAAAGTTAATTTATTTAATTTAAATGGATGATGAGCCTAATTTTCCTACTGAATGGATCAATGTGAATTTGATTTATGAATGAGAGGATGCATATGCATAATGCTAATTTGACGTGTCTACAATCTTATCGCATCATCATTTCATTCATCATTCATCATGTTCTCAACTCAAGTAAGCTAGGGTTTTGAAATTCTAGGTCATCAAGATAGCTTCGTAAGACATTCAAGGGAAGATTCTTCAACTATTGTTGTAGAAAATCAAGATCAATCATCATGGAAAGTCTCTAGTTTCATTGTTTCATGCATCATTACATTCTTTCTTCATTTTGGTTTAATTACCTAAAAAGGGGTTTAACGAAGGCAAACCACCATGCCCTAACATTCACCATTTATTTCTCTTTCATAGTGTGTTTGTAGATTTAGACACTTTGAGGGGTTGAAAATCATTGAAGATTAGGTTGAAGAATTGTTGAAGACCTCTCCTTGCTTTCAAAGCTAGAGTATCCATTAAAAATCACTTTCAGGCCCAAAAATCAGAGTTTTAGAAGCGAACACCTGTCTGTCAAGAACTGAAGTGCAGACTGAGGGCTTTCATTTCTACTTTTAAATTTTTAGAAATTCAGAAGTGGACTAAGTCACCAATAATGGAAACTTATTCCCACTGAACCTTTTTTTAGAAGCTTTTGTATATTTCGATACCCATTTGGCCGAAACGAGTTTGTGAGTAGTTTTTCTAGATCTAGGACTCAGTCACTCTGATTGGCACTAGTTTCCCAATTGATTTCTACAATAGTTTTATCAAGATTCCAGACCTTCATGACATCCTTTTTCAACCTCCAAGTGCACACATTCAATTTTACAGTTTTCTATTTTGATTCATGGTCATTTCTAGGTCATTTATCGCATGTTTGCATATCATAATGTGTATTCCAACACTTTCCCTTTCTTAAGTTTAGCCTAAATAATCATCTTTCTTTTCATGTTTATTGCATTTAGACATCATAGTTTAGCATATTGCATCCCTCTTTACATTAATCTTGAGTGTAGACATTACGCATTTTGCGTCCATTTCTCTCCTTTTAGGTGAAAAACCTTGAAAGAGTTAGAGAGCCCTTGGATACCAAAATCTTTGTCCAGAGGTGCATGTAGTCCATGACACCGATTATAGACTATCGATTATGCATGGGGGATACTCACTGGATCACTTGTGGACTATCCTTGTTCATCCTCTTCCTCTCAGGATGGACCTCTTGTATCAAACCTATATGAAGTACAAGAGTGGTGGCATAACGCCTAAGGTGTGATACCCTCCTTCTCCCTATGCCATTTTTCATAGAGCTTGCATGAAGGTGGACTGCGAGGGGGTAAAAGTAAGAAGTTGGGTTCATGAAGAGGGGAAGTTTTGACCAAATTTTTTTTTGTAAAAAACAAGTACGCATTATTAAAAAAATGTGTATGTGTTATGCTTCAGGTACCCGAGCCCAAAAAAATGTGTATGCACTAAAAAAAGCATACACATTTTATAACAAGTGCAAGTCATTTATTTAAAAAATTAAACACCTTTTAGAAATGCATATGCATTTTAAAATGCATACATGTTTCTAAAATGTATTTAATTTTGTAAATAATCAAGCAAATAAAGAATGCATATGAGTTTTGTAATGCATACACATTTTTTAAAATGTGTACGTGTTTTTAAACTTTTTAATCCCCAATCCACATGCTGCCTTGATTTTAGGCTTGAGAAAGGCTTGACAACCCAATCCTTAGCCTTTGACTTTCAATTAAAATGCTAAGGCAAGTTCAAAAGAAATGTCCAACTTTGGCAATATGGTTGATGAACTTTTTTTCTGAATCAAACTATGAAATCAAAATCCATTAGAGAACACAATGTCTAGTTTCCAAATATATATATATTTTTAAAGATTGGATCATGTTTGTTGTTTTTGATTAATTTCTAAGCAAACTAGTACATAAACTTGAAATATCAAACTTTTTTTGTTTTTTAATAACCTTTTTTGGTTAATTTTCTTGTAAAAAATTATATGGCATCAATCTTTAGACAATTCTCTACACAATGAAAAAAAAGATTGAAAAAATGTTTATTTTAGGTCCATATGTTGTTCGTACACATTGATTTTTAAAAATGACAATTAAGGCTAATAAAAATTCAATAAAAAAAATATATTCATAAAAAATTACAAAAAAATATCCTCATCAATCTTCATGGAGTATCCATGTATAAGTGTGAAATTTTTTAAAAGATAGCAAAAACACTTCTACTTTTTGAGCTTTTTGTGGATCCAACTTCTTGCATCAGCCCGAGGCCACCTTGGGTTGAAAAAGGGAAGAAGAGAAGCACACACGAGGCCCTTCTTCTTCTTCTTCCACTATTCTACTTATCACTTCCTCCCACCCTGTTGCAGTGCCATTGACTTCAACTCCTAAGCATTTATTGGAGAGTTTGATTGTGCCTGCTTGGCGAAAGCCTAAGCCTCTAGTGTTTGAACTTCCTGCCTTACCCATGATGCCTCGTCCCATTCCGTATAGTAAGGGAAGGTGCCCCGTGGAGTGTTCTCTATGTCTTGGCCTCCATAGCCACATACTACTCCTCTTGCTAAGGCAATGAATGGGAAGAGAACCGCCATTGAGGTGTTGAAGCCTACTCCCCTAGTTATTGTCCCATTGTCCTCTTTATCCCTCCCTCCTATTCCTATTCAGGAGTCCCTCAATCCACCAGAAATGGTTTTGATGGATACTCTTATGACTGAGCATGAGTCTTCCCTCTCATCTTAGGCTACAACCTCTAGCTCCCAAAGTCATAGATAGTGTGTTGTATTTGAGTGCAAGCATTGGAAGAAGGCTCTGTCCATTGAGTAGGCCACCTTGCAGAAGATGGAAGAGGATTCTGCAACTCCTACTTCAGCACCTTTTGATGTGTCCTCTTCCCTCCTCTTTGCTTTAGTTCCTTTAGCTTCAGTCCTACTTTCTTCTCTCACTATGAACGTGAGTGATCCTAACCTGAAGAGGGTGTAGGTATTCATTGCTCCTTTGGTTGAGTTGCCCCTTATGATGTCCCTTTTGGACATCTTGTTGTTTTCAAAACCCATGGACATGTCAAATACCTTGGTGGTGTCCTCCGTATTTTTCTCCTCTTCCTCTTTATCCTCTACTTCATCTGTGGGCATCTCAAATCCCTCGATGAAGTAGTTCAGATAGAGGTTTTTCTAGAAATGAGGGTTAGAAGAATGGTTCACCTTCTTCGAAGGGTGGTTCTATGTTGGCTTGTGTCATTCTAGTGATGGAGGAATCCTCAACATCCCCAAATTTTTTTCAATACTCTTAAGTCTCTCAACGAGCCTAGTAGTGGATCTAGAGTGTCGCCTCCCTCTCCTTTTGAGTTGACAAATGGTACTCCTATGAAGCATTTGTTCAACTTTGTGGATGAGGTCTTGACCCTATCGATGATCTTCATGAGATCACTAACTTTCATCCCACAGGAAATAAGTGGAGAAGACCTTGAGCAGCCTTCTTCCTTGGCTCTTGTTGTGAGAGGGTCAGAGGGTTCCCCCCTTAATATTCTTCCCTTAGAGGCTCATCTTCCCTCCCCTTATAGTGATCTATATTGGGAGAACAATGACCTCTTGATTGATGAGGACTAGGGGGTATCTCTTCTTTATCTGTAGATTAGATTATATGTCTTTTTGTTCCCTCATGCTTGTGTTATATGTTCCTAGATGACTCTTGTCACCCTCGTAGGTGCTTGGATATAAGAGTGTTTATGTGTCATAAATATTCTTCTATTTTTCACATCATTATTCCTCTATTATGTATTGACTTTCAACAAATGGGATGACACAGACTTTTGGGGGTATTTATGCCTCCCATGTTGACCCATTTTTTTTTTCTATTTTGTTTTCATGTACCCTCTCCATATGGTTTGATATAGTAGGGGGTTGATGACAATTACTATTAAATCTATTTATCTATATTTATGAGCAACTCTGATCCAAAATATAAGATTTCCCCTTTCCATTGTTCATGATGTTATTGTCTCTTCTTTCTTTATTCTTATCTTTCTTGCTTGCTTTGTGATGTTGTGGTGCTCATCTATTGTCTTGCATGTGTGAAAACATTACCACTGTTACATATCGCTATGTTCTATAGGTCACAACATCACTTTTTCATTCTTTCCTTTCTCTCCTTAGGATGTCACATGCCTTTGTACTCAACATGCACCATCTTAAGGGGGGGCTATCATATCACTTCAATTTTGAAAAAATACATTTGGTGGCCAATGAATCTTTTCATGAAAATCTTTCCAAAATATTTTTAAAAAGTCACATTCCTTAACAAGGACTCCTAACCAAATAATTTTCCCTTCATCATGAGTTCGTAAAGAAAGAATTTAAAAAAATTTCCTTCGAGGAGGGAGCAACTTCTCCTATAGGTGAAGTTTTGACCTTCCCCTTGCAAGGGGGCCTTCTTGCTTTCAAATTTCTTGATGAAGTGAAAATATTTCAAAAGGATTCCTTGATGTTTAATTGATTTGTGAAAAATACTATTGCAGTTCCAAACAATGTGTCCCTTGAGTGGACCCATTTTATTTTGAAGGGTTCTAAAGGGACCTTTTTGAAATCTCTTCCTTCAATTTTTTGACTGTTTGCATGACTATTTGCTTGTCTGCCTACGTGGATTTATGATTTCTAACATGTTGTCTGTGGATTAACATGTTGCTTTGCAAGTGCACCTTTGAAGTTGCTTTCCAATCCGACTTGCAAAGTCCCTCACATCAGGATTCCTTTAGGAGAGAGTACCTAGGGGTTCCTTCTTTGCAGGTTTGACGAATTGTGAAGTATTTACATCCTGCAGGATTTGTCCATTGTTGGTCTATGAGGCTTTAGTGTGCTTTGTTCAATCCTCCTCAAGAGAGTACCTGAGGAGCCATTTTCCTACACTACGCTCTTGAGTACGCCAGATTGTGGTCTGCTTCATTGATGGTTTAGGTATATTTTCATGGAACTCTTTTGATCTACTTTACTGAACACTGATTGAAACTCATGTTCACTAAAGTGGGGGGAAAATGTATAAGAGTGAATTTGCACCCCATTGTAAATTCCCCATTTACATCCTCCACCTTAGAAGAATCAAATTTGATAATGTAATTCCATGACCTCATTCCAAACTCCATCCACTTGGTGCTTGAATTTAGTGTCGGTGGGGGAATTTCTTTCAAGGATATGCACATGGTGTAAAGACATCTGTATAACGTGGTGTCGTCCTGACAATATTCTTATCTATTAAATCTAGAAAGGAATTATGTTCTCCATTGACAACAAAACGTAATGCCCTTTCACCTTCCTACCAACCTTTGAATGTCTCTTTCCCTCCCAAACCTTCTTCAAATGGATATGTTTCTCTTTCATTCCATCTTCTTGACAATTATTGATATTCTACACACAAATGTGATCTCACTCTATATTCTTGCAACTCTAAGCTACTTGTTGCACTATTGGCTTCACGATTCCAACAATCACAACATTCTTCACATCTACCACAAAATCTTCAACTTGGTGTCTTGTGAGACTACATTTGGCGTCGTTGCAACCATGTTGACTTTGCCATAGTTCTAGGCTTGCATTCCTTTCTCATTGGCCTTGAGTGTCTTTGGTTGAGGGTGGTATTGCTTCCTTACTCTTACTTTGTTGTTGGATTTAAGTAGCATAGTGCTTCTCGTAGTGTTTGGTTTCATTTACTTTCTAGTATAATTTCTTCATCATATTTCTACTGCTTTATCCATCTAGCTTTCTGTGTAGGTGGAAACACTAAAATGGGGGTTTGACTACATGAAGCCCCAAAAAAGCCCCAACATTTTTCCTTTCTCGACTGTGTGTAGGTACTCATTCGTATGGAGCTTGCTAGTGAACTATACTTCTTGTGAGTTAATCTTCACCACCTTTGTTCTTGTCACTTCTATACTATCTTTCTTGTTGTTTCAATTATTTTGTCATTTATCATTTCAGTTATCATGTTAAACATCAACCACTAAGTTGTCAGTAGGTTTTAGATACCTTTTACTGTCCTTTTGCACTATCCTTACAGATGCCAATGCACTTGTGAGATTCCAGAATGTCGTGTTGTTGTCCCTGTTCTGCCCTGTTGTCCTCTAGCAAAGAGTTATTAGAGGTACTATCTAGGTTCCAAGAACTTGTTTGTTTAGCCCCATTAAAACTCTCAAGTTGATAGCTCATGGTAGAAGCATTAAGATTCTCTATCCTTGACATCAAACACTTGTCTAACTTGAGGTAGATTAGGTCAGTCTTCCGTTCTTAGCTCTCCGTGACCTAGAGCCCTAGTGTGGTTGGTCCCCCTCCTCTACACTTAAATTAACTTTTACAAATATTATTATTAGCTCAACACAACAAATGAGACCTACCTAAGTAAGTCTTTCATAAGTGCATAATATGCAATAAAGTAAATAAGTATATGTAATAAATGAAATGATGCACCATAACTCCTATTACACAATAATAGGGCTAGAGACGTGATTTCATACACTTATATCTACAACTATCCAAAACAAACTATTTATAAATAATGAAAATAAAAAATAAAAATCTCTAAATAATTGAAAACCAATAATTATCCAATCATGTGAAATCTTGTAAAAAATTAGAAAAAATCATATATCAATTTATATGCAAAATACATAAAAACAATATAACCAAAATAAATCCAAAATATTAAAAGAAATTAAAATTTTTCACAAATAATTTATTAAAACATTATCCATAATTGTACGTATCACAAGAAAATCCATTGAATCATTATCCATAACTTTAAAGATCACATGGATTTCAGAGAATCCTAAAGTACATTCATGAAATGACTTGACGAGAACTTTTGATGGAGTTATCCTTGGACATTTTCAAATGTGAAGCTCATATGATAACTTTAGGATGTGTTGGAAGAGAAAAAGCCACAACTATCCCACAAAAAAACTTAGAAAGGACGGTCTTCTTTAGCGGATAAACTATAGATTTGTAGGACATCTATGACAACATTAGTCCTATGATTGATAGATATTTTATTTAGTAAAGGAGCTTACATTTCAAACATGTTAAGGGAAGATTGAGAAGTGTTGTGGAATGGTTGGTCTATTTTTTTCTCGGGATTCCTTCCTTCCTACTATTACTTCACATCTGAAAGGCACCATACACTGCAAGTCTAGATTTAGGTGATAGGAGTGCACAAAATTGATTGGAGCTATTTGTTTCTGCATTTGATGGAGCGATGCAAGTGATTGGAGTTAATGGGGATTCAGGTAAATTTGAGAGCCAAAATTTCAAAATCAAAAATGAAAATTTAGGCAATCATTTTTGAATAAATTTTTCATGTTCGATATTAATATACATTTGCACTGTAGCAAACAAATTGGTATTTGTTGGGACCATGCTTCACCTTGAGGTTGGTAACAAAGACAATACTAACAAAGCATTAGTATATAGTATTGTACCTATACCCAGCAATGGATGATGCATGGATGGGGCAGGAATCCATGCTCTAGTGCATTTGTGGAGTTGGATAGCCGCTGCCAAGCTTTCTAGCATTTCCTTCCGAAAAAAAAAAAGTACTTACTAATTAATGATGTACCTTACTTCTACCACAAAGACTATAATAGTTGTGTATCAATATGGCTTCATCTATGCTGGCACAATATTGGTGGAAATATTAATCTATTCACCAACATATTAAATTGTGATGGGAACCTTGATGCCCGTGTTTCAATTCAAAGTATTTGTTGGTTCTAGGATTTACAAATCTCTTACATTTATCTCTTTTTGTGAAATATGATTTTGTTTGAATACAAGGATACTAACTTTTGGTGGTGGATAACTTTCGCATTAATATGGGCTCTTTACTACCCACCTTATATTCTTTATTAAATGTAAAAGAAAATAATTATTAATGCCATTCCTTTGCATTAAAGTGGTATACAATGGGTAAATAATGTCATTGAATAGTGATACACATTTATTTAATCCAATGGTATTTGAACAATGATACTATTGTTACACATCAAAGTTAACCACATATTGACATTAGGTTGCTAGTGTGGGTCTAAACAATTAATGGATACATTATAATGTATTAATAATGATATTATTGTTAATGTAGTTAGTAGCTCAGCTACACCCATAGAAAATGTTAATTGGGACCAACAAAGTGTGGAGGCTTCTCTGGATGTCATCCCACAATTTGTCTCAGAGCATCTCAATAGGGATCTAACTGCTATTCCTTCTTCTTTGGAGATTATGGAGGCAATTTTCTCTTTTGAGGGGAACAAGGCCCCTGGGCCTAATGTTTTTCCTTTTCTATTTTTTCATTCATGTTCAGAGATTGTAGCAGAGGATGTGATCAATGCCACCAAGGAATTTTTTTGTTCCAAAATATTATTTAGAGAATTGAATGCAACTTTCATTGTTTTGATTCCCAAGACTGTTGATGCTAATGGCTTTGGAGACTACCATCTAATCAGCCTCTGCAATTCCATCTATAAGATTTTCTTGAAGGTTTTGGCCACTAGGCTCTAAAGGATTCTCCCCGACCTGATTTCAAAACATCAAAGTGGCTTTGTTAAGGGTTGACAAACACTGGATTCTATTATTATAGTTCATGAACTTTCCCATTCTCTTAACTCTAATAAGAAGCTGGGTTTTTTTTTTGAAATTGGACCTTCTTAAGGCTTATGATAGGGTTAGCTAAAATTTGTTGCTAATAATTTTGGCTTGATTTGGCTTTTCTCAAAAGTTTCTACAACTTGTTGAACAACTCATTTTGTCTCCATTTACTGTTTTGGTGAATGGCTCTCCTTTTTTCTAGAGTTTGTGTGGTTTGAGGTAGGGAGACCCTATTTCTCTGTTGCTTTTTATTTTGATGGAAAAATCCCTTGATCAAAACATTCAAAAGGATTTATCTACATGTTCCTTGAGGGATCTCTCCCCTTCTTCTAGATGTGACCCTGTTACTCATCAACAATTTGTTTATGACGCTATCTTTATGGGTGAATCATTTGTTCGTGAGAGCAAGACTATGAAGAGGTTGATTGCGGCTTATGAGAAGGTGTCTGGAAAACATATTAATCTTCCCAAGAGTTATATTTTCTTCCTCTATACCCTTAAATTTCTCCAACTAGAGCTAGCCAGGATCCTTTCCTCCAATAGGGGCGATCTGCCCTCAACCTATTTGGGGCTACCCTTGTGTATTTTTAAGACAATAGATTCCTTCTGGCTTGGTCTTCTGGATAAGTTCAGTAGAAAGTTGGTGGGTTGGAAGGGTGTGTTTCTCAGCTAGGCGAGAAAGGTGCAACTCATCTCTTCTACTCTTCAAAATCTTCCCATGTATGCCATGAGTCTTTTTAGAATTCATGTTAAATTTGAAGAGAAAATGGAACAAATTATGAGAAGATTTTTGTGGTTGGGTGTTGAAGCTAAAGCTAGAATTCAACTTATGGTGTGGGACTTGGTTTGTAGGCCCAAGAAGTGGGGTGGTTTGGGAATTAGAAATTTAAAAACTTTTATCAAGGCTTTATTGTTGAAGAACATTTGGAGGCTCCTTAATGGGGAAGCTACTTGGGCCTCTCTAGTTAGAAATAAATATCTGAATGGCTATAGGAGAACTTGGAATATGCTTGCTTCTAATGACATCCCCATCAGTTCTTGCTTTTGGAGAAATATTATCCCTTGTAGCGACTTGATTGCTAATGGCGTTAGGCGGCTGTTGGGTGATGGTTCCAGAATTCTTTTTTGGGAAGACACTTGGTGTGATTTTTCCTTGGGCCCCTCCCATTGTTTCGTTATACAAATGTATTTTTGGTAACTTAGTGGTTGACTATATTCAAAATGGGGTGTGGAAGGCTTTTCAAGAATGGGACCCATCATTGAATGTCCTTCAGGAATTCTCGTGTAATGTCCAAGTCCCTCTTTATTTGAGACTTGATTGGATAGTTTGAACCCCGTTTGCTAATGGCAAATTTTTAGTGGGCTTTTCTGTTGTTAATTTGTTGGAGAAGCCTAACTCTTTTCTGTTCTGGTGGAAACTATGGAATAATATGTTGATCCCTAAGGTGAATTTTTTCTTTTGGCTACTCATGCAAAGTAAAGTCTTAACACAAGATAATCTTTGCAAAAGGGGTTTTGCAATTCTAAATAGATGTGTCCTTTGTGAAGCTGATGCGGAGAATTCCTTCCACCTTCTCCTTGGTTGTATTTTTTATTTTCTCTGGAGTAATTTTCTTAACCTTTGGAATTAGGACTAGGTCTTCCCAAACTCTCTTTATAGTTTTGTTGACCAATGGAAGTGTCCTTTGTCCTCCCCCATTCTTTGATAGCTATGGGATCCTATGGCCTTGCATATTGCATGGGGTATCTGGAAAGAAAGTAAAAATAAAATTTTCTATGATTCTAAACTCAAGATAAATAGTCTGTTCATTAAGATTCGTTGGGAAATCTTGGAAAAAATTTCTCTCATTGGGTCTAATGCTCCACATTGTGCTTTGTCCTCTTGTTTGGTTGTGTATGACTTGTTGGTGATTTCTAATTGGAAGATTCCCTTTATACTGTCTAAGATTTCCAAGTCTAGTTCAAATACTATATTGAGTACTAAATGGAAGCCCCCATCTTCAGGGTGGGTTAAAATTAACTTTGATGGGGCATCCAAGGGTAACCGTGGTCCTACTGGTTATGGGGGGTGTTGAGGAATGAGGATGGTAGGCTCTTGGGTGCGGTGGCACTCCCATTGGGAAATCAAATGAATTAATCATTGTGCTGAGGCATAGGCCACATTTATAAATATTAAATTTGTCGTGGATGGGGGAAAATCTAAAATATGGGTGGAAGGAGACTCTTTAGACATCATCAATTGTCTACATGGAACCCAAAAGCCTAGCTGGAGTGTTGATCAGTTGATTAAGGATGCTATTATGATGTTGACATCTTGTGAGGAAACTCGTGTTTCTCACATATATCAAGAAGGCAATTCATTGGTAGATTTTTTTTCTAATGAAGTTGTGAAAGTTAATTAGTATAGGGCATGGGAGGAGTAATCTCTCCTTCCTGAGGATGCTAAGGTTTTAATGTGAAATGATGGATTTGGATGATTTTATGTAGTTGCTTTATTTTACCATTAGTATCGGCATTATACTCACATGTTTTGTGGGTATTGCTTGGCTTGTTGGATCTCATTTGAACGTTTCTTTCTAGGGTTTTTTTCTACTAGTTTTTGTGAATATGGGGGGTGACCAAAGTAGAACTGAGCCCCATTCTTGTGCTAGTCTGAGGAAGAATAAGGAAATTTGGAGGATCCTCGAACATGGGACTTTTACACCTTTTCTAGAAAGGATTCATGGACATGATCCCAATGCTTTGGTAGAGTTTGTTTCATATTGGCACAATCATAAGCTCTAGGTCAAGGGAATGGAAGTTGACATCAATGAGGAGCTTATAGCTACTGTGATTGGGATGCCTATGGTTGACCAAAAATTCTTCAAAGATAAGAAGAGAAATGAGGAGGCAATGGCTCAACTATTTAAAGATGATGAATGAAAAAAACTCATCAAGTTGGAGGCTTGGGGCTACGTGTGAAATTTTCTCAAGAAAATATGGGTGGATATTGCAGAAATTATCATGTGGTATGTGACTCTGGAAGCCAGGTTCACTGCAATCCTAGGCCACCATTTTTACTCTTTTAAATCATTTTAGGAATGGGTTATTTATTTATTTTCTTTTATTTCTCTTGTCCTTGATGGAGGTCTCTATGTATGCACATTTAAAAAATAGGAGGGCACTGGTCCCGCATGAGGGCCTCATCTTGTTAATTATGGAGCATGTGAAAGTCCTAATTCCTACCACCTCAATTAAGGGAAAGGAAAAGACTTTAAGTGATGATTCTAGTTCATTTGGTTTGGATACTAGTGTGGCTAAGGAGGAGGAGTGGAATGAAGAAGGTGAGGATGGGTCTCCCTCCCCTGCAACTACCCCTTCTAAGAAGAGATAGAAGGGAATCCCTAAAGGAAAATAGGCAACCAAGCAACTTATTCTTTAGGATTTGGAGTCTCAGTTTGTTGGCAATGACACAAAGGTGGGTTTTGGGGATTCTAGGTCCAAGGATGATGCTGTGAATATTGGTCAAGCTGATGCTAAGGCAGGAGGTAAGGAGGGGTGTTTTCAAGAGAATAGTGTGACCATGGAGCCCATGGAGAAGCTCAAAAGGGCTTCCAAGCACATTACCAAGATGAGGAACTAAGCCACAAAAGATGTGTTAAAGGTTACCACAAAGCATTGCAAGGAGAAGGCTCTTGAGGAGAAGATGGTGGAAATTGATGACTCCCTAATTTGAAACACACCAAATGTGGAACTTGTTGCTGACAAACCTATGTAAGAGGAAGAGGGTGTTGAGTAGAAGCATGGGAAGCCAAAACCTCTTAAGGTTAACCCCCTATTAGAGGAATTCTCCTATATTAATGATGACTCCACCTCAATGTTCAAAATCCTTGACATGGCGAGGGCGGGGGCCACCAATACTTTCAAATTGGAAAAATGGACTCTACAAGAATTCAACAGGGTTAACATCAAAATTAGGGCATTGAAAGACACTATGGAATATTCCAAAAGGATCTATCTCAGATATTCTAATTGATAGAATTGTTGATCTTGACTATTTGTTCATTGATTTCAAGTCCTTATGTGAACAATGCCTAACTAATTTAGAGGCCAAGGTGTTGGATACCAACGTGGATATAAAGAAACTACTCCATGTCTGTCATATTTATGATAAGAATAGTGGATTCTTTAGAGTCCTATTCTGCAAGATCAGTGAGCTTAGAGAAGACCAACTATATTTTTCTGAGTTGATGGAGAAGGATCGGGTGACTAAAGGAAAACCATTTTCTGACGGACGTTCATCGGTCGTTTGTTGGAATATCTGCGTAGATTCGTCGGTCATCGGCATCATAAAATGACTCGGATGTTCATCAGAATATCAATGAAAACTTTGTGTATCCACCAACAAATTACAACCAAAATGCAATTGCAATGGCTCTTTTGAAGCGTCGAAAGAACACTAGAAGTTCGTCGCCATTTTGACGAAATGGGAAAGTATTTACGACGAAGCCTTTGTCATAGCTAAGCAACTTTGTTAGACCTTTTATGTGATTTTTGGTGGAGTTTTTGAATTTTTTATGAAATGGGCAAGGGTTATGATGAAGCCTTTGTCGCAGCTAAGCAACTTTGTTAGACCTTTTCTATGATTCATCGGTGGACTTCGTCAAAATCACAATGAAATGGACAAGGAGTTATGACGAAGCCTTCATTGTAGCTATAGCAACTTCGTCAGACCTTTTCAGTAATTCGTCGGTTGTGTTCATCAAAATTTTGATGAATCAATGCAATTTTATGTACCATTGGTGAGAGATCAATCAAGTCGTGTCCCTTCGTATTCAAATATCGGGCAATTATTTTATTCGGTCATTTTCCATGTTTATTAGACAACCGCTAAGATGTCATGTAGTTTTGTCAATGCCTTGAGTCTCTTCGACAGTCAATATTACATATTGCTTTGGTGTCACACAGTCTCATCGATGTTCTGAGTCTCACCGATAGCCAATAGATCATATGTTACTATGGTGTCATGCAGTCATACTAACGTTCTGAGTCTACCTGAGAATTATTCCTTCGGTCTTAAGTGTATGGCTACGATTCTTAAGGGTAGGGGGAAAGAGAATGCTTGAATGTATAGCAAAGTATAACATTTTGATCATTAATTATAACAATGAAACGAATCTTAAGTTTGAAGCATTAATATCATTTACAACATTTATGATCAAGAATGAATGTAAGTAGAGAAACTTTTGCATACCTGCAGATGGTACAAAATTTCATGGTTAAGTCGAAGCCTCCCATTAACAACAAGATCCAAATATTCGTGTATCTATCTCAATCGAGCCTCTAAACCCTTCAGAGCTATCAATTTTTCCACTAACCTGTTATGCACAAAAGTCAAATTTTAGAGTTATATCACCACTAAAAATAGAAGAAATAGAGCTTTGAAACCAAATCCACACACAACACAACGTGGTATTCATACAAAGCCATACAAAAAAACTAAACTCAGAACATTGGAATGGAAACAACTTCAAATTATGATGCAGAGCATGGATTCAGGGTATAAAGAATCATTTTTCTACAACCATATTGAAAAGTTAGCACTTTCTTTCATCTTTGCATATTGGTTTGATGCTTCAAATGATGCATTTCTTATATTGAAAAGTGCATTACCTTATTGAGATTCTTTTTGTTTCTAGAATAGCTTAATATTCTCTACTTAACAAGGCCAACCACGTGACGGTGGAAGCTCATTTGGCCTCTCCCCCCCCCCCTCACATCACTCTCAATTCTTCCCAATCATATAACATTAATCATTCATTCATCCATTAATAACATAAAACATTCATTAATTAACATATTCACATTCATTCATTAACATATAATATTCATTCTTTCAACTTTTACACATTATCAAAAATATGGTTGCCATAATATGATTACAATCATTTTTATTTTTGTTTCTTTTTTAAAGCTACAAAAATATGAAGTGGAGTATCATTTTCTAAATCAATATTTATCCCCCCTTTAGTTGTTCTTCCCTCTGCTCATGATCTTAATGTACGCCTAGTCGTCTACTCATGACGTGGATGCCACTACAAGGGGGGTCTGCTGCAATAAGAAAGAAATGTTAAACTGATATGTTTTATTATTATTGTTACAAGTATTTCATTAATTAAAAGAACATTAGAGTGGTTCTCTTTACCTAATGGGTCCACATCATGTTCCTAAACTTTTGTTATAGACTCATGCTCAACATATTGAACACCCTCTAAATCCTGATCTACAGTTGAAACACGAAAGGTTACATTAATTAATACACCAATTGAAATTAAATATGTTTAAGAGAACATGAGTGGTCCTCTTTACCTAATGGGGCCACATCATGTTTCTAATCTTCTCTAGCTTGATCATGCTCAATGTGTTGATCACGCTCTACATGCTCTAAAGTTGAAACATGAAAGGTTACATTAATTAATACACCAATTGTAATTAAATATGTTTAAAAAAACTTTAGAGTGGTCCTCTTTACTTGATGGGGCCACATCATGTTCCTGATCTTCTCTAGCTTGATCATTCTCAACATGTTGATCACGCTCTACATGCTCTAAATTACCAGGATGCACACCACGACCTTCATCTACAGGTTGTTCTCCACCCTCACCAAGTTGCATTCCAATGTCATGTGCAGTATTATCATTGCTTGAATGTTTAAAAAAAAAAGACATGTAATTACTTTATGGTGGAAATTAATATTGAATATATTGCACAAGTATTCAATTTTAAATAAACTTTATTGAGTTTATTTACCTGCATGTCGGATGTAGTGGAAGGTTGTGTTTGCCCAGTCAAGACTCTTAGGCATTTAGCCACGGCTCCATAGCCTTACTGGAAGGAAATCTTTAGGTCATCTTCTATGGGAACACTGTTGAATTCAGAGCCCTACATTTTTGCATAAGATCATGAATTTTGCTTCTATGGTGTGATAAAACTAAAATTGTTTTCAATTTATTATTTGGATACTATATTTCATTTATTGATACTTATAATTCATGTGGCTAATTTTATATAACCACCAGAGCCAAGTTTGTGATGCTCATGTTTTTCTAGTCTTTCCTTTGTTACCTTCAATGTGTCGGGCAGCCTATGAAAATTTTGAAATACGTTAGATTATGTAAAAATAAAGAGTAATCAGTATATAATTACATTGTTGATAGTATCACATACCTTCCTTGGCCTAGTGGTGTCTTTCTTTTTTTCTTTTCAGCCTTCTCCTTTCCATCCAACACCAGGTCCTTCCAATTCCTCTCTAGAATCATGGGGGGACGCTTGTACTTTTTGTTCTTCTCTAAATGTGACCTATATTGGTCCCTCACATACTTTAGATAGGTACCAACTTTCTTAATGACCTTGGTTCGGTTGAATGTTTTATCACCGAACAACACAACTAAATAGTTAATGAGCTCATATTTTAAATCTTGATTTTGGGAATTCCACCGTGTATGTATGGTGGGCCTGAAGAGCTCCAAAGTAATATCACTTAGAAGTTTATAAAAAGCATCATTTCCTATAAAACGATCATGGGATCGATAGTCTAAAAAGAGCGATCAATAAGTAAATTTCAATTGGATTATATAATAATAATTAAAACATTTTAAAGTACCTGGGACCTTCTCTATCCTTATGGGAATGAAATCTTCAGTCACCACAAGTGTGACCGGAAATGTTCCTGTACTAATAATACGGGGAGATCCAGGAAATGTTGCTAAAACATCACTAGTACTAGTGGCTTCTTCATCCCCAGGTACATGTCTTGACGCATGTTCTGGCATGTGTTCACTACCAGAGGACGCATTAACAGATGCTTGCATGGTATGTGTTGCCGACATTTCAGACGACAATATAGGCACAGATGATGGGGTCAGATGATGTGATGTATTCGTAGGAGGATCAGGATGGACACTTCTACCAACCCCTACTCCTCGGACAGCACTTGCAGTACCCTGATCATGGCCAGGAGCATCATGAGGAAGCAAATAACTATGTAAAAACGACACATATTTTAGTTCATGACATAAAAGAGTACAAAATATAAAACCATGAATGAGCTTATGTTATAATTAAAGACCTCATGACAACTTACTTTGCAAGTTTTGTAATCTCCTAGTCAATATTTTAACCCTCTCTCTTATCTCATCTATTTGAGGCACTATGAATATCAACTTAACCATTTCTTCATTGCACTTTTTTGGGATCTTCTTTATCATATCGAGAGGGTTTGTTGAATAAGTGATGTCATCATCACAAAATATTGATTGCACCTCACTATGGATGCTCTCTTGTACTATTGAAGCTCCTTCCGACGTACCGACCCAAATAAGAATATTGAAAACATTATCAAAATTAACACAATAAACTGAAAACATAATAACAAAACATTTTCTTGTATCTAATTTGTACAATTACAATGAGGTAAACCCTGCTGTAGAAGCTCTAAAGATACATGATCTATGCTCACGAGCCTGGTATTTCCATCAATGCCCGCCAGACAAAAAATGAAATATAAAAAATATACAATTAAATGAAACCAATAGACTTATGAAAAAAAACATAAGAATAAAATGGTATATTGGAGTCATTAATTGGAGGTTGGGTAAAATGGTATATAGTATGTACCACCCCATAGTAATAGTGATTGTAATTCAAACAATTCAAATTAGAATCGACAACAACTCTTCCCCCATAGTTATTGATTTTATCACACATAATTAATACATAGTTTCTCGTCACCAATATGCAATTGTTGTTATTTATTGACCTAAGTCATGTACCGTTTAGGTAAACCCTACAATATTTCATGATGCTTTTGGCCTTCCGTCAATGTACATAGCCACTCCTTTATTTTGATCCTTATCTTTTAGTTGTATACAATTTGCTAACAGTGCATACCTATGCATACTTTGTGTATATCAAACTAGTTGTATCCAATCTTTGTAACTATAACAGGGTCCGACATACTCCATCAATTCACTAACTTTTTCGTAACAAACCTTTATGTCATCCATGCAAAATAGGCCCAAACCATGTAATGACGATGGTGCTATGTGATATATCCTCTCATTGACATAAAAATCAGTATTTATTGGAGGAAGTTCCTTGGGTATCCATTGTTTCCATAGATGTTGCCTATGCACTCATCATCATAAGAACATGACCCCCTTCAGCAAGAAAAAATTCCATGCGTTTACAAAATTTTCTTCTAATCTTTTGACCTCTAGTTGATCTCCCTCTTTTATACATACTACATGTCTCGCTTTCCTCTTCTCTTCTTGAATTTCCCTCACTCGAGGAAGATAGATCTGACAAATACCTATTTGGTGGTACCTGCACTCATAAGGATATTGGATGAAGTTATTTCATGGTGATGTGATCCCAAGGTGACATTATGATTAATCTATCATTTCATCGCTAGAATTTCATAGGTTATAAGGTAATCAAGTCTTGATAGATTACAAGCTATTGTTATTATTGTCCAAATGTGTCCATCACAAATCGAATCTACTTAACATTTTAACTCCCAAAATTTGTAACAAGTGTTAAATGTGACTATGGTCCACCAGTTACATGACCAAGGCCTCAAATGTATTCTCTAATTGTAATCAAAGGACTTTTTCTCTTCATTCAAGTAAATAAACTTGAAGGGAAACACCACCAAGTGGTTTATTGGACACCTACATGACTAAAAATAGTAGAAAATTTACATATAATTTCCATATGTCTAAGTGGTTAATGGGGAGGGAGTGTGTACTAGGCCTGGTTAAGTCATCATGAGTTTACGCTTTGGCAATAATTTTTTTTTAAGTCATATTAAATCTTCCTATGTCTAATTGCTAGGAGACTTTTGGTATGTTTAAAGGTAGGATGATTGATGAAAGAGACCAAAGACTAGCCTTTCTCCATGGTATCCAAGTAGACATAGCAGCGGTCTTCTCTTATACGGTTGGACATGATTTAAAGAACTTAGCTAGGAATTATTCATTTAACCTAAGGTTTTCTCATAATGCCATCATTGAAAAAGTATGATCAAATTCTTCTATTATGAAGAATTGGTCTATGTACCTCTAGTAATCACTATAAATGTTTGTAAGGATAAAATGACTAATTGCATCAGGTAGGAGAGAATCAACTTTGAGTTCTTCAAAGATTATATTCCTCTATTCATAATTTTTAAGGGTTGTGTGTGGAGGAGGCTATCACTACCAAGAAGGGAGGAGACCTTTCCTTGTATTCTTTTATAATTTTCATTATTCTTATTTATTTTACACCTACATTTACAAATACACATACATATGCATTTACTGTTTTCATTTATTTCTCATGTAGCTTAATAGTTTGATC
>VDFB02193867.1:132498728-132646085 GCA_007258455.2 Sequoia sempervirens | reverse complement strand
AGAGAGAGGGGGGGTAGGATGGAGAGACTTGAGAGAGAGAGGGAGGGAGGGAGTGGAAGAGAGATAGAGGGAGGGGGGTTAAGGGTAGAGGGTAGATGGTTTAAGGGTTTAAGGTTTAAGGATTTAGGGTTTCAAGTTAAGGGTAGAGGGAAGTGTTGGTTTTGTTTTACAATGTAACTAGGTTGGTCTTCTAATATACCTATGGAATTTCCAATCCCAATCAAGGGAAACTCAAAGGAGCTGGACCAATTGACGAGGACTTTAAAAAAGCCTCCTACACTTCGAGCTCTGCAAGACCTGGGAGGGTGATCCCTTAATGTTTTTACAACCTCTGAACCAATATCATAAACAATATTAACAATAATAGATAATCTCATTTAATAGCTCAACATAATAGGATAATATCAAATAGAATTTCCTATTCATTGACATTATAAGCTATTTGGAGATTGAGATAACTACAACACAATCCCAAGATGCTATGAATGGACCTTGCCCAAAGTATGCTTTATGATCTCCATTCATACAAACACAAGGATTGCCATTTATCATCTTGCAACAATGGTAACTAAGATGATGGTACTACCCCTCCCTTGGACATTTCTCTATTCTTACAATTGGATACATCAGTCCTCCTTTTGATTTTTTCAAAAAGATATGAAATAATTTCTAAGCAATGCCTTATTGGGTCAATGAGATCACCAAAATTCTAGGACTTGTCAAATGAAGGTATATTATTGACACCTATCCCTTTGCTATTCACTTATTAGGACTTAGTAATGACTATCCAAAGAGAAAATGAGATAGTGGCAACAACCATTTATATTTATTATCTCACTACAATCCATTTCATGGCTATAGTCATGTTGTCACCCAGTGTAGATTTATTTTTTCAAATTCATAGATAACATGAAGACAAACCTATAGCCTTTAATGGTACTACTCTTATTCATGAATATGCTTTGTTCCCTTGAAGCACCATGATTTATGATGGTTTTTATGCTGAATATCTATACTTTCCTGTCCTATCTTATGTTCCTTTCCTGTCCTATCTTATGTTACTAGTCTTTTATGGTATTGGAAAAATCCTAACGTTGGGGTTTTTGCTTTGAATGAATCCCTCTATCTCTCTCCCCTCTACCCATAACCCTAAACCCTAAACCCTTAACCCTTAAAATCCAAAGCCTTAAACCCTCTACTCTCTACCCTCTCTCTCTCTCTCTCAAGTATCTCCCTCCTACCCCCTCTCCCTCTCTTAGGTCTTTATATATATCTCACTCACTCCCTCTATGTGTCTCCCCTCTACCCTTAAACCCTAAACCCTAAACCCTTAACCCTTAAACTCCAAACCATTAAACCCTCTACCCTCTACCCTCTCTCTCTCTCAAGTCTCTCCCTCCTACCCCCTCTCCCTCTCTTAGCTATTTATCAATCTCTCACTCACTCCCTCTATGTGTCTCCCCTCTACCCTTAAAACCTAAACCATAAACCCTTAACTGTAAACCTTAAACCCTTAATCCTTAAACTCTAAACCCTTAAACCCTCTACCCTCTACGTTTAACCCTTTACCCCATATCTCTCTCCCACTCCCTCTTTCCCTCTCTCAAGTATCACCCTCCCACCTCCCTCTCTATATCTCTCTCACTCACTCTTATCTCAATTCTACCCCAACCCTCTACTGCATTCTTATCTCTCCCACTCCCTCCCTCTCTACCTAATCCCTCTATCTCTACCCATAACCCTAAACCCTTAACCCTTAAACCCTCTACCCTCTACCCTCTCTCTATCTCAAGTCTCTCCCTCCTACCCCCTCTCTTTGTTCTCTCTCTCTCACTCACTCTCTCTATCTCTCTCCTTTCTACCCCTAACCCTCCCTTCCTTTATCTCTCTCTTTCTCAAGTCTCTCCCTCCTAGCGCCACTCCCTCTCTAAGGTCTCTCACTCACTCACTCACTCACTCACTCACTCACTCTATCTCAAGTCTCTCCCTCCTACCCCTTCTCCCTCTCTTAGGTATTTCTCTCACTCACTCACTCCCTTTATCTCTCTCCCCTCCACTCTTAACCATAAACCCTTATACCATCTACCCCCCACCCTTAACCCTCCCTCCCTTCTATCTCTCTCCCACTCCCTCCCTCTCCCTCAAGTATCTTCAATATCCTACCCTCTCTCTTAGGGTCTCTCTAACTCACTCACCCCCTATATCTCTCCTCCTTAAACCTAAACCCTAAATCCTAAACCCCTCTACCCCCTCTACCCTTAACCCCCTTCCTTTATCTCTCTCTCCTCTCAAGTCTCTCCCTCCTAGCACCACTCTCCCAGGTCTCTCTCTCACTCCCACCCACTCACCCACTCTATCTCAAGTCTCTCCCTCATACCCCTTCTCCCTCTCTTAGGTCTCTCTCACTCACTCTATCTCACTCCCTCCACCCTTAACCTAAACCCTTAAACCATCTACCCCACCTTAACCCCTCCCTCTCCCTCTATCTCTCCCCTAACTCCCTCCCTCCCTCTCTCTCTCCCTCAAGCATCTTCAATATCCCACCCCTGCCCTTAGGTCTCTCATTCACTCACCCCATCTCTCCCTCCACCCTTAACCCTAAACCCTAAACCTTTAACCCTTAAACCTCTACCCTCTACCCTTAACCTCTACATAATTTCTATCTCTCTCCCACTCCTCCCTCTCTCTCTCTCTCTCACTCAATCCCTCTATCTCTCCTCCTACCCCTCTCCTCCCTCTTAGGTCTTTTTATCTATCTCTCACTCTCTATGTGTCTCCTCTACCCTTAAAACCATAAACTCTAAACTCCTTAACCCCTTAAACTCAAACCCTTTAAACCTCTACCCTCTACCCTCTCTCTCTCTCAAGTCTCTCCCTCCCACCCCTCTCTCCTCTAGGTCTCTTTATCTATCTCTCTCACTCACTCTATGTGTTCTCCTCTACCCTTAAACTCCTAAAACCTAAACTCTAACTATAAATTCCTCAAACTCCTTAACCCTAAACCCTCTACCTCTAATGCTTAACCTCTACCTCATATCTCTCCTCCCACTCCCTCCCCTCTTTCCCTCTCTCTCTCAAGTCTCACCCTCCTACCCCCTCTCCCTCTCTCAGGTCTCTCTCTCTCACTCACTCTTATCTCCCTCCCCTCTACCCTTAACCCTCTATGTACTCTATATCTCTCTCCCACTCCCTCCCTCTCTCTCTCACTGAATCCCTCTATCTCTCTCCCATCTACCCATAACCTTAAACCCTTAACCCTTAAACCCCAAACCCTTAAACCCTCTACTTTCTACCCTCTACCCTCTACCCTCTCTCTCTCTCTCAAGTCTCTCCCTCCTACCTCCTCTCCATCTCTAAGGTCTCTCTCTCACTCACTCTCTCTATCTCTCTCCCCTCTACCCTTAACCCTAAACCTTAAGCCCTTAACCCTTAAACTCTAAACCCTTAAACCCTTAACCCTTAAACTCTAAACCCTTATTATTAGGTGTGTATTAAAACATTATAAAAGTATAATTTTTTTGAGTTCTATTAGGAATTGAATGATAAATGATGATGAATGGGAAAATTTAAGGCACTTTAATATTTTCAACTAAAAAGTTAGAGTTCAATTAGGATTAGTGTTCACTTAGGGTTAGGTTTAGGGTTTAATTAATGTTCAATTTGGGTTAGGATTAAGGATGAGGTTAGGGTTTAATTAAGGTTATGAATTTAATAAGAGTTCAAATAGGGTCAAGGTTAAGATTAGGGTTGGGGTTAAGGTTCAATTAGGATAAGAATTAGTGTTAGGGTTAGGATTAGAGTTCAACTGTAGTTCAAAGTTAGGGTTATGGTACAATTAGGACTAGTGTTCAATAAATGTTCAATTAGGGTTAATACTTAATTAAGGTTAGTTTTAAAGTCAATTATGGTTTGGGTAGGGTTGGGATTATGAATCAAGTAGGTCTGGGTTAGGGTTTGATTAGAGTTAGGTTTAGGGTTTAGTTAGAGTTAGGGTTAGGGTTAGGGTAGAATTCAATTATGCTTAGTGGTCAATTACAATTAGATTTAGTGTTCAATTAGGGTAAGGGTTAGAGTCCAAATAGGGTTAGGGTTTAACTAGGGTTAGGATTAGAATAGAATAAATTTTTGTGTTTAATTATGATATCTAGAATTTAGTGTAATTTTAGAAAATGAAATGATTTGGACATAGAAAAAATATATAAAAGTTGATTTTATATAGATCTTATTTCTTAATTTATTCCAAAATTCTAATTAATAATTGTTTAATTAATATAAAATGAATATTTAATTTAATTTAATTTAATTGTATTAGATAATTAGTAAAACTAAATAAATAATAAATATTTTATGGATTTTAAAAATTAGAATTTAGTTTAATTTTATTTGTAATGTCAAATATTAAAATTTTAGATTGAAATACTTAATTTATTTTAAAATATTTATAATTAATATTCAATTTATAAACTAATATTAAGAAATTAATAAATATAACCCTAATAATATGTTATTAGGATTAGGGTTAGTGTTAGTATTAAATTAGGGTTAGAATTATGGTTCAATTGTTTTAGGGTTTAATTAGGGTTAGTGTTCATTAAGGGTTAGGGTTTTAATATGATTCAATTGGGGTTAGGGTTCAATTAGGGCTAGGATTTAGATGGGCTTATGGTTAGGGTTAGAAATAGTGTTTAATTAGTCTTAGAGTTAAAAATAGGGTTCAATTAGGCTTAGGGTTAAAATTACAATTCAATTAGGGTTAGGGTTCAGTTAAATGTAGGATTATATTTCAATTAGGGTTATGATTCAATTATGGTTAGGGTTTTGCTAAATTATAATTATCTCACATATATGAGTTTGGGGTTTGAGCTAGGATCTTGATTTAATTAAGCTCAGGCTTAAGGTTAAGATTAGGGTTTAATTAAGCTCAAATCTAGGGTTAAGGTTAAGGTTGGGGTTTGATTAGGGTTATAATTAGAGTTAAGGTTGTCATGAGAACTATGGTTAGTGTTAAACTAAGGATTATGAATACCATTTGAATTATGGTTAGGGTTAGAATTATAATTAAGATTGTAATTAGGGTTAGAATGAGAAGGGTTAGGATTATAATTATAGATAGACTTAGTGTTCAGATTAACATTAGGGTTAAGGTTAGGTTAGGTTTACCATTTAATTAGAGTTGGGGTTCTAGGATAAAGCTTGGGTTCAACGATAGGGTTAGGGTTGGGGTTAGAGTTAAAGTTCAATTAGAAATAGGGTTAGGGTTCAATTAGGTTTAAGGTTAAGGTTAGATTAGGGTTATGATTCAATCTCAACAATAATTCTCGCTCTAACTCTAACCGTAAACTTAATCGTAAAACTAACACTGACACTATTTCACAATTATTTTATTAATTGTATTTTAAAAAGTGATATATTTATTTTATTTTATATATTAAGTATGAAACATTTTTTATCCTTTAAAAATTATTTTATTACATATATTTTAAAACTTTATATATTATTATATTTGTTTTATTATATGTATATATCAATTTTTTTAGCGTATACGAATTATTTTATCAATCATATTTTAAAAATTCATATTTTTTATTTTATTTTTATTTATTAAAAGTATATACCAAAATATGAAACAGTTAGTTCAAAATTATTTTATTAATTATATTTAAAATAATTCAAAGTAAAACAAAATTATTTTTTAAAGAACAAAAATTTATTCTATATTTTTAAGAATTTAAATATACAATAGTTTTTAAAAGTTTTTAAAAGTAGAGAATATTTTTTAAAGAATTTTTTTTTATTGAAAATACTAAGGAAGTATGCAACAACTAATTAATGAAATGTACATTAACTGACACTGACAAACATTAACAAAAGTGCGGCAGGCATAAGCCATGCGGATGCCCATGCCTTTTTGTAGGCTGGGTAGCCATTGCCCCACCATACTACTCATTGCCAAGGAGATCCACATGGTGCCCGCCTGTGATATCGCAATCAATAAAGAACTTGCAACTTTTGATCACACAATGGCGGGCAACCGTGGATCTCAACCATCGGCAATCCTATTTTTTCAACACAGTCGCCAACCTTGTTATTAACGATCAAGCACCTTTCTACCAGGATTATAACATCTTCGTTGATTTAAAACATGTGCATCTTATAACTACTTTAGTAACCTGCGACATAATGTATTAAAGAAGCATCAAAGTATTTATCATTCCTTCGGCTTCACCAGATGAGACACGTGGTGCTCACCCATGATATCACGATCAACTGGTGGGGTCATCGCGGGATGGTGGGGAATGGCTGAGATCACACAATGATTGATCTATGGCCATGCAAACTTGTCCCTCTACAAAATTAAAAATATTTATTAGGGGAGAGGGCCTAGTACACATTGTGCTCACTCGTGATATCGTGATCGACTGGTGGGGTCATCGCAGGATGGCGGGGAACGACTGAGATCACATGTCTCATCTGATGAATTCGAAGGAATGAAGGAAATACTATAGTAAATTAATCTAGCCTTAATACATTAAAAGGCGGGTTACTAAAGTGTTCTTGAGGTGCACATGTTTTAAATCAACGGATATGTTATAATCTTGATGAAAAAGTTGCTCGATGGTTAATAATAAGGCTGGCGACTGTGTTGAAGGAACAAGATCATGAATGCTCAAGATCTACGATTTCCCACCATCACATGATCCAAAGTTGCAAGATCTTTACTGATTGTGATATCACAAGTGACTGCGATGTGGATGGCTAAAATTTAAATCTGCATCAAATATGGTTGGAGTCGTTCGTGCAACGCGCGAGTGAGCTTTAATGGTGGATGAGACATTTGTAGGCATGATTTGATCGAGATAAAATCAATTCTCCTATTTTATTTGTATCACAAAGCATTCAAGTATTTTGCAGAGCAATTTCAGAGCTGAAAGCAAAGTTGTGAATCTTTGAAGCCAGAATTTGGGACTTTTGCGCTTGAATTTGGGAAAAGATTTGTTGTGCTTGTCATTGAGCTTGTTGATAAACTTGTTAGGGCTATAGTTTAATTATAGTTGTGAGAAATTGTAGTGTTTTATTCTATAATTTCCTATATCTGGTTAGTCCTAGCTCTTCGAAGTGTGAAATTGTAAAAAAACCCTAGTTTGTCCAAGATGGCACCGCCAAAGCAAGATTCTAGCCAAGTTGACTATTTAAAAAGAAACCTGTATGATGATTTCCTAGATCAATTGCCCTACTCAACAAATGATAGGAAGAAGGGATTGGTTCTAATGCGAGGGAAAATCTTGGGGGAAGGGTTAGTATATAATTGCTCTAACATTGCCAATGCTACGGTTCCTCTCATAGGCTTGGAAATGTTTAGATTATGGTATGGATAGAGGAATTTTCCTCACCCCTTTTCAAATGGCTGGATGTATGATTTGGGAAAGCTGGTGGTCCCAAACATGTTCCTTAATATAGACTTACTTAGGGTAGTGGCTGCAAGATATGACCCTGTCACACGAGTAATCAAGGATAATGATGGAAAGGTTCTATTGAGCATTAATAGAGAAGAGGTCCAATAGATTTTTGACTTGAGTGAACCGAGTGAAGACTTGGTTCCTATCAATCTTGAGGAAATGAAGCAGGAATATACAAAGTTGAAGTCTCTTTTTAGAGCTAAGTTGCTTCCACCTCATCTGGCTAGGGAAGGAGGTTCACGATTTCATAGCAGCCCCAGTGACCAGGAGCCTTTTAGATTAAACTATTTTGCAAATCATTTCCTGGCCACTTTCTATTCATTGTGTTAGATTTTGGGTTTCAGTCCTGGTGCGGTGATGCCTATTGCATACATGTTCATGGGGGTGCAAATACAACACCCTAACTTCTCTGTGACATATGACTTTGCTTCTTTCTTGGCTGAGAGGATACATGAAGGGTTGTCAAAGTTGCAGAAAAATGATACCGACACTCAATTCTTCTGGTATTCTATGCTAATGCATATGTTCTTGTTCAAGAATGCTGACTTTTTCTCTGAAAAGATGGAATTAAGGAAATCGGTTGATGGAGAAAGATATCTAGTACAATTCTGGGCTACAAATTTATTTTGCAATAAGGAAAGCACCGACTATGTGCAATTTGATAATTGCTTTGCTTCTAGATTGAGGGCTAGACTGATGATGAATGTACCCAGGATCCCTAAGGAATTGCATGATTTCCTCAGGCCAGAATGGAGGAAGCTAGAATTGAAAGTTTGGCATAACTGAGGTGACATTATCCCATACCCAGTCAACACTGTTTTGAGAGTATATTGTTTTCAAGGAACCCCCCATATACTGCCATACAATGTGCTACCAAGAGTGGGGTTTGCAGAATTTATGTGACAAATAGATTGTATCGATGAGGGAAACCTCACAGGGAGGGGTAAGGGAACATTTTTCCCTGATTATACAATGGTGTCTGATTTTTCCTTTTCAAAAAGATGTGTGCATTTTGATAAATTCTTTGATGATTACCATTTGAGGTGTGGTCCAAAGTGGCAGCATGATCTTGAGGGTTTCTTTTCCCTTTTCAGACAAAGAATAAAGGCTAGAAAATTTTTGCATGAGTTCAACTTTCCTGAGGATTTGATCATAAATGAATTTTATCTAAATAGGCAGGAGTTGAACAAGGAGAAATGGATAGCTTATGATAAGCTATTAGATATTATGCATAAGATGGATCTGAAGTATGATCCATTGTTGGAGTTCAATCCATACCATAAGAAGATTGACTTTCTAATGTAGAACTTCAAGGAAATTATGGGCACATTGAGGACCAAAAAAATAAATTTAAAACTGAGTCTAGGTGTACAAGAACAAGGTGCTAGGCCAATTGAAACAAGGCTAGCATACCAGCCTACAGAAAGGTGGCCTATTTATAGGAGGAAAAAGGATGATAGCAATGATGAAGAGGAAGTGGACAGAAAAGGAAAGAAAATAATGAAGTTGCCTTCACAACCAGGTCCTAAATTCAAAGTGTCTGGGGCAATTAAAATCATTGTTTTAGAATCATCCCCAGAAGACAGTCCCTCATCACCACCATTCGGTTCAAGCCCTAAAAGACAAATAATTGATCAACCATAGGAGGATCTGATGGATGAAATTATTTTTATTGATCAGGACATGTAGGTTGGTATGCCTTCCCCTCCTAGGCCAGCTGAATTGATTCTATATAATTTAGATATGAAAGGAAAAAGTGTACAAGATGTAAGAATGGAAGCATGTAAGGAGTTTCTAGATGACAATACATTTGTAAAAACTCTTGTATTCTTGCAATTGGTATGGAGGATAAAATTTGAATAATATCAAGAGAAATGTAAGAAGAGAAGAGAACTAAGGCCTGATAGGTGAGACCAGGATAATGATGAGGAGGTAAAAGCTGAATTAATGGAGGAATTTAAGAACATCACTCCTGAAGAGGGAAGAAGACTGGTGAATCAGGCTAGTGTGTTGATTCTATCTAAATGGGACATTGCAGATGTTGTAGCATTTAATGCTATTTTAAAGTCTAAGCATCCTTTACAAGACTCTGAAGAAGAATTCAAGGCAACATTGCAAGATTCTGCCTTTAGTGAGGAATATGAAACTTTGGCAATTTGGACATTGGACCCTCAAGGAAGAAAGACAAATGTTATAGATATTAATCCAAATTTTAGAGGAGGATTAATAAGAAAGAGAGCTTTAGAGACATCAACCACTGACGCCACTAATTTGACTGTGAATGTGGCCAAATTGGCCCAAAAGACTGCTGAAAGAGAGGAGGTTGAAAAGAAGAGCCTAATGGAGAAGTATAACCTTTTCATTGAGGAATACAACAAGATGCAATAGAGGAATGTTGAGTTGTAGACTAAGGTGGAAAGGTTTAGGTATAAATAGATTGGGGAAACATCAAGTGCTCTAGGGACCAGTACATTACCTTCCATAGCAGGGTTAGTGCATCTTGCTTCTCCAATTGTTTCCACCCTAGGGTCTCCCAGTCAAAATCTTTCTCTCATCCCTCCTTTAGAACAAATTTATGAAGAAACAAAGTGCTCTATTGATCCTACAAAGAAGCAGCTCTTGCAAACAATTGATGAATTGCAAAAATCATTGAAGGTAAGTGAGGAGGGATCTCTTTAAAAGAAAAAGGAGATTGTTACTACTGTCTTGAGGCATTTAAATGAAAAGGTTGATAGTAAATTGCTATCTATACATTTTTATATTATTTGTTGTTAGATGCAATAAAGAATATTGATAGGGATCAGGAAGTAGTGATACCATTGATTGAAAATTGGATCCCTAGGGCTAATGATTTGGATGTCATGTATAAGGCTTCAAGGTTTGATACAAATAATAGGCCCCAATCATTAAAGCCTACTCAAGTGTTGCTTAAATCATTGCAAAGTTTTCAGACCCTACCAGATGATTTGAGTAGGAAGATCAGGGAATTGGTGAAGAATTTTAATGATTAGGGTTACACATTGTTACTAGATATAATTGATGAGTAGGGGAAAATTAGGTCACTCCAGTAGTGGCAGGATCAAGCCAGTGAAGTCATCAATGATCAAATTAAATTAATTTGTGATGAGTTAGATTATGAATTGTTGGAGAGCTGTATGGATAAAATCATTAGTACCTACTCATTTTTGGAAACTTTTGAAAGAGATGCAAATCAGGTAGCAGTAAAATACACACCTTATAATACCAAGGTGAATGAGGTGATTAATTTTGACTGGCCGACTGATGAAGAATACCATAAATGGGTAATTAAATAATTGAGTGAGGAAGAGTAAAAAGAATGGACTACTAATAGGTGGTAAATCAGATGTTGCGGTTACAATGGTTTCTAGTTTTTCTTTGATGGCATTCTCAGCGCGGGTTTCTTGTGTTTTTTTTGTTGTTGCATCGGCTTTTCTTAGCTGACATGATGAACAAGAATATTCTCCAAGGTGATGGTTGTTGTAACAATTTTTGGAATATCATCAAGTGTGCCAACTGGCTGGTGACATGTGTACTTTCTGGCCTAATGCTTGTTTGCTCCTTCATTTTCTATAAGAAGGATTTCAAGGCTAGAAGTACAGGTTAACAAGTTAGATAATTTTTGGTCGAGTCTAGGTGAATATGTAGAGAAAATTGTAAAGTCTGATAGTTTTAGAGAGAAATACAATTTAGGTTCTGAGTTATTCTGTAATCAGTTTTGAATTCATGGGAATTTAATGTCGTATAATAGTACTAGCATTTGAGTTGAAATAATAAATTCAAACTCATGTCTCTTCACTGTACATGCATATCTGAATTTTGAATAAGATGACTAAGGTTTGTTTCATTCATCTCACTATTGTGGTGTGTATAATCCTTATTTTAGCTTTAATTCAAGGAATTAATTAAAATGCTTGAATGGGATTATAGGCAGATATGTTCTGTATAAAGATTTAATAAGTAGTATTGGGTGAGAATGCATACTGATGCAATTGTAATGCAATATTGTTAGGGATCTTATAAGTTATATGTTATGTTTTAAATCTATCATAAACCTTTAGATGCTTATGAATTTGACTCCTACAATGGATATATGGCACTGATCTAAGTTGTACTTATTTGTGTAGTTCAATAATTGTTTGTCTTTGCCTAGAGCTTGCTACAAATTGCAAATTAATGACTATATTTTACTATGGATTGTGTTGTAGTTATCTCATGCTCCACATAGTTGATATTATCGGTGAACAACCAATTTTATTCGATATTATCCCATTGTGTTGAGCTATTCAATGGGATCATCTGTTATGTGTTAATGTTGTTTATGATATTGGTGCATAGGTTGTAAAAACATTAAGGGATCACCCTCCCAGGTCTTGCAGAGCCCAAAGTGTAGGAGGATTTTTCAAGTCCTCGTCAGTTGGTCCAAGTCCTTTGAGCAATATTGTTATCATAGTGAAAAAATATTGTTATCATAATGAAGAAATATGATTCTTATGTGTACAACAATTGGGGTAGCAATGTATAAGCATTGGATAAATTTCTATTAATAGTTTGTCCTATCACAAATATAAAAGGTGAGCACAATAAATAACATGTATTTTCCCATTAAATGTGAAAGATTTTCAAAAAGTTTTAGTGTTCAACTATTGGTCCATTTTTGTTCAATATAAGTTGTATTTTAAATAATTATGTGTTGTTTTTATAACAACAAATAGATTTTTTGTGTTCAACTATTAGTCCATATGTGTTGAATATAAAAGGTAGAGATATCAAAGATTTATGGTTATCAATAAGTATTTGGTCCACTTAGGTTGTATATTAATTTTAATTTAAATAAAAATATCATATTCTACAAGCATAAAACATCAAATCCCCATGAATTCAAAACCTACTACAGAAAGACTCAAAACCTAAATTGCATTTTCCTTAAAACCATCGAACTTTACAATTTTCTCTACATCTCTACCTAGACTCGACCAAAAAATATCTAACTTGCTAACCCGTACTTTTGTCCTTGAAATCCTTCTTATAGAAAATAAAGGACTAAACAAGCATCGGGCCATAATGTACCTCTCATTTCACATGCTTTTCTTCACAAAACTATTGAGGACAACAACTATACCTTCTTTATTTCTCATCCTACGCCCTATTCATACATCCTACAATTACAACAGTATCCATGGGGCCTTTTACACAAGCTACAGTAATCACAAAAGTGTAAGAGCCCCTTTATATCATGTTTGGACTACAAAACCCTCAAAAATAGGGTAACCGGGCTGTATGCAAAGAAATAAAACTTTCTAACTCAAATCAAAGCTAACACATATCTTCATGACCTAGAATTGATTTCACATCAAAATATGGCTACATGTGACCATACAGTGCTGCATAACAGGAAAAATATAGAAATTTTGAAGAAAAACACAAATTTTTGAATGTCAAGAGCTTGTATTTTAAATCCTCAACCAACCATCAACAACCATTACAATGATCACTTTGTGCCTTTTAAAGGCCTTTACATTTCAATCACTAAACAACCACCTCTACAACTGACTTTTTAATCTTTTATGATCACATGAAACATAAAACACATTAATTTCAAGGTTGTTAACATCACTATTGAAATATTTTAATTTTTTGACCTTTCAAACATTAAAAAGTACATCATTAAATTAATTATGCAATGGCATAAAAATTAAAAACATCATGAATTAATTATGTAACCACATAAGTCAAATATAATTCTATCAATAAATTAATATCTTATAGATAATATAATCACATAACTCATACATTTTAATTTCATTTATCTTCTTCTTCATCCAACTCTTTGTCTGTATCATCCGATCCAGATTCAACATTATAAGGATTGGTCATATCATCATCATCATCGATATCAGTTTTAGTAATTTCATCATCCGCACGGATATCATCTTCATGAACATTAACTCCTACATCATCATGATCCAATTCCTCCTCTTCGACATCTTTGTTAGGGACATCATCAACTAACTGTTGATCTTGATCATCATCTACATCATCTTCTAGTTCTTCAATATCTTCTTCTTCCACCACATTATACTTTACCGGCATTCCTCTTGGATCATGTCTAACAAAAAATGACCAACCCGGTTTACCTAGAACCTCTAAGTAAAATGCCTACTCACATTGGCTTGGAAGAACATAGGGCTCATTTCCAGCTCGCTCAATCAACCTTGTATTAACCATGGTAAATCCATTATCATGTTCAATAAAGTTCTCTCAGGATCATTTTCATTCAATCATAGCCTGTACCATAGGACGATGAACAAAATTAATCTGAAGGACTTAAAGTCACACTCAAGTATATCATCCAAAATCCCATAGTACTAATTTTCTGAGACTTCTGGATGTATGTCGCTTCTAGATGAAACATTAGTCACCTAAAATACTATAGTTATACTAGAATCACAAGGTTTCTTCATGTCATCAAACATTTTGATTCAAAATTTATGACCATTGCACCACATAGCCTTGTGGTGTTTCACCTACAATATGTCAAACATGTAAAAATTATTGCAATATCGTCAGTTGATAAACATATTTATTCTTAGCTGAATATATACAAAGAAAATAATCTCAACATATATATACATCAATATAATTGAAAATAATTAAATAATATGGGTGATTAATATATTTATGCATACCTGTTTATCTCTTAAACCACATGCTAAATCAGTTTCCCTTTGTGTAACATTGGAATCTCCATTACGATGAGCTTCTTTAACCAATAAAGCCACACCTTCCCATGTTAATGTGCGACCAGATTGTTGACATCATTCAATCCATACCGTCATCCAATCAAGATTTTTGGTGACATACAAATGTAGTGCATCCCACTCTCGACCAACTATATAAAAAAAAATTCACAAACGACATATAATTAGTTAAATACCATAGTATACGACCTTAATTTATAATTGATGTATATTGAAGATTAAAAATTAAATAAGTACAATATACATAAAAACCATATGTAAAATTTATTCCAGTTAATCTCCATGACCATCTTATAATTACCTCTCACTTTCCTCAATCTACCTTTCCCCATCAGGTACTCCCCTTCGAATTTGTTAATGGAGTTGGGATCCCAAATGCGATCTACATGGATCTTTGCTGAAAACTTAGGAAGATATTTACTAATGTACACCATGGTCTTGTATACCATATATCCCTCCACCATAGAACTCTCATGATGTGCTCTTTGTCTAACCAAAGCCTTCAAAAATTTCAAGTGCCTCTCAACCATCCACATTGACCTTGTGTGTATAGGTCCACACAATTCAATCTAATTAACCTAGTGTATGAGGTAGTGTTCTTGTGCATTGAAAAATGTCGAAGGTAGACACTTTTTCATTTCACACATTAGATGAGGAATTTTTCTCTTCCAATAATTTATTTCTTCTTTATGGATTTCTTTAGATGACAACCATCTACAAGTGATTCAAGGCGCAAATATATTAACGAGATTTAACAAAAATATACATTATATTACATAACAAGTAAAAAAAATGGAAATTATAAGATGTATACAATGAATTGAACAAATTTCTCTACTTACCTCATGCATTTTCCAAGATCATATATAACTTGCTTGACATTGTTGTTAAAGTTGTCTGGGAAAGATAGAGGTAGAACGTACTGCAACAATTATAAAATGGTCTTTTCATTATTTTTCCAAAAGTAGTAAACACAATACACTGAAAAGTACATGCATTATACAAGTGTATATAATATACCAGAATAATTACCTTAATGAAGGTAAGCCAATCATGCGTTTTCATCCTTGACCCAAATTCACCTTTCTTTATTATTATATTGTTTATGTTCACGGAAAATCCTATGGAAAATCAAATTTTTTGTATGACTTCTTTTATAGCATTGCTTTGCTGCTTTGTTAATAACCAAGGAAGGGCACTTATATTAATTTGGTCTCCATCGCTATTTAATTGAATGACATTTTTCATTGCATGATTGGCTTCCTGAATGTCACTACAAATTTTGACAATTTTTTCTTTGTCATGCCTTCCATCCAATATTTTCCATAACGCTTCTATTATATTCTTTCCGATATGCATTGTATCAAACAAATGCACAATTTGTAGCTGCTCATAGTAGGGTAACCTACTAAATTGTCTGGGATAAATTTTCAGTCCCTGAGAAGCCATCATTAATGCCTTGATCACCTTTATGAAGCATATAAGTTAAACAAATTAACAATGACAATCATTGTCAATTACAACATGAGTAAACACAACACAATATAAAAATATAAATTCAAAACATATCATATATGATAGATAAACAATTTGATCTGATGTATAACCTTGACGATTAATTCTATTATATTCCAACTTCCATAGGCGAGGTGTCATTCTTCGTGGTTTTGATGTAGTCTCCTCTTTTCCATTGAAAAGATGTTTTTAAGTAGTTCGATACTTATAATTTCTATGGAGGAAATTCCTATACTCATCAAACACCTGCTTTCCTAAACTTGTTGAATGATGAGATTTCATCTTTGGACCACAAATTGGACATGGAAATTTTCCCTTTGTTTGAAGACCTGCAAGATCATATATAATTGGATTAAATATGTCAATTTTTATAATTATATATAATGAATAGATTATTTTAAAAACATGCATGTTATCTACTTCATCAAATTAAATATTGTTAAAGTGCAGTCAAATGTTATAACATACCACAAAAATGTGTTAGCCCTGGGGCATCATGAATTTCCCATACAAGCATTGCATGGAATTGAAATTGTCTTTGTCCTATTATTCTAGAGATGTCATACATAATGACGCCATTCCATAACTTTAGTAACTCGTCGATAAGAGGCTCGATATATACATTCATATCTTTAACTTGGTACTTACCTAGTTGAATGAACATAAACATTACATAATTATTATAACCATTTTACTGCAATATATATAAATTAATGTACATGACTATTCAATGAAAAAATTATAAGTCATTATGCAACAAATAAGACAAATGAGATGCTACTACGTTAAAGAAAATTGATGTAAAAAAAACCTAGAACAATCATTGACAACATTATGTGCTCCCTCTTTATTGACATCCATGGAGGAATGTTATTGTTGATAATAAAAATAGGCCACACTGAGTAAATAGATCTTAGCTCTCCAAATGGATTGACACTGTCCGCTCCCAATGAAAGCCTAAGATTACGAGGTTCTTCTTTAAAGTGTGGCCATTTTTCTTCCATGTCCCTAAATGAAGAACCATTCGTAGGAATTCGAAGAATGTCATCTCCACTTCTATTCCATGCATGGTAATCCATAAATTGTGCTAAGCTTTTGCACCTAAATAATCGTTGCATATGTGGAATAATGGGAATATAACAAAGAACCTTGTGAGACACATTTTTTGTTAGTTGATCTATTCGATATCTATTGATATGACATTTTGTGTATTCTATTGCAAATTCCTGTTGTTTATGATATATAATATGATTATTGGGACATGCATTTATTGCTTGATACTCCATTATGATATCTTTTATAATGGCAGATAAATCTTGGTATGAGCGAGGTAAAATATTTGATGGTGGTAAAAAAAATTCACCAATCAATCTACAACAAAAAATAATTTGTTAATATAAAGAATAGTAATTGTACATATTTCATCCTTTATTTACTAGTGATGAACTAACAACAATTAAAATAGATGAAAAAATATCACATATATGACATACCTTAATATCCATGAGATTGCTATGTTTGATAAACCATTCATAACCTTCAAGTTCAACAACAACAATGCAACAGAGAGAAGAGTTGTTTGGGAGCCTTCATAAAGGGGCTCATATGCCTTCTCAAGTACAGGTAAATCATGAACATCATGATCAGCTCTGCCACTAAATGTGTCATGAATCAATGTATTTGTACCATCATCTTCAACTATTTTTTCTAGCGCATGATCATTTCTTCCATAGGATCATTAACTTCATCTTTGATATTCATAGCTCCATGTTCATCCGCTTGCAAAGCCACATTCTCTGGGCCATGATAATCCATATCATCTGCCCTAGGGCACCCCACCTTTATAATAATGATAGACACAAATAAACGATGATCATGATCAAGTGATTATATATATATAAAATGTTAAAACGATATAAATATTTACAAATTCAATCAATATAAACACATATAATGAACAACTTACCAATGGACGATAATCATGCCCCCCTTCAATGTGACCATGCTACCTACAATGTTTCTTAGCTGTTGTGATTAAAATTCATCTCATCTTTAAGCCCTTGCAATTATTGCAAGGATAATAAAATTTCCTATCACCCTTTCTTTTCAATCTAGCCCACAATCTATCAAGTGTCTCTTCATTTTGTTCTAGACTAATATTATTTGACATGATTTTTCTTTACCAAGCTTGACTATTTAGAACTTCAAAAAATATCAAACTCACACTCCAATAATTTTTATTCATAGACAAGTAACATAATCTAATAATTCTGATATTTTACACTAAAAAAATTTGGCATGCAACCACCCCTGCAAAAGAGAAGATAGTTTGAAGTTAATAACCTCAAAAAACACTTTAAAATGCTAATTCCAAAACTTATTAAATTCTGATTTTACTATGATTTCCAACCATTAAGACTCCTAAAATCATAATATTGAACTTGATCATAAACTTCCTATAACGATGGAGGTAGTGAGCTAGTAAGAGCAAGTGACCCATTCCTAAGGAGCAACAAGTCAGAATCATCATTACTAATGTCAATACGGATTTATCCTTTTAGTTAAAGATGCAATGTGTCACTTCTTATGACGAGCTTATCCCTAGGGCCCTCAACATTGAGAGAGCCGTAATAAAAAATAACAGAAGCATTGGTAAGAGCATGATTAGGGTACAAACCCTAGGCCTCCATAGAAACATAAACAATAACTATAGCAGATTAGTGAGGTTGTAATACTAGAAAGACTGAGACATTGTAGGTAATAACAAAATCTTGCAATCTAAAGATTGTAGCCAATAACAAGCACACTATGTAGCTTAGTCACATTTGTAAATGCAATCTATGGTAAGAAGAATGACAGTCACTTGAGATGTGACAGTCAAAAAGAGGTTGAGCAATGATAAGCTAATAAAGCTCAAACCTTGCATAGTAAAGTGGAGATTTTAGTAGTGAGTTTCCCTACCCCCTTGCTGACCTTAAGGGTTTTTCAAATGCTTTTGGTAGTGTTAGACAAGGAAAATGCAATCAGGGAATGACTGTCTAAATGAAGTAACAGTGGTAATCATAGTTTCAATGTTTCTTCTTATCCATTAATGTATAATGGAGGTAGTGGATTGCATGTTTGAGCAGTGTTTTGAGACTCATGAAAGATGGGAGAATAGTGAATAATACCTTGTGGACTGTGAAGTAGTGTCAATAAGGTTGAAGGATTTTAAGAACTACAATACCATGAAACAATGAGTTCTCTGTAGTAAGTAAGCAGTCTATAGGGCATAGTTTGATTTTATAGAAGGATGCTCATGAAAGGAATCTTCAAGTGATAGTGAGTGAGTTGTTTGAGATTACAACTGAGGGTGCAATACCCAGTCTTAAAGGAAGTTAGCAAAGTAGTAAATGTGCAAGAAAATCAAATCATACACAATAAATAATTCACAATGTTATCATGCATAATGCCTTAAGTTTAAAGACAAAAATCTCATTGTATCTTCATGATGAAAGTGGTGACCTTAATGGTCAATCACTAGAAATCGTGATTTTAAAACATGCTATTGTGCTTATGGAGGAAACATTTTAAGCAAGGCAGTGAGTGGTGGTTTGGAACAATGGCAGGTATGAAGGACTTGCTTTATATGTATACTATGCAGTCTAACTTAAGACACCGTTCTTAGAAGAGATTGAAGGTGGATTAAAGTAAAGACTGAGATCTATTTAAAAGCCACGGTTATGAAGATGATTAAAGTAAAGACTGAGATCTATTTAAAAGCCACGGTTATGAAGATATTAAATATGTCACATGCAAAACCCTAGTAGCTGGAGTAATGAATATAGTGCCAAAGAGGATAGTGTGTTGGGGCAGATTTAGGAGATCTCCACATTATCTAATTATAGGGAAATACATCATTTATTTATTTTTTAATTAAAAGAAATTATTTTAAACCCTATATAGGATACATTGATACTTCAAAAGCCTCTAAAGGAATATGAGATTATGCAAATATATGTCAAATAATATTCATAAGGTTTAGAAAATCTTGATCACTCTCTAGAATAGCCCATTAAACATGGATTGTGCTTGAATGCACTACATAATTGATATAACACAACCACTCTACATATCAACCAGAGTTATAGGCTCTTTATTGTAGCAAGAGGTAATTACTCTTTGATCATGCTATAGTTACATCCTAACATGTTAAACTTGAGACAACCTGAATGCACCCAATGATAATTGACACCTATATTATACAACCTGAATTAACTACATTATATGAGTGCCTCCATTTTTATCACAACACAACCACATTAAACTTGGGTCACACATGAATGCATCATGTATTTTTTATAGCACAACTATGCCACATGACCAATAGAGTTATGGATCACATAATTACAGTCACAAGAATCTTTTCCTTGGTTGTGATCTTATGGTGATTCCACACAACAAAATCTAGACATGAAATTATCAAAACCCTAAACCTCTAAAAATGAAATTTGATGAGATGTTGCTTTAAAATATGATTTTCAAACTTGGAACTACAAATCTAACTTCACAACTGAATTTTGCAAAAAGACAATGACTACCCTCAACCTGGCGATATCTTCTTGAATTTTTTCTGATTTTTCCCAAGAAAATCATCGTTAGTTCTCCACAAACTATCTTAAGTAGAGCAAAACAATGTTGCAATAAATCAGTCGTGAACTCAGTTTTCTTTATGTTAGCCACTATTTGACTTTTTTCTATTTTTCATGTTTGTAGAAATTTCGACAAAACTGATAGTCGACATTTCGACGAAACCCAGGTTCATCAAAATCTTGATGAACATTGGGGATAAACTTTCAAAAAATTGAAAATTACACATCAAATTTTACAAGCACCCGATGATACATCAAATTATACGTATTTCGTCGAACATTTTCATTGGATTTTGCAATCAAATGAGTTAGTGTGGGAAAAAAATTGGAAAGGATGATGTTAAATTCCTTGCTGCTAGAGGGATGGGTGATTGGAGTAAGTATTTTGAGGACAAGAAAAAAGAATTGTTGGACATAATTGGCCTTCATAGGAACTAGGAGCTTGAGGTGTCCAACACCTTAAGAAACATGAAGTAGTGTCCAGTTCTGAATTTTCCTTTGTCTATTTCTTTGTTGTTGGGTTTTTATTTCTTTCCTGTTATTTTGCTGATGGTTGTTGTTGATAGTTTATTGTTACATCCTTAGAGAAACATTTTGTATCTACAATTGTAAATGGTTTCGGGTCCCTTCAAAACCTATTTTTCCCATATAATCAAAACCCATGGTCGAATATATAGATAGTTGTCACTATTCTAAGAATTTGATTTTAAAATAATGGTAAAACCTAGAAAAAATAACCAATGACCAGGTTACCTATCACAGATTGAAATTGGTGAAGAACCAAATGTATATGGAGAAGAGTTACTCGCTACACACTTGTTCTACATTACAATGGTACTTAAATAATTAGAACATATTGTTATCTTGTTATCAACCAGCGAGTTCCCAAAAGACCTATCTCTACAAGATAAACAATCATTGGTGTGGAGAGAAACACCATATACCTTAATAGAAGGAGAACTACACCACAGAGGGAAAAACATCATCCTAAGAAGAGTTGTTTATAACTGTGAAAGAAAATCCATTTTTTAGGAAGCACATAGTGGGATTGTCGAAGGACATAACTATGGGGAATCTACTGCAAGAGGGGTAAAACTATTAGGCCTATGGTGGCCAATGATACAAAAATATGCCCAAGGCTATGCAAAGGGGTGCAACATATACCAAAGGATAGGAAAACCTATTTCCTAGGATGAGATTCCCCTAAAATTGATACTGGCCCAAAATCATTTTGAGAAATGGGTGATAGATTTCACGGGACCAATCGATCCACCAACAAAGAAATCAAATATTTGACTCATTATAACCAACATGGAGTATCTAACAAAATAGCCAGAAGCAGAACCAACTAGAGACTGTATCGTAAGAACTGCCACTAATTTTTTATATGAAAACATCATTACCAGATATGGATTCCTATTAATCATAGTCAACGATTAGGGAAAGCACTTCATAAACAATATGATAAAAGAGTTTCTATATAATTTCATGATAACTCACAATAAAATCTATCCATACCATCTGAAATCAAATGGGGCCAATGAAGCCTTAAACAAAATAATTGGGAAAGCACTAAAAAAAATGTGCAATGGAAACCAGATGGACTAGGATGGTAAGATACCAATAGCACTTTGTGAATACCTAACCTCCTACATAAGGACTAGCAAATTCACACCATTTCAATTGTTATATGGCCTAGATGTGATCATACCCATGAATTTCATAGTCCCTAAAATATGTACCACACTAACTTTGCAGTTAGAAGAAGATGAATCATTAATGACAAGAATAGAGGAATTGGAAAAAACTAGAGGAATTTTGCAGTTGAAACATCAAAGGCAGAATGTGTGGAACAACCAAAAATTATGGTAAAAAACATTATGAATAGGGGACTTAATGCTACTATATAATAGAAAATTTAAAAATTTGGGGAAGCTAAAAGTTTGATGGTTAGGACCCTATTACATTCATCACATTAATGAATAAAGAGTGATCAAACTCTAACAACTAGATGGGACACTTGTAGTAGGACATGTTAATGGTACACACTTGTAGCATTATTACCTACTACTAGAGAAAACACATTAAAAAAACTAAATATACATTGTAACATAGTCTTGAACTCACAAAAACCACACTTCAAAATACACGTCTTTCATCAAATCAAACCAATGGCTTAGAAAACCCATGGACTAGACAAAACATTAAAGAATCAGCTACCAATCCACTACACTACAACTCATAGCCCACTAACCAAAATTCTATAAAGACCCAATTTCCTAGTCCATTCTTTACAAATGCAATTACAAGCAAAGTGTGCACTAATCATTTGCCAAGAAAGATAGAAAATTTCCAAGAAAATATCTTTGAAATTTTTTCCTTGCACTAAGAATGGACACTCTCATAGTCATTCACATATCTGAGAAGCCCAAACCAGAATTCAAATGGTTCCCATGCAAAGTAATGATAATCGACAAAGAGGGAGAATTTTTAGCAATACTGTACAATGTTGTCTACCTAGAAGATGTCAAAAAACACATCCACAAACCCATTGCAAAAATCAACCACACCAAGCCAAAAGACCTTCGTCACCAATTACTAGAGGATGATAAGAAATCCTATAAGCTCAAGTACATAGAGATTGGATGAAAGAGCTTCGATATGTGAAAATATTACTCATACTTTTGTAATGAGGAGGAATGGGTTTGAATTGTGTTGATTCGGGTACACGACGACTTCATTTATTTAGACAAGCCACATGGAATCACGAAAGAGTTCATCCATTCCATAATTGGGCTACGAGTGGTAGGAGGGATTTTGGCCAAAAAATCCATTAAAAACAATGAAGTAGAGAAGTTGACTAGGGCCATGTTTGATGGCAAGAGCTTGAGCCTAAAGAAAATACCAACCCTAGAGTCCAATATGCAACGAGTATAGCCTGCAAAGTTTACTACACCAACCGAGAAGACTCCGCAACTACCACTGTCATCCACACCGCATACCAGATGGTGGTTGAAGGTAAAGACTTTGATTTGTGTGAAGTTATGAGAGAACAACTATTGGAGAACTTGCAAAAGATCAAGAATTTTAGGTACCACTTTTGATACAAAACATTAATTATATGTCTAATGTTTTATTTTCTAAATGAACTACCTAACTTCAAGGGTAAGGTCTAGCAACTCTAGAACATAGCTACCTAAATTAAGTACCATACCCATCAATTTGAGAATTTTCAAGCATGAAAAGTAGCATATTGGGGGGTTTTCAAAACCTTCTAGGTACAAAAGCAATTAAGGAATCAAGTCCCCTATCTATTAGCCAATCAATATGAAAATACCATAAATTTCTTGGTGGACAAAGATTACACCTATATGGAGGAAATTGAGGCTCACACAGTATGGATTCTAACATTACCATAAGAGGTCACCCCTCAAGAAATAGATGCCTACATGACAACCTTGCTCCAAAACCCAAGGGATCCCAACATAGAGAGGTTCAAGACTTACCAAGAAGTCATGGACACAAAGATTGACAAGGAGACACAACAAGACTTGGAGAAGAATAAAAAGAAACTTCATAAGCAATGGGGCATGTCAAAAGGACCAAAACCAATAATGACCACCCTGAAACAATTAGAACCTTCCAAAAAAAGGACTATAAGGTCACAGACCATCCCACTGAGAACACCAAAGGACCTTCAACATTGACACTGATAGTCTCTCAATTTGGGAAACCACCACAAGCCCCAAAAAGAACCTGACAGACAAGGAAAAATAGAGGACCCAAAGGGAGAAATAGGATACAAAGGAAGCTAAGGTAGAATAGATCTCAGAGGAAGAAGAAGAGGTTAAGCAACCTCTACAAAAAAAGAAATGAAAGCAAATGACTCTAAGCACTCCTCAAACCAAATTAAAGCAACAAACGAAAGGACAACAAGAGAAAACTTGGTAGAAACAATCTTCAGTACTCTCAGGTGAGCCACTCAATGTGCTTGAATGTTTAATGCCAATTTTCATCATGTGATGCTATCGTAGATCCTAAAAATGTATGAGAATGATGAGGGAAATAAAAAGAAAATAATTCAAAGCTTGTTAAGGTATGTAAATTACCTTAATAAAGGCCTCAAGGAGGAAATGAAAGAATTTCCAGATGAAATTGCAGTAGCAATAAGGGAAAAAAGAGCTAAGGCTCTAGCTCATGATGAATAATTGAAAGTGTTTGGTGTGGAGCCTGATCAGTCTCCAAGTGGGATATTGTTGGTATGTGGTGACTGATCATGCTATACTATACACTCTTCCATTCCATGCTCCACTAATCAACTAAAAGAGATTACTATCAAATTGTTTGATTACTAATCAAATTGAGCAAATCAGGTCAAGTTGTAAATAATGATTATCCAACAAGGATAATCATTACAAGGAAGGTATGTATTTATTTGACATTTTGTCTTCCTCCTCTTCTGTCTATGGACACATATCCTTAGTCAATTTGACATGACTAGGAAAAGGTGTGCTAACAACTTTTCCATTCTCCATATGAAATCTTTGCAACACCTTTTCAACATAATCAACCTGAGATAAAAATAATTTTTTGTTTTTCCTATCTCTTGTAATCTTCATACCAAGGATTTGTTTTGTTTCCCCCAAATCCTTCATAGAAAATGAATTTTCTAACTGTTGTTTTAACTCGTTTGTGTGATCCATGTTAGACCCCATTGCAAGCATATCATCAACATATAAACATAAAATAATGTAGCTATCATCATCCAACCTTTTAAAACAAACACAATGGTCTGAATTACATCAACTACAGCCATGCTCATCCATAAAGCTATCAAATTTAATATATCGTTGCTAAGGTGCTTGCTTTAAGCCATATAAAATTTTCTTCAATTTTTACACCAATTTCTCCTTACCTTTGACCTCAAATCCTTGTGGTTGTTCCATATATAGTGAGTTGGATATTTTTTCTTCCTCCTCTTGTGTCTATGGACACATATCCTTAGTCAATTTGACATGACTAGGAAAAGGTGTGCTGACAACTTTTGCATTCTCCATATGAAATCTTTGCAACACCTTTTCAACATAATCAACCTAAGATAAAAACATTTTTTTTCCTATATCTTGTAATCTTCATATCGAGGATTTGTTTTGCTTCCCCCAAATCCTTCATAGCAAATGAATTTTCTAACTATTGTTTTAACTCCTTTATGTGATCCATGTTAGACCCCGCTACAAGCATATCATCAACATATAAACATAAAATAATGTCTATATCATCATCCAACCTTTAAAAATAAACACAATGGTCTGAATTACATCAATTATAGACATGCTCAACCATAAAGCTATCAAATTTAATATACCATTTTCAGGGTGCTTGCTTCAAGCCATATAAACTTTTCTTCAATCTGCACACCAATTTCTCTTGACCTTTGACCTCAAATCCTTGTGGTTGTTTCATGTATATTTCTTCTTCCAAATCACCATAGAGAAAGGTTGTTGTAACATGAATTTGTTCTAAATGCAAATATTCAGTAGCCACAATACTTAAAATAGTGCGTATAGAAGTCATTTTAACAACCGGAGAAAAAATCTCATCAAAATCAATTCCTTTTTTTGTGCAAATTCCTTTACAACTAACTTGGCTTTAAATATTTTCTTACCTTCATCCTCCTCTTTCAGCCTATAAACTCATTTGTTTGGTAAATCCTTTTTACCTGTAGGCAACTTGCATAATTCCCAAGTCTAATTTTTCAGCAAAGAGTCCATTTCTTCTTCCATTCCATGCTTCCACTGAACCTTGGTATCCACGTGCTTAGCTTCATCATAACATTCTAGTTCACCAACATTAGTTAATAAAATATAATACAAAGAGGGAGAAAATATTTCTGAAGGTCTACTTATCCTTGAAGATCATCTAACATTCACTAGAGTTTGTGTTATTTGTTGTTGTTGTTGTTGTTGCGGAGCAGGAGGAACCACTGGAACATTGTTGTTTGGTGTATCATCTAGCACTAAATAATCATTTTCTTTCTTCTCATGCTACTCCAACTGGTCTTTGTACAATACTTTCTCATTGAATATAACATCCCTACTTCTCACATGTTTTTTATTTTCAAAATACCAAAGCCTATAACCAAATTCATCAATGCCATATCCAACAAATACATATTTCTTTGATTTTGCATCAAGTTTGATTCTATTTTCAGAATCTACATGTGCAAATGCTTCACAACTAAAGGTCTTGAGAAAAGAATAACTCACCTTCTTACCTATCTATGCTTCTTCTAAAATACCACAACCCAAAGGATTAGAGGGACCTCTATTGATTAAATAAACAACAATGTTTATAGCTTCTACCCACATGTTTAAAGGCAACCCAACATGCAATCTCATAGTTCATGCATGCTCCATTATTATTTTTTTCATGCGTTTAGCCACTTCATTTTCCTATGGAGTCCTTGGAACCATTTTCTACCTACAAATACCATTAGAGGAACAATAATCTTCAAACTCTTTGCTGTAATACTCACCACCATTATCAGATTTGGAACATTTTAACTTTTTACCTTTCTCATTCTCAACCAAGCTTCTCCATTTCTTAAATTTTAAAATACATCATATTTCTACGTAAAGAAATAAATCCATACCTTCCTTGTTTCATCATCAATAAAAGCGACATAATACCGAGAGCCACCGAGAGAAGATACTTGAGCTAGTCCCCATACATCCATCTACATAAGCTCCAATTTCTCATCTTTCTTTTGCTTCCCATCCTTGAGAGAACTATCTCTCTTTTGTTTTCCATACACGCAACTTTTACAAAAATCCATATTAACACATTTTAGACCTAGTAAAACATTCTTTGAATGAAGTACTTTCATTCCTTTTGAACCCATATGCCCAAGTCTATTATGCCATAATGCTGATTCATAATCCATAGCAACTATCTAATTTTCTTCCTGCTAAACTACAACAACTGTTCATGAACATTGATTTTTATCTACAATAGCTAAAGTAGAAGGAACAATATGACTTGTACAAAGATATAAGGTACCTACTTTCACACCTTTTGCTACCACTAAGACACCTTTTGTAACCTTCCAATTTTTATCAGTAAATGTAACAACACAACCTTCATCATCTAGTTGCCCTACTAAAATTAAATTTCTTTTTAACTTTGGGACATGCCTTACCTCATGTAGTAGCCAATGATTCCCATTCTGCAACTTAATCTTGATTCTCCCCTTTCCAATAATCTAATAGGGTTCGTTATCTCCCAAATAAACTAGCCTAAAATCCCCTTGGACATAATCAAGAAAATAACTTCTATGGGCATAGAATGAAATGAAGCCCCTGAATCTAACACCCAAGAATCATCAGCATTATCAAGGGAAAGAATCAAAGCATCCTCATCAAATTTATTGCTTACCTCATTTTCCTCTTTATTGCCTTCCTTTTTATCTCATTTATTTTTCTGAGACCAACAATATTTCTTTAAATGACCTGGCTTACCACAATATCAACAATCCCTCTTGTCTCTAGATTGGGACCTTTTGTCCTTTGATCTTCCTCATGACTTCCCATGACTTCTAGAATTATTTCCTCTCTCCTTTGTTTTTCCCCTGCTTTCTACATTCAAAACACTGCCTGATGTGGATGTTCTACCTAGGCTTTTACTATGAATTTCTTCACTCAAAATAACACCAACAACATCATCAAATTTCAATGTGTTCAAACTAAAAACAAAATTTCTAACAGCCATTACCAGGCTATTTCGGCTTTCAGAAAAATAACACATAATCAAAAGAGCCCTAACTTCTTTATCAAAGTTTACATTTACAAAAGTTAATTGACTGGTAACCATATTAAACTCATTTAAATGATAAAAAATTTACCCACCTTCTTCTATTTTCATATTAAATAAACGCTTCATAAGAAATACCTTATTTGAAGTGGAAGGATTTTTGTATAACTTCACCAGGGTTTCCATCAACTCTTGAGTTGTCTTTGCTATTGTAATATTGAATGCCACTGATTGTGCCAGGCATAAACGAATGGCTCCCAATGCCTTTCTGTCTAGAATATTTCAATCCTCATCACTCATTGTTGCTAGTTTCTTGGCTATTCCTTCCAACGGCCTCCATAAATCCTTCTGATATAGATAATCCTCCGTCTGCATCTTCCATAACTGATAGTTCTTCCCATTGAATTTTTCTACCTTTAATTTACCCTCATTTTCCATTGCTCCCATTTAACTGTGAGACCTTCCTGTAGATGATAATAAAACACAACCTACTCTAATACCACTTGTTAGGGTTACAAGGCAGATATCTAACAATTAAATGTAAATTTGATCAATGAAATAGAGAAATAAAAACACAAAAAATTATAGCAGAAATAAGACAACATAGAGAATTTAACGTGGTTTACCCAATCCGGTCTACATCCACAAAACCGTAGTCATCCAATGATTTTATTATCTAGTGTAAAACATATTAGAGTATCACTAATAATGCCCTACTGCAACCCCCATCCCAACTGCTTATAACAGGCCTTTTAGAAGCTTCCAGAATTAAGGTTCTATAAAGTTGCTTTTTTTTTCTTTTTTAGTGATTTTTCCTTTTTTGGTGACATAAAAAAATGAGAAAAATAATTTTCTTAGGGGCTACCACCCCCAAACCCCCACCTGAGGCCCTACCCGGTCTCAGACCCTGGAAAGGATACATGAAGAGTGTACAGTATAGCATGATCAATTTCCACATACCAATAGAAAGAACAAACCATCTCGACGGTAAGCCTAAACATGACAGAAGAACAAAAACAAGCTCTAGCACAAGCACAAGAAAAATAATTCTAGACTAAGCACGGATTCAATAGACTCATGATAGGTGATTCAACAGACACAAAATCTCCCTAGAAGGAGATAGGGGAGTATACTTGGAAGCTCTACAAAGAAATGAACAAGGAATCAGAGCAGGAGGAAGGTCTGACACCAAAAGATATCATTCCTTAAGAAACCAAAGCTACAACAAAAGAGGAGATGGAGGAACTGGAAGAAAACACAAGGGGTTCTAAAGAAGAAACAAAAAAGAATAAAGACGACTTTGGAGAAGTATCCACTCCATTGGATACTATCTCAACCATTAAATTTTTTCTAGCTCAACAACAACAAATCCAACCAGCACCACATCCACAGTTGCTCCAAGTAGCATTGGTGGGCTCCCAAGTGAATCTATCTGGAATAGCACCCATTCAAAAGTTACAATTAAGGGAAATTTTCCACAACATCACCAAAGAATAACTTCTCCAAGAACATGTGCAACAAATAGAACAATTGCAAGAGGCCATAAAGACGCTCAAAAAATCTATTCCTCATTTTTCCAGGGATCAAACCCTCCCTTTACTGCAACAACTACAACTAGTGGCTGACTTACAAATAGACGTGACATCCTAAAATGACAATATAAGGAAGGAGGCCTAGGATGAACTTAATAAGTAGAATGTTCACCCAGAAGTTCATTACGAGATGCACCACTGCACAAACTCAACTAGAAAAACAAATCAAGTAGACTGAGGACAACATCAAGGCCATCAAAATAATATCACTTTTACTTATAGTATCCCAACACAACAAGGATCCTCCAAAACTAGATCACATAGATGAAGGATCAAATAGCTCAAATTACTTATGACCCCCCATAGGACCTGATCAAAGCAATAAGGGACAACATAGAGCATCTACACATCTAGCTCCAACAACTCCATAAGCAACGAGAGCTGGTCAAAGAGCAATTACAATAGCTAAGGGAATCAGTCAATAACAAGTTAAGATTCCTCCAACTGATTTTGAAAGAAGCAAATCAAATAACCAACATCACCATCCCAATCACTCTCTAAGAAGTAGAACACACATTATCCCAAATACAAGCACAAATAGGCACACTCCTATAGGTACAAGCACGTTCGACTACTACCTTTGCAAGACTGAAGATAGAATATAATTAGAATATCCTTCTCAATTGAACAACATGACTTGAGGACAAGACATCATTTTAAAAGGGGAGATGATGTTAGTAGGTCAAGGGTAGAAACAAAACATACCACAAAGTACCAGAAGAAGACTACAGTACTGGGAGAAGACATTAGTCACTAGGATTCATGTCCCTTCATGTACCATACATAATAGATAGAGAGATATAAATGTAAGGATAAGAAAGGATAACATACTACTAGAGCAAAGACTAGACCTTCCCTTTTCTATATGCTATAATATAATATAAATGAGTTAAAAGAAAAATATGTGTGCTATGGATGTATAAAAATTTCCTTTGATAGTATGATATTGTATGTCATGTATACCTTATAGATTCCTACTACACATGCTTATTTCTCTTACTATATCCTCTAGGGTATAAACATATTGCTCAAGGAGTACCAGGGTATAGATCTCTGGATTGTACTTTCCCCACTTCTCTTGCCAACATGTCTAGTTGTCAAGACCTTTTTTTTTTAAGCATTTGTTATTGGAGATTTTTTCTTCTTCCTAAGTTACACTTAAGGGGGTGTTAGAGTAAAATTATATTTTCTTGATTAATTATTTAATTATTAGGTATCTTTTTACACTAACATACTTAATCTTACCTTAGTCATTTTTTTGGTTTGAAATCATTGGATTAAGGCACATGTCATGATCTAACTTAATCTTTTCCTAGGGTTTCTTTATCCTTTATCAAGGATAATTTATCATTATTCTATTATTCACAATGATTCATTTTTTTTGCATCAAAAGACTAACTATTACCATAATTCTATCACTGTTTCACTCTATTTGTGATGAGTGTTTGTTTGCAAGTGATATTTGGGAGTTGTAGCATTGAGGATTTAACTCCAACACTTTAATGTTTGAGAAGGTTTGGGATGGTATGATACATCTTGGAAATTCTTTGGCAATGGAGATACCTTTGTAGGTTATCTTTTTCTCACTATTGACCTCATAAATTCAATTGTTTTACAAGGGAAAAATCAATGCTTATATAAATAAAAAGTTGAATATGATTGCATGTTTGAATTCCTCTAGAAAACATTTACATTTTCAAAAAGTCACCTTGTTTCAAATCATTATGAAAAAGATATGGATTCTAAAAGAATTAGGTCAAAGATGGTGGATGAAGCAAGAAATTCATCATGGGAAGTGGCAAATTCAAATTCATCACAACATTTTTTAGTAGCAACAAATTCATTTTTGGACAATTGTGAGTGTCATTTAGTGTCTTATATTACATTTTGTTGGCTTACTCTTCTTTCTTGATGATTCATGTTAGAGTTGACTTAAGCATTGTTGGGAGTCATTTGAGTCTTGTAACTCAAGCTTTGGGAGCATATTGTGAGTGGCTTTTGCTCATTTTTATGATATTTTATTACAAAATCTGGAAATTTTTGGGAGTGTTGTAATTGGTCTTTAAATACTGTTTGCAAGTTGGAGATGAATTGGAACAAGCCTATTTGAAGTACATAAGTGGTTGTAGCTCATTTTTTTGGTGGATCTTTTACCCACAAAGGGTTTTTCTATGTTATTTTCTATCTCCATTTACCTTGTATTGTCTATGATTTTTGTTTTTTATGTTACATATACAGTATTTCTTGTAGAATTCAACCATTTAATTGTTCTCATATTCTAAGTCCTCAAATTTTGTAAGTTGGTGACTAAAAGAGAGGAATATGCTTGTTCATTGACAATAACCTGTTACAATGAAATTATTTCACAAAAAAGTGACATGTTTCCTTAAGAAAATTATTATGCGTAATCAAACATAAATTGTATTGTAGCATTGAGGTATCTAAAAGTTTTGACAAGTCTTTAATAATTTCACATCGCATTGTTGAGATATAAAAATTTGAATTAATGAAAATGGTGGAGTTGTTGACTACATTGATTAATTGCAAGTCCATTGCTAGTAAGAGGTGCTTTGTGACTTGTACTTGCACAAAATAGTGGCTCAACCTTTGATGCATAAATTGTAATAAATCTTCAAATAACCATCTATTTGTGACTTCAAACCAGAATAATATGCAAGGTTGTCTACAATCCATAAACAATTTAAATGGAAAGATAAGAAACCTTATGGCCTTCTAACTTGGTGTGAGGATAACAATAATGCACTTAGTGAAGAGGTGATAATTATAGACATGATATTCTTTCACTATCATAATAATTTTGATATTTTATGCTTTTCAAGAAATATATCTTATAGATAGACAAGAACATATTTACATTTAAATGAGCATTATTATTACACAAAGAATCTCTCCCTACATAAATAGAGAAAGGAAGCACATGGACCCACACCCCAATGGGTAGTGAATTCACATCCTTGCAAAACTAGTGAAGGGTTAGCTTGTATAATCAAAGCCAAAACTTTTCTAATTCATAACTTTACTCAGTGAAGTATCTTCTTCAAAATTAACTTTGCATCATCTCTTGAGGAAATTGACTTTTTCCAACCAAATTGTATGTTAGTCTCTTGCAGTTTCCAACAATTATCCAAGAATGTTGTAGAAGAGATCACTACCAAGAAAGAGAAAACATCCATAATACCAAGTTACACAACCATGCTTAGATAGTTTAACCTTAATGTATTACTAGCCAACCTAATACGTTGAGTTGAACAATTTTTTGTTTTCCAAATAACTTAATGTCATTTCCATCTTACTTTAGAGTCCATTACTCACCAAATTCTTTAAATATTTGAAGAAAATTTGTCTTGTTTCTTGATCTAGGGGAAGAAACATGGGATATTATTCAAGGCTCTAAATATTGACCATAAAATGAGGCAAAAAATGTTCAAAAATTTAAGCATTTTTAAATAATGATATTTTGGTGGAGATTCTATTGTAAAGAATGTATAAAACAAGAAAGCCAATATACCAATAGTGTTTTGTAGCAGTGAGCTTCCTGCTCATAATGAGCCATGATACGTCCTAAACATATTATGCCTCCCTACCAATCATGGCATGCCACCAATCACCTTAACTATTTTCCTAATTTTTGCTAGGTTATAGGTATATTATTTCTCACATGGTTTCTTATGAGTGTCTAATGAACACCTTATAATTGATAGGAAAAAAAAAAATGAAATTGTAGAGAAGGGGGATTCACTACTCATGAGTTCTCTTCACTCAGAGAGCCTCGTGGGGTGAACTACCCTAAACTACCTCAAGGAACAATGTGAGAGTTCTAGAATCAAAAAGAGCAAGTCATGAAGATTTTTTGGACAAATTGACAAGCTCTCGGCCAAAGGACAGAACCACGGCTTTGGGATGACAATGTATCGTGTTGGAGTCCATGTAGACCAAAAAGTGAGAATATCATAGAAAATGGCTAAATGATGACTGGTAATTTGATTACAGAGAACTTACAGAATGTAGGAAAATGATAGAATGTGATAAAGCTAAAATGAAGTGAAATATAAATGATAAAGAAAATAAGACAAAGAAATGAAATGCTCACAACCGCGCAAGTGATGAAGCCTCTAGCATGTGAACATCTTCAATACCTGCATGTGTAAGATCTAGAGAAATTGTTGGGGCTGTATAGGGGTTTTCCTCAGTCAAACCCCAATTTTGGTGTTCTCGCCTCCATAGACAGCCAAAAGATAGAGAGAGAGAGAGAGAGAGAAGTAAGAAAATAAGATGTGATAAAAGCAATCCCCACTCGAGGAGGAGAACCCATATCACGAAGTAAGGATGTGATAGATAAGGGATATGGAATCCCAAGATGCTTGCAAGCACAAGGCAAGGGAGATAGAGCTACAAGTCTTAAAGAAGCCAAATGGAGAGAGAAATAAAGCTGTAAGATCCAAAAGAGTGTTGCAAAGGATGTTGTGAGAGCTTTAGAGAATGTTGTTGTAGCAAGCAAAGGAGCTATGCAAGCTTGAGAAATATGGGAGAATGTCCAAGATGGAAGCCAAGAAGTAGAAGAAGAAGCTAGAAGCTAGAAATGAGGCTAATGTGACAAATAAGAGAGTTGTGCAAGCAAGAGAAAGATGGTAGAATGCTTGAGAGAGAAGCCAAGGTGGAGAAGAAGATGAAAAGTTAGCAGTGAAGCTAGAAGTGAAGTTATTGTAACAAGCTTTATGAAGCTGTGCAAATAAAAGTTGGAGAGAAGTTAGAAGCAGAGGAATGGAGCTAGAAGGCCAAATGAGTTGAAAGAATGACTTAAAAAGAGAGAAAAGAATCTTCCCGAGTCATTTCAGGGCATCTCTAACTGTTACCACCGACCAAGGGAGATGAAAAGTGGCAAGCATGCATGAAAATAGTCATTTGAATGTTGAAACCTTGCAGGATGCTAGCACAGTGTGTGGATGTCCACATGGCATTCTAGTGTTTGGAGATGTCATGCTGCAAAACAACACAAATGGGAAAGGAACAAGGTTCAATGCAAAGCTGACATGCGAGGGTGGCTATTGAAAAGGGAAACTAGAGCATCCTAAGAAGGAAAAAGGTTGATGTAGGGGCTAAAATGAGCCTACACAAGATGCTAAGGGAGTGGACACTAAAGCAAGTACAAGAATGAATGTGAAATTGCAAGGGGTGCAATTTTATGACATTATATTTTGCCCCCACTTTAGCAGGAATATGAATCTACATTAATTTGCACACTAAAGGAAATCTACTGAACATAAATAACATCATATGCCAAAAGTATACTGTAGAGGAAGCAGATAACTCTTCAAACTAAGGAAGCATTCCCCCAGGCTAAAGACCTGCAAAACAAATGCATTAGACAAGAAAGACCTACACCAGACAACAATGTTAGAACATAAAAAACTAAAGGATTTGAGTCAACAAAATGAAAGAGACCTTGATGTAGAAGGTTTTCTCAGTACTATGCATCATCCCCAAATTAAGAAATAACACATAGAATAAATATAAGATATTGAAGAGAGAAAGAGCATATAATCAGGATGAAGGAGATGCAAATCTTCGATCTGGTATATACAATTTGAGAAGAGAAGAGAAGAGAAGTGAGAAGGCTCAAGAGAGAGCGATGAATGAAATTTTCAAGAGAGATGGCTCCACAAGTATTCTCTCATGAGGAGGTTTGAACAAAGTGCACCGAAGGCCTATAGACCAATGATGGATATATCCTGCAGGATGAAAGCATCTGACAAGTGTGCAGACCTACAAGGAGGTATCCCCCAAGATCTCTCACATGAAGGAAGCCATGTAAGGTATGCGCCTTACAAGCCTATAGACCTACAAGGAAGGTATCCCCCAAGATATCTCACATGAAAGAAACCCAGAGAAAAAAGCACCTTACAGGCCTGCAGACATGCAAGGAAGGTAACCCCAAAGATCTCTCACATGAAGGAAACCCATAGAAAAAATTTCCTTACAAGCCCACAGACCTGGAATGAGGCGCCTCCCAAAATCTCTCACATGGAGGAACCCGAAGGAGGGGACTTTGTAGAGCCAAATTGGAAAGCAACTTTCAAAAGGGTCCCTTTGGAACCCTTCAAAAGAAGAGGGGGTCCACTCAAGGGACACTTCATTTTAAAAACATAGAAAGAAAGGGGGTCCTTAAGGACACACATCTCTAGAATAAGCTATCACTGCCTGCAACATACAGGGGAGGAGAACCATGTAAGATACTTAGAACATGAAAGATAGAGATAGACCTTGATATCACTTGTCATTTGAAGAAGAGGTAGGTGCATCAACAAATAAATGAGTGATGGAACCTAAATCATGAAGTTTTAATTTATCCTTCAAGGCCTTACATTTACTAATGGAATGGTCAGACACTCGATGGTATGCGCAAAAAGAACATTTTTCTTTATCGTGTTCATGAGCTTTCTTGCATGTAGGACGAAGAGTAATTAAGAAATATTTTAGAAGCCTCAGTAAAATATGATCTTTTTTAGATAAAGAGAAAGGAGAAGGAAGCAACCCTTTCTCTTATGGAGAGAGACTCAACTGCTCACAAGAAGAAGATGTGAAGATATAAGACAATGGTGGATCTACATGGAGAGTATTATTTTGGCAACAAGGATCATACTCCTCTATGGGATTTCCATCATCCTTCTTGATAGGAATACCAACATTAACCTCCTTAACATAAGTGTGATCATCTTCCTTAGAAGGAGTATCAACACTAAGAACATTACAATTTGCATTCACATTGCCCTGCGATACAAAAAAGTAACTATCTTTGATAGTGGGTTTGGATGATATTATCAAAAGGTCTAAGTGGATCAGGGTGACTTTGTATTCTCCAATGAAGTATTTTGTAAAGTCTAAAAAACCTCAATCATCAACAAGACATGCATTTTCTTGAGAAGAGGTAGAAGGAACAAACTTAAGTTTTTTTTTTTCAAAAGGACCTTCTTTAGGGACATCTACCTCAAGAGTACCCTTTGTAGTAGGTACTACTAGAGTAAACATCAACACATTGGAAGATAATGAATGAATAAGAGTAGCCACAACCAAAGCCTGACCGACAACTTCCATCTCACATAAGTGCATAGCCTCAAGGTCAGCCCCAAATGTGACTACCTGATTATTACAAATGAATTTAATAGATTTATGCAAGTTAGACGAGACTGCACCCATAGCATGAATCCATGGTCTACCAAGAAGGTTATATGGTAGCTTTTCTGACATGACATATACAAGGGTAGGTATAGGAATGGTTCCCAACCTCAAAGGAAAGACTATCATTCCTATGGCTTCTCGACCAACATTATCAAACCCATGAATGACAATAGAAGAAGCATTAAGAGAAGATGAATCAATATTAATCTTAGGCAATAGATCAATGCTACATACATTGAGGACCGAACTAGTGTCAATGAGAGTATGTCTAATGTTGATATTATTAATCTTAACTCTAATCATCAGAGGATCCACTTACTTCAATACTTTCGAAGGTAGGAGTTCCTACGAATAGAATGTAATATTAGGTGAATCTGCATAAATATAAGCTATCAATGCATCAACATCTACTGGCCTAATAAAAGTAGGCAAGAGGATCTTTTGCAAGGCTTCCTGAAGCATACCTTGATAAACCAGAGTAGATTGAAGTAAGTACCATAGTGAGATCTTAGTCAGAGTAATTTGGAGTTGCTCGACAAGATCATAATCACTGGGTGCTTTAGTCATAAGTTTAGGAGCTTGAGGAAGGCTTGGTTGTTTATTCATTCTATTCTCATATGTAACAACCCTCTTCTTAATACACAAGTAATCTCAAGAATTTACTAGAAGGTAAATAAACTTAGTAAACATGAGAGAGAATTTTTTTATTTTTTTATTTTAAATCATTTGATTAAGCACACAAATAAAGTATAACTTTTCCAGATAAAATTCAAACTTGAATTCACATGTAGTCATAACTAGAATCAAGATAATTCCATACAATATTCATTTATATCACATAAGATACACTTAGCATAAAGAATAGTTTTACCTCATAGGTTTTGACTGTAGTGAGCCAGAACATGGAGTTCACTGCATCTGGAATGTTGATCTCTATCTTCACAAGCATCAGAGAGTCTACTGCTACAAAGGGAGAGCATCATCTGAGTGCTTTTCCTCCAACCATGGACTCAAGTGGTCCCCCACGCACTTCCTAACTAAAAGTGATCCAGCCCTTCTCGAAGAGTATAGATATAAGGAACTGTCAAGTTTCTCCATCTGAGTCCTAGGGATGTGTCCTACAAAACTCAATCGACCATACAACTCTAGATCCCTTCTAGCTAAGTATGATCATTCAAATTGGTCATGCCATCTAGACACACACCTTTGACTCGTCTAGGAATTGTCTCATCCTATAGTTTACTTACTTTATTTGGTACTCTAGACACAAAATAGTCTGTATAGAAAATCCATTCTAGCCAATCTGACTTAGATCTAATCCTTAATCTATGATATTCATTCAATGTAAAAATTTAGATATTTCAAACCTTTTAAAAGTCCCTTATTGCATCCTTTCAATATCTAGGGTTTATGACTTCCTAACATTTTACTCTCATGATTCAATACCCAACATCTTGATGCATTAAATCAAGTTTTGACATTATCGTAGAATCTCTTAAGGTATTATAAAGACTTCTTGTCTTGATCTATGGTTTTCTTTGACCTTTCACTATCAATCAATATATAAGTTGAATGTCATATCCGACATAAGAGTTATAGATGTTTTATATCCTCCTTGTTTCAATACTAGGGTTTAGCTTCTCTAACCCAACATATGGAAATATCAACATCCTTGATTCTCCAAAGGTAATAACATAAGTATAACTAATCATAAGAACAAAATGCCTTTAGCCTTTCCTAGACCACTTGACATTGTTTGAATTTCACATTTTACATACATGAATAAACATAGTATTGGAAGTATTTCCTCACCAATATAATGTCTAAAAGAATACTATCATTTTGTATTAATTGTTTTGATCCAAGACAATCTTTCAACCCTAAAAGGTTAATTTATAAAAGATAATAATCTACTTTTGACACCTTGATCTACTTGAGTCTATTGACTTTCAACATAGGTTAAGTTATGAACCCATAAATAACTTCCTTGTCCTATAAAGCTTTATAGAACATAATAGTTTACCACCACCATATTGAATTGAGTTACGAATCTCTCCTTTTGTCCCACCCTGAGGTGAATCATTCCAGAGATACCCATTCTTGGCCTAACTATGCATTTTGTGCACTTAGCACTAAAATAAGTTCTATTGAACAAGAACTATGAAATCTATATTTTTGCATTGCATAGTTGAATCTCTCTCCTGAGATAACATAACATAAGCAATAGTTGATAATCGAAAGGCTATCAAATTTTCCACATCCCTGGATTGCCTATTCTCTTGGATTTTTTTTACAAAAAGACATGTAAAAACTCAATTTCACATAAGGAATTCCATATCCATGATGCTACATTGTTGCTTCAATATCATAAGGTTTTATCCTCACTAAAATATCCATTTAGATAATAGCATTGGTATGCTTCTAAAAGAAAAAATGCATCTATTGGACTATCATAGTCCTCATACGAGTTATTATTTTAAGACTATAATGTCGTCATTTAAGAAGACATCAGGAAGGGATAGCAAAGGTAATTTTATTTCTCTTGAAAGAAACATCAATGCATTCTTGAAAGAATAGAGTGGAGAACTTATCAATGGACATCTTCTATTATTACACACCCTAATTTGACCTTTTATTGGCTTATCATCTTATCTCTACCCAAGCTTACTGATTTCAACCCTTCTTTTTTTTTTAAAACAAGGTTTCAAAATTTGCAGTAAGGTATTATATCTAGGAGTTTATTATAGATTCTTATGCTATCATGACTCAGCATTGTCTCAGCCTCATGTAGAGATATCTGGTCATATATTATCTTGGCCACATGATAAAATAGCTCATTATCTAACTGTCAAAATATGAAACCATTGGTCTTCTTGGGCATAATGCACACTAATAGAAAAGTTTAACACATTTATTGTTGAACACTAAGTTCAGAGTAGAAGATACCATTCGACCAACCTTAAGTTGACTATACTGATCTTCACTTCATACTTCCCATAATCTATCATTGGTGAACCAAGGAGATCTTAAACATTTGTTTGCAGTTTAAAACACCAAAAGATATGATTAATATCAACATTCATCAACAACCTACATTATTTATATGCCTCTGTCAGCCTAAAGCTATACAAAGGTTAGTTATATATATCTATATATATGTCGACCTTTTACCACCCGAGGTTTATATAAATCTGACAACCATTTTAGACACAATCACAACACCATGTTCTAAGTACATTGGCCCATTTCATAAAAGTATTGTTCTATAATAGATATAAGGTAATGATGTTCTTAAATGAAGACAACAAGGCTTATATACAAGGAACAAAGCCTATACCATAACCATTATTCACAATAGAGGAGTAAGATGACCTCACCTCTTACTGAGCTAACAATTTTATCCAGATCTCTAGCATCTCCTTTCACATGCACATCCCCCATTCTCAAGTCCTCCCCATCAAAAATTAAGACAAGAAATGGTTAATAAATTATTTAAGGATGGGTTACCAAGGCATGAACAACCATGGTAGACTTGCAAGAGTTGGCATTTCAAACAAGTGACTTGCACCACCTTTGTGGCTTTAACACGTGGCCATAAATGGCTTTACAACTATTTGAATGTTATTTAAATGTTTGCCACCATCATTATATCACATTGATAGTTAAGACAAAACCTATATATGTATATTTATGCTACAAAATATTCCCTTAAGCTACTCATTACCAAGTCGAGCCAAAATCCAAGACCCACGGCTAAATTCAAGTAATGGAAAATTTTGGTTTAAGAAAAGTCATCTACCATTTCCAAATGACTTCACATACCTACAGGTATTCAAACATATATGCCATTGTGCCACAACAAAACTAGGGGTGGTGGTTTGACTGATCTATTCCACAATATTGGCATTCATTAATATTTCACAAAATGACTCCCATAATATCATTTTTCCACTATCATGCATTATAGGAAAGCTATTATTAGTTAGTATAGGTTTATAACCTTCACATATAACATGCAATGAATATTTTAATAAATTATAAATTGAATCAACATAAACTCATTTACGTCATTGACAACTTGTCAAGTTGGCAAATAAACTTAGACTAAAAGTGTCAAGTATCCCTTACCCTACCCAACTCAACTGGGTTCACCATTTCGCCCAACATTAGACCTAAGATGGCAACAATTTTTTCTTTACCTTATATCTATACCCCTCTCTCTGATGATGCTCTCCCTCCCTTTCTTGGAGAGCGAAAACTTGTTCCCTGAATGCAACTTGGAAACATAAGCTCGAGATTAATGTATCATTAATCATTTCATAATCCTTATGAGATCATCACATCTTGACAGCTTTTAAACACAAGTTGATTTTACTCAAATAAACCTAACTTATGAAAATATTGATTTTTACAAACATTTTCCTTAACATCAAATCATTGAGTCACATGTAATCATCTAATAATTACTTCAAAAGTAAAAAGTAAAATATAGTTAAATTTAGGGTTGTAACATATCTCCTCCCATAAGATTCATCATCCTCGATGATCCAATGCCTATGAAACCTTAATAAGATAAAAAAATTGCTTATCCTACAAAAGCATAAGCAATTGAGAAAAACTTTGATATAAAATCATGGTAAACTTTCCATGTCATATTACCGTTTGGGTACTGGTCCCATTGGACCTTGCATTTAAGAAGCTTGCACATGACCACTCCCTGGTCCTATACCTGTAAAACATTATTCAAATATAATTATCATCTGTTATATACTTTTCAATGTAATTCATATAAAACATTTTACCTCTTGATAATGGATGATAATAGAATGATTCTGTAATCAAACAAATTGATAACTTCAGGAATTTTGAGAAGTCCTTTATGTCAAGGAGATGGTTTGGAAAAAATTCCTTACTTTATGAAAGTTTTCTTCTCTAGCTAAGAATTGTGTTAGTGTATAGTTGACATTTACTTAACTTTTCTATCATTAGCTTCCACCAATATTTTTGATTGTTTTGATTTGTTTATCCATTTCTGAAATTTAAAGACTAATGCTAATCCTATCTTCTAGCTTACCCAACTTATATGAGTTTGGTATCTTTTCGTGTACAATGTCTCAAATGGAGTCAACTTTTTAGAAAAAATATAGAAGTTATATCAAACACCATAAAAGGTCAATGTCCCTTTCTACATGTAGCAATCATCTACTTTTAACACAGGTTTACGAAGAGAATTTTACCAAAGGTTAACAACATTAAGCGAGTAAGGTACCACTATTCCTCATGTAAGATACAAAGAGTAACATCAACCTTCACTTTTCTAGCTGAAAGGTTCTTCATCAAATACCAATTTCATTTATTTCATGCATCATCAAAATAAGCTAATAAGTAAATACAAGAGAAAGGATCAAAATTCCTTTTCTAGTTCAACTGTCCTCCAAGACTCGGCATGCCACTAAAAAGAGGGAAAGCATCACCTGGCTATTTTTTTTTCTTCCTTTCAACCATGGACTTAAGTGGTTCCTTTGCACACTTCCTAACTAGAAGTAGTCCTACTTTTCAATGAAAAGTTGTGTTGGAAACCCTCACAGTTGCCATCTGAGCTTTGGTGTGTACTCCCACTCAACCAACTCTATCCTACTAAGGATACCCTCCTAAGTATGTCAACTCCAGTTAGCTAAGTGTCTAGGGTACTATGAACTAACGAGTGCACGTAGTGGCAATGATACTCATTATGACCATAGTTTAATATACATACACTTTTCAATCCATGTAGTAATGGTTCACCACCCTGCTCAACTTGGAGAGACTATTTACTTGGGCTTATTGGACTACCTATCCACCGACATACCATAACACAAGGTTCAAAAGTGATATCCACATAAGACCTCCTTTAGATAGCTTACATATTAATTATATAACCCTAAAAGGGTTTGGACCCAATTCCTTTCCACACAAGGTTTCTTTCTACTATAAAGCTAAGGACATACTAGGTGCGTTTCTACAATTTACTCCCTTACACAGTCCATGAGAGGCCCTTCCAAGACATGATAGAGAAGAACATTACATCAAACACAATGAACAACCAAAAATTTCTGGTATAGCCACCACAAAACTCAACTCAATATCAAATTATAAACAATTTTAATTCAACAATAAACCAAAGAATGAGCTCATTTCTAGCAATAAATCAAATTTTGACCAACTGGCCATAAGATATACAATCTTAAAAAATTCGGTGGCTAGACCATTTCAAAATAAAGATATAAAACAATGACAATCCTTGCCAATATTAAAAAGGGATTTTACCAAAAATTCGAGGAAGTGTCAAAATACAAAAGAACATTGTTAATCCACTATGTGACTTGACTAAGTCACTACAAGGGAGTAGATTGTTGCACTGCATTTGGATTTTCCAAAAGCTTATAGTGGGTTAGGGATTGTGAAAACTTGTTCCCTAAATGCAACTTGCAAACATCAACTCGAGATTAATGTATCATTAATCATTTCATAATCCTTATGAAATCATCACATCTTGAAAACTTTTAAACACAAGTTGATTTTAGTCAAATAAACCTAACTCATGAAAACATTGATTTTTAGAAACATTTTCCTTAACATCAAATCATTGAGTCGCGTGTAATCATCTAATAATTACTTCAAAAGTAAAAATTAAAATATAGTTAAAGTTAGGGTTGTAACATCATAAGTATGGGCTACCGATCTGTAAGAGGGAACCATAGGAATATCAAGAGAATCACTCTCAAATAGAGCACCATTAATAGAACAAATCCTTTTAGGATAAGTACTATCTAGAGTCACATAAATAATCGGTCTCTTAGGCCTTTGAGGGGCAATAGAGACATAGATTACATTTACAGACTCATCACAACTAGTAGAATAATTATTTGAAGACATATTCTCAACATCAATCCAAGGAGGATCAGATGTGGAAGGAGTTTCATCATTCACTAATGCATCATCTCTAGAAGAGAATGCATCAGAACAAAGATAAGATTCATCATTCACCAATGCAACATCTCTAGAAGAGAGTGTATTGGAATGGAGAGGAGATTCATCATTCACAAATGCATCATCTCTAGAAGAGAGTGCATTGGAAGGAATAGTAGATTTATCATTCACAAATGCATCATCTCCAAAAGAAAGTGTATTGGAATGAATAGAAGTAAAGTAATGTTAAGAAAGATATCAATGATTTCATCTTCTTCCAACAAAATATCCTTCGAAGCAAGAGGAATTTTGTGAGAAGGATCAAAGATACCAAGTGACATAGGCAAATCCAAGTCACCATCACATGAATGAAAGGAACATCATTAATAATTTGAATTAAATTAGATACTAAACTAATAAAAGAAGATATTAAATTCATTTTGGTGATAGAACTAAGAAAAACTGAAAATCTAGATTTTCATATTTTTTTGGTATTTTCTAGGTTCTAGTAATTCGCATTTTCAGAGTCTTCGAAGCGGAAATTGTGGTCAGAACTTGTGTTAATCCCTAAAATTTAGTTTCCAAGGGCACATTATTTTAGGTACTAAATTAGTCCTCTTGGAGACCTTTCCAACGGTGCAAACGGTTCTAAATTTCGAGCACCGAGTCAAAAGTTATGACCCCACTGAGTACGGGTAAATAAATTCCTTTTTTTTTGAAAAAAATACCCTTCTTCATGTTTGTTTCACCAAAATGTAGAGAAGCGGGATTCACTACTCACGAGTTATCTTCATTCAAATAGCCTCATGGGTTGAACTACCCTAAACTTCCTCAAGGAACAACATGAGAGTTCTAGAATTAGAAAGAGTAGGTCACAAATATTTTCTATAAAAACTAAAAAGCTCTCGTTCAAAGGATGGAAGCATAGCTCTAGGAAGACAATGTGGCGCATTGGCATCTCTTTGGCATACTAGCATCCATGTGGCCCAGAAAGCGAGAATATCACAGAAAATGGTTAAATGATGACTAGCAATCTAATTGCTGAGAACTTACAAAATGTAGGAAAATGACAAAATGTGATAAAGTTGAAATGATAAATAGAATAAGAGAAAGAAAGGAAATTCTCACAACCACACAAGTGATGAAGCCTCTAGCATGTGAACTTCATCAATACTTGCATGTGTAAGATCTAGAGAAATTTTTGGGGCTGTATAGGGGTTTACCTTAGTCAAACCCCCGCTTTGGTATTCCCACCCTCACAAATAGCCAAAAGATAGAGTGAGAGAAGTAAGAAAATACAATGTGATAAAAGCAATCCCTGCTCAAGGAGAAGAACCTATATCACAAAGTAAGGATGCAATAGATAAGGTATATGGAATCCCAGGATGCTTGCAAGCACAAGGCAAGGGAGATAAAGATGCAAGGCTTAAAGAAGCAAGATAGAGAGAGCAATAAAGTTGCATGAGCCAAAAGAGTTGCAAAGGATGTGAGAGATTTAGAGAATTCTATTGTAGCAAGCAAAGGATCTATGCAAGCTTGAGAAATATGGGAGAATGTCCAAGATGGAAGCCAAGAAGGAGAAGAAGAAGCTAGAAGTTGGAAATGAGGCTGATGTGACAAATAAGAGAGTTCTGCAAGCAAGAGCAAGATGGTAGAATGCTTGAGAGAGAAGCCAAGATGGAGAAGAAGAGGAGAATTTAGCAATGAAGCTAAAAGTGAAGCTGCTATAACAAGCTTTATGAAGTTGCGCAAGCAAAATCTAGAGAGAATTTAGAAGCAGAGGAATGGAGCTAGAAGGCCAAATGAGTTGAAAGGATGACTTAAAAAGAGAGAAAATAAGCTTCTCAAGTTGTTTTAGGGAATCTCGAGCCATTATCACCGACCAAGGGAGATGACAAGTGGAAAGCATGCACAAAAATGGTCTTTTGAATGTGTAAATGTCATAGGACGCTAGTGCAATGAACTAGTGTTTGGACACGTCATGCTACAAAACAATGTGAACAAGAAAGGAACAAGGTTCGATGAAAAGTTGAAACACAAGGGTAGCTATTGAAAAGGGGTATTGGAGCATCTTGAGAAGGAAAAAGGCTGATGCAAGGACTAAAATGAGCCTACACAAAATGCTAAGGGAGTGGACACTAAAGAAAGTACAAGAATGCATGTGAAATTGCAAGGGGTGCAATTTTACGACATTACAGAAAGATATCAAGAGGGGTAGGGAAATGTTGAAAAATTCTTAGAAGTAATCACATGAATATACATAGAGTAGTCAACTTTCAAATTTTTTATGCAGAAAAAATCCCTTCTTTTGATCTCCAATTCAACTGTACAACTCTTTTAGTTCTTCCTCAAAGGCTTGCTTTATAACTTCTCACTTCAATTTCAGTGCTACACAAGGTTGGTATCAAGTGTCCATGGGTGTGCAAGCAACTTTATTTTTGGGGGATTTCAAAGATTTTAAGATTTGCTTCTTGTGTGATCTGTTCATCAACACGAGATAAAGTATGTTATAAAAGACTACAAATTACCATGCAATATGTTTCTATTAATGATATATAAATAAAACATAGCATATTTATGTCAATTGAGTAAATCCATTGAAAAAGCTTCACAAAAAAAAGTAGCTACATTATTTCTGATCATATATTTACATGAACATACACATAAAAGAGGAAGGTTGAGTGGAAAGGGATCATGTAGTTTGCGGTAAAATTATTATGGATTTCCTTTAAATTTAGACATAGCTATCTTTGTTGCTAGTATTTTTTTGGAGTTAAAACAAGATTATAAAGCAGAATATGAAGCATTTCAATGAAGTTCCTACTGCTTGAGTCTAGAATGATAGTTTGACTATGAAAATATTTCCCAATGCCCAAAACTATATGGAAAATAATAAACCTTGAAAAAAACCAAAGGAAATAGATACAACCTATCCTCAAAAAAGATAGATAGAATAGAATCACATCCCAAAGATACTCAAACCTGTAGAACCGGGAAACAATGTAGCATGTTCTTTTAGCCCAAAAAAGGAAACAATACAACAACAAAACACAAGACCACAAAATCACATGATCAAAGAGTTTGATGAAAAACTAAGTAGCCAAAGCTATAAAGCCTATGCTAGGAGGGAGGTCCTAGTCCTTTGGGTTATCCCACCCTCATCAAGTAAGCCTATTCCATCATCTATAGGCTTCCAACCAATGAGAGCATTGTCTTCTCATTATTGAATCTAAGAATTTGACACTTTAGGCAACATCTAAATTTGAAAAACATTCCAAGAGCCACCAAGAGAATTTGTCTTGTAATTTGAGAGGATCCCATCCACATTGTTTGAAGGATGCATATAAGTGGTGAGCAGGTGATGACCAACTCTTTTTTTGTGCAATTGGTGATAACTAACTAGAAGGATTCCTATCTAACATTAGAGAAGGCCATTTTTGATGGCTCTACAAGTGGGACCAAAAATAATTAGATTAGCCATGTCATTAACCCTATGGATCTAATATGGGGAGGTGAAGAGGGCAGAACCAGGGCCATATTATAAGGGGCACTCCCCCAATGATCAAGAATATTCTAGAGATGTGCCACCTCCGAGGAAACTTTGTTGGGTTTAACTTCAATTTGCATGAGAATATTAGACACCACCAATTATTTGGTGTAAGTAGAAAAACTATAATCAATAGAAACAAAAGTAAACAAAGTAGCATTTATATCTTTCTAAATGATAAAAAATAACCTCCAATCTAAAAGCATGCCATAGTTGGACAAATTTTGTCAAAAATTAGCAACATTTCCCAATAGAATATTGTACACTATGAAGGGCTCTAGTTTAAAAAGGCTTGAAAAAATAATTAATCCCCAACCAAACTAGCTGCAGATGGGCACATAATTAAACCAAATGTTTGATTCTTTCAAGTTGCCTACAAAATGGGAATTTGGGGTGAGACACACCTAAATTTGATAAACATTTTCCAATAGGAAGACCCAAGTAAAGTAAGTACTAGGAAAAATACACAATACTTGACCCCATAAGTGCTTTCTAGATTGTGTGGAAGTGTTTATCCCAAACAAAAGATGGGGATTGAAGAGACCATCTTGAATTCAACTTCTAAACCATAGATAAATGTGGAGATAGCCACCTATTTCCTTTTTTGGGGATTTGATTATGTAAAGAGGTTTCAAAACACCACTTCCAATCCTTTCACCATGGTTTAGTAGATTGCATCAATATTTTGTGAAAATACTATGGAGGAATTGATTTCATTATTGTTTGGAAATTGGCTTTATCCACAATGTTTAAGTTAAACATGGTTTTATGTTGTGGCTATGAAAGATAAGTAGAAGTGGCTATGGGGTATATGTCTTGGATATGCCCAATGCCTCTTCTAAAGAACTTTAGAGAGTGCATACAATAAATCTCAATTATTAGCTTGCCTTGAAAAGAAATGGTGGGAGGCCACTATTTATGATAGAAATAAAAGTAGAAAACAAAGACAAATGGAGTGAAAAGAGCTTATAATTTTCTTTCCATCATACCTCCAATTGAGTGAGAAAAGTATGAATTTCCACCCAAAGCTTTGAGAAGTCTTCAATGGAGTATGATGATGGAATGACTTGGAGAGGGATTGGTTTATATATGTTGAGGATGGAGGATGGATGGTTGAGATTTGATTTCAAGATCAATTGTGGAGGATTCATGAGAGATTAGGGTGGATGAGAGATCATCAAGTGGAACCATTTGATTGGTTCACTTAGGGAAGAAAAGGATCAAGAAGATATGAAGTGCTAGGATTAGTTTGACTAAATCCAAGGGAGGAGAGTGAGTCCTCATACATGTGAAAGGATGCATAGGGAAGAGGGACCTATGACAAGTGTCCTCTCACACGTGTGATGACACATAGTAAAGTGGGATCAATGACATGTCCTCACACATGTGTGTGAACACATAGGGAAGTGGGACTTATGAAACGTGTCCTCTCACACATGTGAGGACACACAAGGAAGTGGAATGGAGACATGTAACTCCTCTCACATGGGGATAAGAGTGCTTCATATGCCCCCTCAATAGGACAAGTAAGTTTGAAGAGCATGGGTGTGCTCTCGAAATGGATGAAGGGATTTGAGGCTACATGATAGGAGGAGATAAAAGGATAGAAAGTTTAAGAGAAGGATGGATAGACTAGGACAAGTAGATAGTGAAATTAGGATGATGGAGAGATGGATGTATTGGGGTATGGTTGTCATGTTGCAACAACTTGAGCAACCTTTATTTGATATTGCACTTGATGTTATGGATCTTACTATGGTAGAGGTCCTATGATGTGTTTTTTTGTTGCACCAAGGTATAAGAACTAGGGTGACAATGTTCCAAGTGTGTAGACAACTAACCCAAAAGAAAAGGTCACATGCAAGCATATGCCTTATGACACCATGATTTGGAAGCCCATGATGCCATTGTGGCAATACTCTACAAGGACCATGATAAATGCAAATAATGATAATACATGCAACAAAACAAGAAAATATTCACAAGAAAGATAAGGATTTTACCCTCAATCAAGTTGAAAAATAATTGACTATTTGGTTGATTGATGATGATGATGATGATGATAACATTGTTAATGATAACAAAAATGTGATGATTATGAATGATCTTTCATGTTGATAACATTATTAAAAATAAGAACAATGCAAGGATTTGGGATGATGTATCCTATGATGATAATGTTAGTATAAGTGGATCGAGGTTTGTAGTGAGGTTGGGAACTAAACCAAGGGATTCTCTTGGATGTTGTGTGAGGTATATTAGCAAAATTGCATGGATTAGGATTGATTGGAGTTGGATGGACTTATTTGAGAAGATTTAGATTGTGGGTAATTTAGGACAAGTGGGATTGGAGTTAGCTTGAGGGTCATTTAGGATAGGTGGATGGATTGGAGCATGTTTAGGGTAGGTGTTTTCTTGTAACTAATGACAAGGGGGAAACAATATTATGGACAAGGATGAAATGATGGTGGATTGTATAGATGGGGGAAGGGAAGAGGATTGGATGGAGAATTGGAAATGGGAGGATTATTAAATGGAGGTTAGGAAATGGGAGGATTATCATATGGGGGATAGGGGATGGGAAGATTATTAGATGGAGGATAGGAGGATTAGAGAATGGAGGATAGGATATGGAAGGATTCTTGGATGGAGGATAGGAGGATTAGTGGATGGAGAATAAGAGATTGGAAGAATTAGGATGGAGATGTTGGAAATGTTTTCATTGATGTCAAAGGAATATTAATGAGATTCTTATCATTAATGTTGAAGGAATTCATTGTTTGGATTGTCATTGATGTGAAAATGAATAAATGATATTTTAGGTTTATGATCACTAATGTAAAATGATGAGTTTTGTTTTGAACAATGTTAAACCTCTTATGATGACATGACTGACCACACTCTATTCAAAGATGAAAAACTTTCCTTGGAAAAATAGGGTGAATATGAATGAAGCTTCATAGAATGTTAGAGAAAGAGAAGATTTAATAAAAGGAATGTAGTGATTGCCTTATCAATCAGAAATTTCATAGTTTAGATATGTGCTATGTTCACAACATATGAAGGAAGGAAAGTTTTGGAAAAATACTTCATATGGCTCCATATGAGATGCATTTTCATGTAACAACTCAGGGATGCTACAAAAGAACAAGAAATGAAATATATTAGGTTGCAAGATAACTTGATAACTATGTCATCTAAAGTTGAAATGATAAACAACAAGCAAAGGCTCCTTCAGAGCATGATATCAATGCATTCCTTTTGGAAAATTTGGTAGCAGTGATAATAATTGAGATAAAGGGAATGAACTACACTCAAGACTATCACTTTGAAAGGAAAATATTACAACTAGCATTAGAAACATTCAAAATGTGAATGTTGCTCTTGAATAGGAACCCAAAGAAATGTAAGGAGTGGGAAAGTCTACCACTGCATGTTCAAAACATGATTAGGTTACTTTGAGATAAATAAAGGCGGAAATTAGAAATAAACATATAAATATTTTATGTTTATGGCTGACCCTTAAACGTATCACCATTCTTGAATAAGCGCTCACTAGGAGGAGTATTAAATAAAATCAAATTTTAACTAAGTTTTAAAAGAAAGAGAGACAAAAAATAAGAATAAGACAAAATAAGAAAAATATGAAATCCATATAAGAGAAACAAGCTACGCATAAAAGATGCAATAAAAATCATAATGGGAAACACTTAATAATAAGGAATCAATGATTTATTTTTGAGAAGGTTGTAATTGTATAGGACAAAAGAATATAAACAACAAGGATGATTAGAATAAAGACAAAAACAAATAAGATAAAAATAGAAAAAGATGAAAGTGCATCAAATATTATTAAGGAAAGGAGCAGCGATAAGTTTAACGCAACACTTCAAACAACGATTAAAGTTTTCGTGACTAACTTACTCATCCCACTAGAAGACAAAATTTGTCTTATTCATAATTTGTCTTATTCACTTTTAAAATGGCGTGATTCATAAAAGAAGTTTGGAAAATAGTTTTTAAATTGAAGAGGTGCAATTAGTATTGGTAATGAAGTGCTATGTTTTTGAAGGTGAAAGGATATGTCTCCAAAGAGAATTGCCTCCTTTGATAAAGTATAAATAGTGATTGCAAATAGGGAGAAAGTGTGAGTGACTCAATGAAATATTTTATGATATAAACAGAGATGCATATTAAAAGAAATGATTAATGTAATGAACAATAGCTTAAAAAAGGGGAATAGATGCACCTATTGGTTGAAGAGGTATGATTCAGTGGAAATAAAAAGATATATCTACAAGACACACTCATACTAGGGAATAAATAAAATGAATATAATGTAAACAATTCACAATAGAGAAGATAAATTACAGAAGCAAATTTGTGAAGATTTTTATGAGTACAGAATAATGAACAAATTTTTGTAATAAGATAAGAGCCTTGCAATGATATTCATGAGAATTTGAGAAAACTTAGAGTGGACTTAAAGTAGAATTATTTTGAAGGGAGATGTTTAATAAAATGATAGAAGTTGGTTTATGAAAGAAGGAATACATTGTGCATCATCTAAGAATAGATTTATAAGCAGATTTGGAGCAGATTTAAAATCATATTCAAGCATATCCATATGCACATTTTGAGCAGATATCTTAGAACAAATTTTGAAAAAGTGTTGAAAAGATCTTAAAACCAATTCAATTGGTCTTTATTCATTAAAGTAGCTTAAAATTTGAGAAGAAGAATAGAGCATAGTTGTGAAGATTTTGTGAAGATATTATATGTATATCATTTGTTAAAAGAGCAATTTAAGAAGGGGAAATATTTTGGAGGTTGGTGCCTCTAGTAGTTTGGTGCCTATGAATTCAGTTGTGGGATTCGGTGCTTCCATTGGGTTGGTGATAACAAATTGAAGAGGGGTCGGTGCCTCTAGTGGTTGGTGCGTACAAAATTTGTAAAAGAAGAATTTATATAAAAGCATTGATTTGTCATGGTTTTCTCCTGTAAGGTTTTCCACATTAATATCATGTGTTTTTGTGTTCATATGTGCATGATTATTTATGTTGAGTAAATAATGTTATTATGATTGATAAAGTTTTAACTTGGTAAAAATTATGTTATACTAATTCACCCCTCCTCTCAGTACAACTGTGTGCTCATCAAGAGGATTATGGATGACATATAGGAGATGGGAGGAGTTCGGATGGAGGATAGGAGATGAGAAGAGTTAGGATGTAAGATAGGTGATGGGGGAATTAGTGGATGGATCTCTAAGGATAATGGTGCATAGGAATAATATGTCTCACACGAAATGGATTGCATTTGATAAGAGTGAGGGATTGTAGAGAAAGTAAATTTTATATTGTTTGAAGCCTACTTGGATATGTGAAATATCCCAAAAGTAATATTCTTCTCAATTCTTACAATTTTCATCAATAATCATGCAACTATAATGTGCCTATCAAAATAATTGATTAAACTTGCAAAATTTCACAATGTAAGCTCATAGATGTTTTGTCAAACAATTGGTAGAACTTTGACAATCATTCAATATTCTTGAATTTTATGATTAAGAACTACAACTCTCTTTCAAAACATTGGCATATTCACAAATGCTTGTTATACAAATTAAGACACATGAGCATTCTAGCAAATAATTGGCAAAGAGCTCAATAATTGATTTCAAATTCAAAAATTATAACCATTTGTCAATCAGCTATAAGTGTACATTTTTTCAAACACTTAACATGCAAGCTGAAATTACAATGGAGTGATTACCCAGAATGATTGGTGATGTCATAATAGATGATATATTGGATTGATGTCTATTGTAATAACTTCTCAACTGTGATGCTAATGTAACTTAAAATCAGAAATAGTTTTCTGATTTAATAATCCTTAATTTCTAATTTTATTTGATTGATTAAAACTCTAGAACAAATATATACAAAATCTTATAAAAATAAAAAATTATTTTATGACAGCTCCAATGATAATTTCTACTCTTGTAATCTATACGACACCTCACAAATCCTTCCCAAGGGTTGTGATCAAGAAAATGGAGTGGAATTTAATTCCCAAACAATGAAACAAAGATTCGCTTATGCCTTGTGATTTTTCCAAGAAATGAATCTGTAGTTTTGAATTTAAAAAAAGGATTCCCAAAGGGAATCAATACCTTCCTAAATTTTCCCACACAACACCTTACAAAGCCTTCCAAAGGCTTTAAAATATGATTACTACCTGTTCCTTTGGGTTTTGGTATGACACTGTGTAAAAATGAGATTCACACTTATTCTTATAATTATTTTCAGATAATTTCATAATCATTTTGCACCCATAGTAATAAATAAATATTTCTTGGAAACTCTATAGTATATATTATTTTTTGAAATCTTTTGATAATTTTTAGAACTTTTCCACACTTTTAATAATAACTAAATATTTTTTTGTGAATGACGTCTCAATATTCAAAACAAAACTCCACAAACTCATAACCAAACACTATAGAATCAAATGGCATAAATGTTAAGCACAATGGTAAACTCCATATGAATCCACTCAATTAGCTAGGTGGGTTTTCATCCATGAAACTGATGACCAAAAGGGTTTTCATCCTTTGGTTGAAGAATGAATCCGTTTCGATCTCTAAAAAAAAAAGAGTTTGATAAAATTATTTTAAAATGATCCTAAAATACATTTTAGAGGGCTCATGTAGTTGAAGAATTTTGGTTCACTTGACACTTAAATTTCAAAGTTCCAAAGACTCTCTGTCATGGTTCTTGGTATCACAGAGAAGAGGCTTGTATTCCTTTTCAATGAAGGGCTAATGGAGCCATTAAAGGGTTGGGTTAAAGCTTTTGACCCACCAACTCTTCATGAGGTGATAAGGAAGGAAAGGAGGATGGAGCTTGCAACCCTAAACAACAAATTTCCACCTAAGACCTTTCCACATGATAGAGACAAGATGTGTGATAGCAAGGAAAACATTCAACCCAAAGAAAATCAAGTGTTTGGAAAAGGGGAAGGACCGTTAATTAGAGACCTATTCAACTGATGGATCAGAATCAAAAAATTCATACTAGCAAGTTGAAGCAGAGAAAAATGAAGAAGAAGGGTCGGAAGAAGAGACTGGGAAAGTCAAGGAAAGTGGTGGCACTCTTGCAAGGATTTGTAGCCTTCAAAGAAGCAATTCTCTAAAACTTAGAGAGTTTTTGAAAGGGTATCAATTTGTTGCTCTAACTGACACTAGTGTTATGCATAATTTCATTGACGAGGATATTGTATCACAATGTGGGCTCAAGACTAGAAAATTTGGAGATTTCAGAGTCATGGCTGCTAATAGTAACACAATGTCTTGTGTTAGGATGATACCACAATTGAGGATCATGTCTACAAAGTCAATGAAGACTTTTATGTTGTCAACATTGGAGGCACAAATATTGTCTTGGGTATGAAATGGCTTTTTTCCTTAGGAGAAATCACCTAGAACTTAAAATACTTGGAGCTGAAATTCCAAGATGGTGATAGAAAGGTGGTATTGAAAGGAATGACTAACAAGGGATCCAACACTATAACGTGCAAGATGATGCAAGGGATAAGGTCCAAGTAGGAAGATGGAGACAATTACTAAACTCATGACAATCCCCTATTTGACATGGAAACAAAGCTCACATTTCCAAATCCTTTATTTGAGATGCATGAAGACAAGGTGATAGAAGAACCATTATCTCTAATTGTTTTGCTTCCTATTATGAGTTGTGATTGGTTGGATCCTTGTGATAAGGAGGTGGGCCTTGTGAATGCACTACAAGGAATGGAGTATCATCTTGAAACTGATAATGTTGGTTTGGTGAGCCCTTATGAGGAGGTTTCAAATGTTCACAAATTTCCTTGGGTTATGTCACACAAGTTGATGAATTATTGGCAGCCCCAACATGATGGATTCACTTGGGGATAGGTTTTTCATGCCTAGGATCATAGGCATGGACAAATCATTATTGTTACCTCTCTTTGTAGCCATCTTATGAGTCAATTGATGTCCCCACCAATGGATTGGAGAGACATTTTTAGAAAATATTGGCTCTATGGCGAGTTGGTGACACTTGAGAGGAATTTTCTAGGCATGGAAACGAGCAGAGGTGTCATTTTGGCTGATTTTTTTCAATTTTGTAGAAGTTGTTCTTCTTGGGTGTTGATTTTTTAAAAATTAGACCTCAAGTTGACTATTTCAGACTTGGAGAGTTGCAGGTATGCTCATTTTCAGTTTATTTGGCCCCTTAGCAAGATTGACTTGTGGTCTTAGATGAGGGGAATGTTGAGTTTGGGAAATCAAAATCCATGTGGGAGGAGTGTACAAGCACTAATCAATTTCTATTCTAATCCATTCGCTTGTACTTATGTTTGGGATGACAAATTTTTTTTTCAATTATGACCTTGATGATGGAATGTAGGAAGCTAAGAATGAGGAAGTTAGCATTAAATTTCTCAAATTTTCCTATAGGGTGCCACAAGGTTTTGATTGTGGGGTCAATCTTCCACAGAGTTAACTAAGGTCTTGTTGAGATTGACTGCTCTTCCTATAGGGGAACTTTAGGAGATTACAATTTCAAGTACTCAATAGAATAGTATTCCTATTTGGGGGAGCTATGGATTCCTCAGACTTATTTGGGATCCTGGAGACATACTGAGATTTTAGTTAGAATCAATCAGTGCATGGCCTGTGATTGCTTGAGGACAAACAATCTTGGGGAGGGATGACAGTAATGTCCCCATTTTTCTCCTAAGCTTTCCAGTGAACATTAGCCTATTCCCAGAGTCCCATAGGCTACTCAAAGGCATTTCTAGGGATTCCAAGTTTCTTGGAGTTTTCTCATCTACTTTTCAAGAGGATATTGTAGGAGTTTTCCAAAGGGTTTTCTGGGTCTTTCTAGGTTTTTTGAGATCCTTGGTGGGCAATCACTACTATTTTTGGCAGTGTCTATTTTTAGTAAGTCACAACTACATCTCAAAATGTGCTTATTTTGAGTTTGCACACACTTACTATTTTTATCAGTATGTTATTTTTAGTAAGTGTTGTTTTTGGAAATGGTCCTGGTAGTAGTTGCAGGATTTCTATTTCTGGCAGTGGTGGCAATTTCAGTTGATGGTGTCTTGATATTTTTGGTAGTTGGTGTCTCCACCATCCTTGGAGTTCGAAAAGGGAAATATTTGCAACTTAAGTTAATTTTATAAAGTCAAAAGGCCCCTTGGAACCCCCCACCTAGCATGTGACAACTTAAGTTGTTTTTAAAAAGAAAATTTGATGCATGACTATAGTGGATGCCAAATGAAGCTTTTAAGTGATTTTTAATAAAGATTATTTTCTCCCCAAGTGTGGCATCCCTTTTGGAGGGAAAAGTTATTCAAACTTTTGGGTATCAAAGTGTTATATATACTCCCTCATTTTCTCCCATTTGGACATGCTAATGGATGATAATGAAGTGTTGTCAGAGTGAGGACTAAATCCTTCAAGGGCTTTGGAGATGAAAAACTTCAAAGTTGTTCTAGTTTTAGAGTTGAGAGATACTTCCTAACATCACTATAGGAGTCACCATTGGAGTTATTGGTGAAATATTTTTAGTTTTCTTTCTATTATGGATTGTTTTGATGTCTCCTAGTTATGTTTTGGTATGTTAACACTTCTTGCAGCAATTTGGAGCATTTTGGAAGTGATTTTAGAAGATTTCAGTTTGTTGGTTGTCTTTTCCTACCCTAGGCCACACCACATGGTTTGCATATGCAAGTTGGAGGACTTCATATCATTTTGTGGGTATTGGTGCAAATGAACCTACATCCTTGGGCACCCCCTCTTGCCAAAAGTAGATGTTTTAGTGCAGATTTTTATTTTACCTTGATAGTCACCCATCTAGGGAGGTCGTACAACCCAGCTAGAAGGATTTTTGGTGAGTGTGGATGTTGTTTCAATCTTATGGGGTTTGCTACATAGCTCATCTTGGATGCCTAGCCTTGTAATCCCCTTTGCAAGTTTTTTGGCATGATTCTTTGGAGTAATGATGAATTTATGCTCATTCTATGATTGTTGGTTGGTATTTTTGAGCTTGTTGTTTGAACATATCAATCTGCTATCATGTGTATCAAACTTGTAGCAGCATCTTGTTTGACCTTCAATTGACCTCTGGAGGACCTTCCATTGAGGTATAATTGTTAGATTTTGTGGGGGTGCTCTCATATTATCATTGTATCATCTTGTGGGGGATTCTATGCTTCATGTCTTTGTCATTTCCTTATCATAAAAACATGTTTAATTTTGAAGTATTTTCCAATTGAGTTGATTGTAACACCATTGGTAGTACCAGTGATGATTGCTCATTGTATTTACATTGCTACTCACCCCATTGAACAAGTGGTGCTTCCGTTGAATAAATGGTTGAGCCTCATTATGTTACATGCTACTCCCATTGAATAAGTGGTCAAGTTCTCATTTACTTTCATATTATGGCCACTGAACAAGTGGATGACTTTGTTTTGATTGGATGGCTTGCGCCGAGTATTTTCTTACTTGTAATTCTCGTTGAATAAGTGGATGTTTTACTTTCACGCATCTGGTTTGATTACTCACCCCACTAAAGAAGTGGTAGCTTAGATAATTTTAGAATTTGTACGCCTTACCATCGTATTCTTTCACCTTGCTGACATTGATTTCTAGGTGATCAGAAAGTGGAAAGTGTTTACTTTCAGTTAGCTTGAATTTCTAGTTAATCCAAGATACCCTTCTCACCATATGCTCTCACCTTGCCCACATTAGGATCTAGGTGATCAAAAAATGGAGGGTTTCTTACTCGATTGATTATCATTCCTATATGGCTAACGCTAATAGGTGCATTTTGAAAAAAAAATTAAGGGTGGGTTATTACACACTATGAACACCCCACTTCATATGGTAGCCTATTCATCTAAATCCCAAATGGTATGTAACTAGTCTTATAAGAGTGCCCCCACCTTATGATAAAGAGGTAAAAAAAGGGCTCATGAAATCCCTTCCAAAAATGTATATTGATGAGGAGTCTTCTTTACTTTGCATACAATGGCTTGCCTTTACTAGTTTATAGTGTCCAACCTTCAACAAAAAAAAGGGTAGGATGGATCAAACTACACTATCTCAAACCAACCCTATTGGATGGTGGATATGGCATAGCAAGGATGTAATAGAGTTGAGAATAATTTCCACTTGCCTCCTTTCATATGTTGTTAGCTCCTCTACTACGAAAAGGAAATGAATCAGTCAAGAGGAACAACCTTAACTCTAGATGATTGGAGAAATTAATGGTTAATGGTTGTACATAGTGCCTTGTGGCTATAGGATTGACGAAACCTTAAGCATCACCAAACTCTAACCTTGTGTTAGAATTTTGATCCTGAAGATGCTATACAGATTGATGAGGAGGCACAAGAGGGGTTTCCATTGCATGATGCAACCCCTTATAGTGGGTAGTGACTCTGACTCAAACACCAATTTTTTATGCAAACCTACTAGAGGAAAATGCTAATTAGGGATAGCTATATATTTTCTATGTTTTGTCATTTTATAGTTGAAACTTGCAACCTTTGGAAATTTTGTTGTAATGCTTGTATAATATTATATGTACATTGATAATGAAAGTGTTTAAATTTCATTAATTTGTTTGTCAATTCTCATGTAAAATCTCAATTCATGTCTAATGTTTTGTATTAGGGTTATATAATGTCTATGGTGAATGCTTCATCAATAGTATCATATGAATATTTGAAATTTCCTTATATTTAAAAAAAAACATTATTTTAACAGTCATGCCCCAGTGTCCCCTAAAAAATGGTCAAAAATAAAGCTCGTACTAGAAATACATCCTCCCCTCCCTTGTCATCCCCATCCTAGAAAATTGGTGGACCATGGATATTATTTTCTCTTCTCTTTGTTCCCTTCAATTAAGATATGCATAAGCATTAAGAAATTATGAATATCATATTTAATATATGTATGGTTACTACACATCTTAAACTTACACAAATCAGGAATTAAACATTTGATTTCCTACACAGACAAAGCTCTTCCATTTCAAAAAATAGTTTAAACAAAGCTTCCCAACATGTTTCCTTGAGGGAGTGACAAAAATTTCTACCAAGTTTCCTCAACACTTTAAATTCATTATAAATATTACTAAGCTATGCATACAAGTCACCCACCTTGTTAGAAAAATGGATGCCTAGCATAGTTGTTGGTGGTTTTGATTACAGGTTGCATTTGTTTTGCAACTCTCACAAACACCACATACCATAGTAATCCTCCTACTCCTAAGCCATTCTACCAAAAATCTCCACATCCAACAACCCACCTTCAATCACTAATTCTTGAACCTTCTGTTGTAGTAAAGCTACCCCCTATGCATGTTACTTTCCAAAGCTTGTATCTCCTTCTCATCACATTTACAAATTCCACCTCCACCCAACCCAAAACAATTTAACCTTTACAAACCCAAACATGATTTTGATGACACAACAAATAACTATGACACTTTTTGAATGAGCAAAAAAGTGTTCCAATTCTCAGGCTATTCCAACAAAATCAATAGGAAATTTATCATTTTTCCTTAAAGAGAGTTTGCATTTGATCATCTTAATAAGATAGAACTCAATACATGTAGTTTCCCATGCAAACATAAAAATTCATTAGTTGTATTTAATATCAAAATGTTATGGTATAAGGAGGTTTATTCTTCAAATTACTCAGAACTAGATGATTAATAGGAAAAAATCATAGGCCATTTCAAGAAAACAATTATCTATTAACTATGGACTATGGTGACCTTAAAACTGTCATTTATCTTTCAAGATTTTAGAAAGCTATTGCTGCTCCCAAAAAACTGGTGGTGTATTTTCCACATCACTAAGATAGCACTTTTAACTCCCAAGCCCTCATTAGCATCAAAATTGATTTCACATTTATGGCCTTATCTAAGCCACCAAAAGCCCCATTAACCCCACTATATTAGTACAAATCTGCACTTCCACTCATGGAAATAAAGCGTCAACCTTTCCCTAGTGTTGACACTTGGCCCTCCAAAGCAATGTCTATGTACTCAATTCCACTTTAGATCTCTAGTCTACCCATCACCTGCTCATCATTATAAGTTTACCCCTCGTCCATATTAGCTGAGTAGAAAAAAAACTTGTAAGGTACCCAATTCATTGCACATTTGATCTTAATTCATCCATGCTATTATATTAGAAGTTGTAGATTAGGGTTGCTTGTTGGATTTATTTTTGTATGTTTTGGTACCATATTATTGCTACTAGCACTTCATGTTGTTATTTATGTTTACTTAGTGTAAGATGTCAATTTGCAATCTGGAAGTTGAAAAAGCTTGAGATAAGACCTATAATATGTTCCATAAAATACTTGGATATTTCGCTCTAGGCTCCTGTAACCTATCCACTTCATGCAAAATCTTAAAGAAAGATGTAAAAATATATGCTTATGTGATAAGTATTTTACATGGTTTCAATAATCTTGTTTTTGCAGAATGTGGAAGCTACATGTTCTTGGACAAAAAATCCTAATTCATCAAAAACCAATCACAAACTAGGGAGGAATCTCATAGAAGCAAATATCTTCAAATTATTGTAACATATGATCAAATTTCACTAGAATTCTTGACATTTTATGGAAAATATTGCAACTTTCTTAAATTTCATTGACCAAAAGTTTGATTGCAATATTAATTGATATATCAGTGGCATATCACCAATATTATCACAATAAATTTGTTTTTTGGGCTATAAAGCCTTCAGACTACATTTAATACTTAAATAGTCATGAAATAAATAATCTTCTAATCCTAACTATGTATTAGGAAACTTCACTATTATTCTCATTTAATTCAATTTCTTTATAAATTAAAACCTAGAATATTTTGACCATTTAGTTCAATAGTTGTTGAAAATTAAAGCTCTTACTTACATCTTTTCTAAATTTAGATGGAGATCAATCATTGCATCTATTCTAGGGTCATGCCACTTCACCATTTCTTGATTTCTACATGAGAAATGATTATCATCACTATAAATCAACTAATATTATGTTAAATAGTGTTAAAATAAATAGAACATTAACATTTTGTATCTAGAAATCATGTACTTATTCACCTCTTAGTTTCAATAGGGTTAGATAATAAAGCTTTAGATTTATCATTTAGAATATAGCTTATACCTAAGAAAATAAAGGTTAAATAATTATTATTTACCATTTTCCATAAATTGTTACTAAATGAACCACAAACTTCCAAGTTACAACTGGTTTTATTATCGAGGCATTTCAACAATGTTTGGCTGAAAAAAAAAAGTTGACATAATATCAAGTTTCAGTCAATTATCACCTTTTATTATAAATAATGTCAAACTTAAGAGTTAAGATACTATAAACATTGAACTCTATTAAACAGATCCAAACCAAAAACACAAATCCACCTACATCACTTCACCCTTCAAGAATCAATCAGAGAGGTGTCGCAAAAACATCTGCTTCTAGAATTTGCAAGATAGATAGCCTTGTCTATGCTTCAAATTTGAAATTTATATTTGAAAGCCTTTGGAAATGGGTGCAACAAGTGTTTCAACTTTAGAAAAAAATAAGAAGCAAACCCTTGATTTGAAAGCAATTTATGTTTTTTTTAAAAGCGTCAACACCTCTTGTATACATATGAAAAATGTAGAAGCATAGACAAAGGCATGTAAACAATTTGATTAAGGATTCATATTGTTTTCATTTTTTTTATTTTTCATGATAAAATTTATATACAACACTTTATACATGTGAAATGTGGAAGCATAGATAAGGCATGTGAAAGTTTGACAAAATGGTTCAAATAAGTGTCGTGCCATAGAATGTCATGATTGTAAGATATTTTCACTATAGGTTTTTGAAAAGGGTTTAGAAACATTTACATAGGGTGTGGATATCCATATTTAGCATGGAATAGTTATTTATGTGGATACATTATTGATGGTGATGGTTTAATTCCCAATTTGTAGGTGATTATTTATCTTGATTAAGAAATCATATTTTTACCTTTTTAGACTACAGGAATCTGGTACCCCCCCATAAACTACACTCTGTCTAGTATCTTGGTATCATGGCTCAATGAGATCTTTCACAATGATTTAGATTCATCACTCAATGATGGATAATATTTTGTAGTGATTTCTAGTATATGGAGGAGTATTGGATTTTGTTACTAGTTTATAGTGAAATTTCTTTGAAATATTTAGTTCTATTCGCAAGAGATGCTTATTTTCATTTGGTTTGGATATGTTGAAATCTTGTTACCATGGAGGACTCTTGGAGTCTTTTTTTAAGGTGTTGGTTATCATTTTCTAGTTGTATATATATGATCCATGATTTAGAGCATGGATGATATTGTCATATGGTGAAATATTGAGTATGCATTAGAGTTTTGGCATGATATAGGTGAGCTTGGGATAAATGTTTTTGGTTAGATATACATGGTCCTATTTTGTGGATATGTAGACCATGATTCCATGGAGAGTTCCTTGTTTTTGTAACAATTGTATAGATGGATATTTGGTGATGATTTGTGATATTATTCTAGTATTGAGTGTAGTGATTTTTTTTTTTTGGGATATTATAGGTATTGTAGTGTTTCACTTAGAGTTTAGATGGCATGCTATGATTGGATGTGTGATCACAGATATTTTATATAATCGATTGAAGCTTGAGGTATCACTTTTTGGAGATCACATGTTGAGATGGTTACTCCGTAATGAAGTTTTAGCAGAATCTCATATGTCCTCATTAGAATTACATGTTTTTAAACTTGACAAGAAGGATCTCCAAGTTATGTAACTTTGGATTAAGGTAGGATTTATGTTTGAATCCCCCCTACACATCATAAAAATATTTTCTATGAGATGCAAGTAATTAGGGAAAAGTTGTGTTGTTTAGGTAGAAAGATAAATTAGAAAATTTGCAAGTTATGCAAATTGGATTTATGTGAGTTTTAGAATAAGGTATGTTAATATTTATCAAAATTATTCAAATATTGTTATGTAAATAGAGTTATTGGGCTATAAAACTCATTAGAGAGATTATAACACATAACCAAGAATGTGATTTATTTTTGTTTTAGAGTTTTTTAATTTTTAATTTCTTAGAATTTTAGAATATTTTTGAAAGAAAGGAAGAACACTAAGTTCACCAAAATATAGTAGAGGAAAAGTTTAAAATAACTTAGAAAGTGCATTAAATCTATAAATTATTCAATCTTTCCAATATTACCTCCTAGGTTAGCCAAAATTTTGAAATGAAAATTTTTGAATTGCTTTATTATTATTTCAAGAGTATTTTTTTTTAATAACCTAGGAAAATGTTTTAAAAGTATGAAAATTAAATCAACTAGATAAATCAAAGAGTTGAAAAGAAAGAAATATTGTTTAATGTTATAAAAATGAAGTAATAAGAAACTAGCACCAAAATAGAAAAGAGTGCATAGAGAGACGGTCTATGTAGAAAGATAAAGCTATCTAGCATAAATTCTTGCATGACATTCATACATCTGCATAGTGTGATTTTTTTTGTATGCATTTTGTAAATCAACTTCCCAAAAAATATTTCTTACCTTCCAAAACCAAGTTCAATCTACAAACAAGTAAAACTAGAAATGCTAATAACTTATAGGGATAACAAAGTTAAGAAAAAAAAATATAAACCATGATTTAAATGAAATAAAATGATAAAGAAAGAGAAGAGAACAACAAACCTAGTTTTGATAAGGTGTTCCGAAAAATAACCTGTAAGCTAAAGTGAAGGAAATTTTTGGGCTACAAAGGAGCTTGCCAAGAATGGTCAAGCATGTAGTTTAGTTTTCCAACATGAATGCATAGCCAAATGAAGAAATATTGATATAAATTATGTTATTGTATCCTATTTGTGACTAGGATTTGTCATAGTAATGATAAATTCAAGTAATGCAAACCTAGAATGATAATGAGAGTGTTGAAAGTAAGGAAGTGATAACCCAAGTAGACAAATAAATAAATATTAATATAAAGTGTGTGATAATATCCTATTTATAACTAGGAATTGAAAAAGTAATAAAAAATGAAATTAATATCAACTTAGAATAAAAATGAGATTTTCAAGAGTAAGGATGTGATAATATAGGTGCCAAAGATAGCAACAACAAGACTCTACCATGATAAAATGAAATACAAAGTGAGAAGCTAGAAAAGGATAACAATATAAATCACCTTCTAATCTTGATGAGGTCAATCAAGGCAAGAGTATTGTTGATAGATACTACTAAACTCTTCAAGAATGTAATGGAAATTTAAATTCTTCACAAACGGTTCATAAAATATTGGTAAACTACTAAAAGTGTTGGAAACAACGTATAAAATAGTTGGTAAGAGTGTGGTAACTTGACATAATGAGAAATTGCAAGAGATGTTGAAGATACATTTAAAAATGGATAAAATGAAAGGATATAAGGGAGATAGGGATCTATTTTAATTTATTCTAGAGTTCTTACCTACAAACTAGGTAGGTGATAGGTAAATAAATACTCAAAAATAACTAAAATTTTGAGAATTATCATGAGACATCAGTGTGACACATGAATGTCTACACATTGCACTAATGTCAAGATACTTCTTGCTCAAAAAAGGTCCAAACACTAGGTTTCCATGACATGTAGATGTCTAGATAGTTCTAGCTTAACAAAGATCCAAACACTAGGTTTGCATGACATGCAAATTCTAGATAATTCTAGCTCAACAAAGATCCAAACATCGAGGAATGACAAGACTATGATAATTGTAACATTAATTTTGAGAAAAAAGACCATGTGAAGGTAGGCATTAGCATCATGGGTGGAAAAAGTTTAAGGTAAAGGGTTCTAATGAACCTAAAATCATGCTAAGGGAGATGGACACCAAAGTGAGTCCAAAACCTAATAAAAAAATTCTAAAAGGTATATGATATTTATTATTATAGGAAATGAATCAATTACAAATATTCATTAGGATCACCCTCTTTCCAAATGAGATCTACATTATAACTCTCACAAGGCCCTACTATTGTTTCTCTTATTAAGGAGTGTCCTAACATGGGGCCTCTCGTTGAACTATGTTCTCCTTATACCTCATCTTCTTATCATGACACTAGAAATTATTACCATTGCAGTACATGTTATGGGACTAGATTCCATAGAACCACATTGTGAGGAATCTCATGGGCTTCCCTAAGAGAAACATATACTATAGCCACTAAGGTGAAAAATACCATTGGAATCTATCTAAATGTATACAATAGTCTACCAATGGGATGGGTCTTGAGTGATGCCCTCTTATATATTTTTCAAAGTAACAACACCATGGCATTAGTATGAAACTATGTCATCCCCTTACTAATGATCAATAATGTCAATATAAGGATCTTAAATCATGTTAGTATCTCTCAATGATCAACCATATCAATATAAGGATCTCAAATCATGTTATTATCTATCAAACTTATATAATTTTAGATCATGGTATTAAAGTTACCTAATCATGCCCACCTCATAATCTTTGAGGTTATGATATCTATGATCAACAAGTGTCTATAATAGGGAATGATATGCTTAACAATGTGCCCATAATAAGGGATAGATGACTAAAATAGTATGATTATCATCCTTATACATAAATCACAAAATAATCAAGCCAAGATATCAATGCCTCATACATAGACTCTACCTTGCTTAATATATTAAATGATGGCATCCCAATTGTAAAGAAGAATGTGTTCCTTCTTGTTTCCAATTAACCTAATGATAATTGGGAATATAGTAGCCTTCTACAATGGAATGATAATTTAATATGGAATTGATATTAACATGATTTCAATATCTAGATGGGCATATATAAAGTATGTATCCCATATTACCATTTCTCATCTAAAATAGCCTTATTCAAATTGAGGTTGTCACCTTGGATGAAGACACCAAGGATACAATGAACATTATATAGTTTAACATCACACTCTTTGGCTTTGTGTGGAAACAAGAAAGTGTTCCATTCTTACAACCTAATACATAATAATATCTTAGTAAACCCAACTAGACAAGCGAATCAATGAATCCTAGCTATCTATCTAAATAAGTAGACATTATAATCTTTTGATCCATGAGATCAAGGTTATTTAAAAAATCTATAAGAAAACCTTACTTAGTGGCATCACTACACTGAACATAAGGGTCTTACAATGACAAGTTCTTAATATCTAAAAATCCCTAAAAATCATAAGAACCCTTTAAATCCCAAATAAGACTCAATTATCTCTCTTCATTCACCAAGGTATGTTATAATTTTCCTAGGTGAATGAGTAACTACGAAAACCAAAAAATGCACCCCATGATTATCAACTTTCCAACCAACCCTTTGACCTAAGTAGATTTAAAAAGTGTATGAAAGAAAAAAATAATTTAGTGTCTACCCAATCCTACCCAATAATGATTATTTTAAATAACCCATCCCAAATTTTATTAACTATAACTATTAGATCTGAGGTATACTAAAACCTAGGGCAATGAGAGATTTCTAAAAATGTTCACTTCTTGTTCCATCTATACTAGTGCTTATGCCATAATATTATAATCTTGCTAGCTCTCCATAGAGTATTTTCATGTCCAAATTTTTGGTTATTTAATCATAGCTCAAAAATCCCTTGAGCTCACTCAAACACAAGAATACAAATAAAACTATGAAATCCCTATTTTATATATATGGTAAACTAATTCTTCTATAGGATTTTTTTTACTTGCAAGTGATCCATATAAGATGGCATAGTTATATTTTGGACTCCAAAAAAGTTATGTCCTCTTATCTTTGATTTGATAATACTAGAAATTTGAGCCAATTATTGATAAAGAATGCACAATGTCTTATAAATAGGTTTTATTTTGTAGGCTCTTGGTCAGAAAAAAAGAGTAAGAATGTCTTCCAAAATATCCATAAACCTATACAAATAGTGAGTAACCTTTTTCATGCTATCATTTCACATTTTTATTTTGAAGCAACTTTATATCACATGTAATTTTTTAACTTGTTTTTACAAATTTGGATGTAGGAAACCAATCAAGGGTAAGTATAAGTAAGTTCAAAGGTCCCCATGCCACATTTTGGAGGTGGAACTAACTAAGTAGTATAAGATTTATTTCTTACTGTAACAACATTTATGTGCCTAAAAATAAATAACCATACATGGTTGTCTAATTAAGATCTATAATCTAGCATATGATGCTATGTGACATGAAACCAATCAAAATCATAATCAATTTTTTGTTTCAAGGCAAAAATGCATTATTAGCCTCTTATAATTCCCTGTGTCACAAAAAAGTCAACAAAAGTCAATAAAAAAGTGTTGAGAACCTCTTTTTGAGAAAAAAAACCTTTATTTTTTTTAAAAACCAAAAGTTTATCCTTCATCAATTTTCACCAATATGTAATGTTCCTTTGTAATTAATGCATTTATATGGTCTTGTTCATTTATTTTATGAGTTTGAAGAACTAAATCTTAATAATATGCTTTGTTTTGTGAAAAATAGGTCTAATATTAAATAAGATGTACTAATATTTCATTTTGGCATCTCTAGATATGGAGTGTGGGATTTGATGAAGGGAATCTATGACAACTTTGAACAAGTGACATTTTTAATATGATTTTTTTATGGCAAAGAATAATTATGGGGCACTAATTTTGTGGATAAATCTTACATTTGCTATTTTATGTTGAAATAACAACTCATGCATTGTTGGAATTTGGGTGCCCAAGATTTCCCTCAGTATGTTATAGATTGAGGTACTTGGTTTTCCATGAGATGAAATACATCTCTCATATTTTTTTATATTGGTTTAGTTTTATGTTCATCTATTAAATCAAGGGTGAAAACCCTTGGGTCCAAAGATTGGAGGATGAAATTCCTTTAGCTTCCTATAGACAGTCCCATTATAATATTATATGTGCATGTTGAAATTTTTTTATTTTATTTATCAACAAATATATTTTGGATTGGAAAAACATGCATGCAATATATTTATATTGATTTGTCTTCTCTAGCATAACTATATTTATGTATCTTTGATGTATTCCAAAAAATATAATAATAATATTTAGCACTGATATGATTGTGAAGGACTCATTTTGTTTCCACATGGATTTATCTTTTTGTATTTGTTATTTAAATACATATAATGAATATTATTCATTTTCATCTGATCTTAGCTCACCCTTACAAGATCTTGGTTAAAAAAAATGGTGAATAATCATATTTACATATCATATGCTCTCACCTTACTTTCATGTGATCTTGGTTATTAGAAAGTGATAAATATAATTTATATTAAAATTTGGTTGAAGTCATCACAATGGTATAAGAGCTAACTTCTTTCCTGCCTATGAATCATGGAAAGTAATGAAAGATGTATGAAATATGAGGAAATAACCTATTTATTTCAAGTATTGTGATAAGTAGATATATGTAGCAAGATAGAACATCATATTTATTGATAATGGACCTAGAGAGAATGAAAAAATTATTGACTTAATTATTTAGATCCAAAACAAAATACCCACCACTATTCCTTTATAGAACTAGGGTTATAATAGAACATCACAAATAGGAGAGAGCTCATTTTCAAATAACTAACTAGCAGTGAGATTCATCCTAGAACTTACTAGTTCTATTTTTCTAGAGAATGAAGAAATACTTGGAACCTAAGACTACTTGCATAGAGGATCTCGATAGGCTTCTTGAGTAATATCAAAGAAATTTAAAGACTTGAAAGCCACTATATATTTTTTCAATTACCTGGAGAATCTAAGAGTTTCCAACATAAAAGAGTCTAGATGATTAATTGGAATAATGATGAGAAATCTAGTTAAGTAAAGGGTGAAAAGATAAATACACTCATCTCTATTGATAACAATAATATATTTTGCTAGGCTTGGTTACAAATTTTGTGGGCCTGTTTCCTACTCAACCTTGTGATAGAATAATATTCCATCTAGTTTTCTACATTACATTTGTAGGGTGTTTCCTATCATTGTTGGAACCATGGTCTAGTCACACAAGGGTTGAACGTATATGTAAACATTTGATGATTTTAACCAAATTATATTGCATATATTTGAGAAAAAGGATGATAAAGATTATTTAAGATACATTTCTAAAATCAGAAAATAAACCTCAATAGATACAATGTAGTTAAAATTTATCAATTTATATTTATGGTAGCTAATGTATTAGAAAATAATATCACTTTTCTATTTTTTGATGGTGTATATGAACCACTCAAGGATTTAGTTAAGGCCTTTGTACCATCATTGCTTCAAGAAGCTATTAAGAGGGATTTGAAACTTCAGTTGTCATAATACTAGGGAAAAAAAAAATCATCTCAGCCAATACCACCCACTCCTATATCATAGAAGGGAATATTTCAAAAAGGAAGTTTCAACTCATAGCCTTATAAAACTATATTGTATCTTTTTATAGTGAATAATTTGGATGGTTATACCATAAATTAATTTACAACGAAAAAGTTATGTTTCTCTTTTAAGGAGCCTTCAAAAATTTATTTTAGATGCCTTAGAAAGGAACAAGTCCATTATATTAAGGTGATATTTGATAAGAATATTTATCTTGACAAAGTGGAGTTAAAAAATCTACATATGAGCAAATCAATGAGCATGAACTTGAAAAATTGATCGATGAATATTTAGACACTAGCAATAGTACACATGTAGCTTTTTTGGGGCCACCTTGATATCATCCATTTAGTGGTTGTGGGGAGTTATTTAAGTAATATATATAATGCTTATTGATAATGAGGCTGATGCAAGGGCATCCATCTTTCCATCTTTGTTGTCATTTTGTAAAACTTTGAATTTTGGTTTGTTTTAGGTCAGTAAGGTCAATTTGGGGTCATGTTGGATTAATTTTGGGTGATTAGGTACAAAGTTTTAAAAAAATGCAAAACTTGTCAATGTTGACAAATCCAATTTTGAAAATTTGGTTAATGGGAGTTAGTTGTTAGTTTGGAAGTTGTAAAATGTTTTCATTTTTATGTAAGAGATGTATTCTCATGCCAAGTTGGTATAGGAAGTGATGGAATGAAAGAAGATCAGTTTTTGCATGTTTTTCCTTATGTTTTATGTGTGCAGTAGTTTGTAATTCACATTGTATGGCTTAGTACAAATTGGTACATCCATGATACTAGTTAGATAAGTTGAATAATCCTTTACTCTTCCAAATTATTTGATTTGGTGAATTTTCATTACATTTTGCAAAAGTTATAGCATTTTTAATGTCAATAGTTGCATATTTTCACTGTTTTATAGCAATAAAACATGTTTGTATGGATTTTTACGACTTGTTACAACTGTGTTAGTTATTGGAAAAGTTAGGGATATATTTTATGGTCCAAATTCTTTTGGTTTGGTCTCATTTGGAGTTAATTTGAGAATGTTATGGAAAAAATGCTCTAGATGGTCATGTTTAGAAATTAGGGTTTCAAGTTTGATAAAATAATTTATTTCTCTCAATTGGCATGGTGGAAAATGCTAATTTTTTTAGAAAAGTTATGTTTTACATATTCTAATGGTTTCCAAGATCTTAGGCTGATATCTTTTTGCCATAAGGAGTTATTAATGTCCCTGTGTTCTAATTTACATGAAAACTGTCTTGAAACCCTAGCTAGTTGAGGGTTCAATGAAATCTATGCTTTTTTGGATTATGATTGGTTGGGAAATCATTAATATGTGTTGTAAGAGGACTGAACAGCCCAATAAATCCATCATCATGTTGTTTGATCTTGTTGAATGTCATACATTGTTTGAACAGTCCAAGAGCAATGCGCCTAAACTAAACTAGAGTGCAACTAGTCCTTGTTTGTGATGAATAAATGATCAAATGTTTCAAGTTATTTGTGCTTGAGTCTTTTATCCATATAACTTAATCATGTGTATCTAAGAATCTAGAAACTCACTTGTTACAAAGCCATTTTTAGCAGGAGTCAAGTGCCACTAGATAGCAATTTTGTGAAAGTTTTCCATCTACAACCCGACTCATCAAAATTTAAAACTTGAATTTAAATCATCAAAATGATACATGATGCAATGTATTTGATGTCTTCATCATATATTTCTCAAGAAAAATATTTTTAATGTCAAGAGGCATTAGGCATCAAGGATACACCTAAATAAAAGAAATCCCTACAATCAGGTTGATTTTACAAGAGATCATAGAGATGACATTAGTGTCAGCTAATTGAATGCTTAGGAGATGATCTAATCCTACCATAAAATCAAACCTTGCTCATCTATCTCACTCATTTTTTCAAGTTTAAAGATGATAGCTTGTAGTTCTAACTAGATCATTCAAATTATGATCCTTAATAGTGAAACTTTGGGGAATTGTGGCAAATCAAACAAAACAATACACTATGAATCAGACAGTCTCTCTTGTTCCCCTTAAACAACTATGAGACCCCCACCATTTACTTGGGGAAATTTTTTATAAGCTTATATGTCTAGGATAAATTTCAAGATAACTAGATTTCTAGCAAAGCATAATATGAATAGCAACCCCATCTTCATGATCATTCTTAGGATAAAATTTCATTGACAATGATGTCACTACCCAAGATTACCAAATGGAAACAAAAGGCTTGTGGCCAAGAGTGAGAAAAAATGTGGCACTCTTTAATTTTAATAAACATGAAATAAATGAACTAATATGCATTCTATAATTGACTGTTCACCTATTGAATGCAACTTTGAAATAACACATAATTAAGCTTTGGATTCTTCTATATGGATTGTGTGCCAACTTTTCATGATTAACTCAAAAAGGCATTCTAAAATTTCAAATTTATTTTAGTTGTCATAAACAACAAAGAAAGAAAAATATATATTAAATTTTGTATTTCAAGATGAGATCCCTCATACAACTTTGTTCTATGCAAATCTTCATTTTCCCAGTATGAACAAATCCTTCTTTGTTCATATTGAAGTGGCTAACTCATGCAATATAATGAACACATCCTTCTTTGTTCCCTAATGCTTGATTGTTAACTAAAAAAAAATAGATAATGTTTATCAACATGTGCTACAAAAACAAGCATATACCATAAGCTATGCATGACGTGAAAAATTAGTACATAAGACCAAAGTATAATTTTCTCTCTAAATTGTCATACATTTGTCACAGTAGCTTTTGAAGCAACATTTGCTATTTAGAACAACATCCTTCATTGCTTCTTTACATAATGGGAAATGTAATTCAAGTGGCAGATCACCAATAGAATGACCAGATGGAAGCCCCTCAACTTCCTTATCAAAAGTAACTCTACAAGATCAATCATTCCATTAGCAATCCATGATTTTGAAATTTCCATAGACATGTATTATTATGCTACATGAAACTTATCAATGAAATTTAACTTTCCACAGTCACTAGTTGAAAGATGCCTTGCACTTCATGGGAATTTAAGATACTTGATTTTTAAAAATTACTCATTGGGCCTCAACACAACAACTACCCCACTTGGCAGTGTGTCAGAGCCATCTAGGTTAGCAACAAGCATGGACTTTAGAATGCTTGTTTGAGGCTTCACCCTTTTAATGTCAAAATTGGGATCCTCATTTGTTGGGAAATGTTGGATGAAATGTCCTAGATAAATTAAAAAACATAGAAAAAATCAAAAACTAGATCCAACCACACCTCATATGTTTGAAGACAAAGTTAACTAAAGTTTAAAAATTAATCAAAAAACAAAATATTATGGATCATAACTAGAATTTTTCATCTATGAAATACATAGCCTTGTGGCGGTGTTTTCTATTCCATGCCACAACCTGTGTTATTTAGTGTTACCTAATTTTTAGCTTTCAGCTGAAATCAAGTAACTTAGTGTTTGTTCTTTTCATCTTTTTTAAACATTTAAAAGATAAACCATAAAACTGCTAGTTTCAATATGCATGAAGGAGTGATTGTCAAATGAAACAGATTACATCTTTCATTTTCAATGTTTCAAATTACAACAAATGAGAAAAGAGAATCATATGTATACAAACTTAATCCTTTATTGATAATCATTAAGGTACATGTCCCTCACAAGCCAAGGGACTAACTCTCTTATTCAATGAAAATATGAAGAAATTCATACATGAATAAGTAAAGGAAGCAAACAATGTGCATATAAGAATGGAACAAGTCATTGCCCGAGAATGACTAGTTACAAGTTGCCCGCTTCCATGTTGCTGCTGCTATGAGCTGCTTGTGTCCTCCCCAACTTCGTAGTACTCCTAGCCCTTGTATCTGAAAAAGCAATGATATTAGAGTGAGGCTCTAAGCAATGAAAGATCTCAATCCTTGCATACACACCTACCTATGCATGTATAAAACGATCCATAAGTGCATAAAATAAGCATGCAAACCTTGGATGTATTGGAAAACAAAGAAGTCATCAAACACATCCAACATATGCATTTATTTTCTAACTATTTGCTTCATGTGCAGATTTAAGACAGGTCTGGTTGTTGTTCCAATTTAGATTAAATACAACATGTGGGTTAAATGTGGCTCCCACAAGGGTAGAGCTCAACATGGTTTGAAAGGAAAAGGAAATTGAGCAACTTGATCAAAGATTTATTTATTATCAATGCATTAAATCAATATGGAATCACACCAGCTGATCAAATTTCATTATAAAATTCAAAAGATGCAACATATTGTGTTGATATGTCCTTCAATCTTCTTAAGAATATCCATGATTTGTTTATAAAGGAAGTGACTTCATAGATTCATCAAGTTCAATTATGCATCTTTTGAACAATGAGGAAGCATTTTAAGATTTTGTCAATCCCCTCTCACCGTAACCCTATTGAACAGTCACACATCACATAGGAAGGTGAGATTTTAGGTCACCCACATATGTGACATGTGGTTGTCCAATAAATTTAAAATGAGGGGATTGTGTGTATTTTTTACACATAACGGAAAGAGAGAAATGGTTGAATCAAGGTCATGATACAAGTACAAGGACAACACCTTTGCAAGAGCTACATGAGGCAAATGGAGTTGATATTGTTCATTCATAGGTGTACTTGTGAAAATGAATGCAATAATTAAAGGTCATTTTCATTGATAAGGACAGTAAACAATGCATGCTACAATGGTCTCATGAAGGACAATAGTGATAAATGTATGCTACATGATAGTAGGGGTAGTTGTTGTATTCAAAAAATGGAGCAAATGAGCCCTATTTCACATTGGTGGAAAATGAGGAACTATGATATGAGCCATGCAATGAAGAGTACATCCAACTAACAACAAACATCAAATGCATATACATCAAAGAAATAATAGTTTGACAAGTATGGGGAAGTATTCAAAATAGAGCATAATTGTTTTCATGGAAAAGAAACCTAGCCATCTATTTTGTTGCTCTCATAAGTGAGATAAATGAAAGTTATATGTTGTCTTCTAGATTGGGAGCATGATAAGCTTGAAAGCATTCTAAGCATGCCAAACAGGACAGCAACAAGAAAAACAAAATCTAAAGTTCCACAAGGCTCTATTCAAGGCCTTCTCAATCAAACATTAGACAAACAAGTTGCCAGATGATATTCAATTCATGATGGTTTAAGGAAAGGTACAAAAGGAAAAGACATTCAAGAAACATCAACTCTAGTTGACACAGGTAATATTCAACTCTAGTTGACACAGATAATATTCCTATTACAAACATGTCATTACAAGAATTCATGACAGCAATAGAATCCTCATGTGATGCGATAAAGATACAATTGCTATGCCATAACACAAGGGATAGGGGTCTGCTATTCTCTATACTCTTATGTTAATGGTTGAGCAAGTTTCCAAATGGTTTCCTCTGGAAATGATGCCTCTAAGCATATTACAAAGAAAGGAAGAGACTTCTAAAGCTTCTTTAGATGATAACCCATCGGAAAAATGCAATGAGTTATACACTTCTAATAGGTAATGCATGCTTTGATAGTTTAGAAATTGAAGGAAAATCTCATTATGTTAAAGAATGGTCAAAGGAGAAAGGAACCCAACAAAGGAGGAGTATGGTATTATCAAAAGAATGAAATTTAAAAGTTATTCACAATGATAAACCCACTTTGGGGTTATGTCTTTTAAAGACATTCTACAGAAATGAAGTGCATTGCCAAAACCAATTTAGATGCTCACTGTGGAAAGCTTATTTTGCTTCAATTTGAAGTTTTATAAACTTATTTGTTGATAAGGATGAAGAGAGAATTCCAATATAAACATCAACTCAAGTTTTGGTGCAACAAAATGATAAAAATAACCATGATAAGATGGTGGTCTATAACAATGAGAGCATGCAAATGCCTGCATGGGTGAAAATATCAAACACAAATCTAGCTTGATGAGTTAGAATGAAGACAAATTCAATGATGTGGGACATCAAGATTTCCAATTCAATGCCAAGGCTAATGAGGATTCATGGTCATATGAAATTTGTAACTCTTTACATGAAGAGGAATGTGCATGCACCATGGAGAGATAAAATGGACCATCTCATGTAGTTGATTATTCAAAGCAGACAATGTGCAGTGGCATTGAACATTTTTTGACAAAATCTAAAGTTGTTTTCCAATTGAAAAATATCAATATGGGTTCACCACGAAAATCTGAAATGGAAATGGAAAGATGGTGAACATCCTATAGGAATCAAAAAAGAAAGGCCATTCCATGTATTATGACAAACCATGGTTAAGATTGGCCTTTTTTTGCAAAATATGGAAAACCCACCTGGGTTTTTTTTAAAATGGAGCCATATTGCTATTTTCTACATGAAAGTGGAATAAACTTGCAAAATCATCTGTAATTTTTGCAACAAATTTGAGATTTTCAAGAAAATCAAGAAACCCACTTAGGTTTTTTAACAAATAGTGGCAGATTCATAGAAATACATGCTACATGAAAACCCAAATAGGGGTTTTTGCAATCATAGTGAAATGAAACAGACTTTGTGAATACAAGAAAAACCCAATTTGCAAAAATGGAGGCCAAGCCCACAATAGGTTCTTCTTCTACATTCCAAGAAACCCATCTGGGTTGTTAAGATTTTTTAATACAAGGAAAAACCAAAATATAACATGGGGTTCTAGAAAGAAGCAGAGCCACATAAAAAATTGCGTCATTTTTTGTTCATGGTCGTGGCCAAGGTTTTTTTTTCTCCTTCATAAAAGTGACAGAAAACAACAATGAAGTGTTCCTATTATCAAATGTAGAAAACACAACAAGCATTTCATGATTTTTCTCAATATAGAAATGAAAACATGAGTTTTCTTTTGCTCGAAATCAGAATGGAATAAGTTTGGTGGGGCTTACCTGGAGCTTTCTTGCTCATTGTTTACAATATTCAAAACTTTTCTTCCCATAGAAGGCTTCATTTAATTTTTCATGGTGTCTGTATGAAGGAGAGAAATAATAGAAGAAAGAAATGGCATATAAAGTGGTTAGAAATACTACAAGTCATGACTATTTTCTCACAATGATTTCCAAAGTATGTGAAAAAACACAATTTTTTGCCAAAAAGACCAATTTACCTGCTATTATGGGCTTCTTTTCATCAGAAATTGTCAAAAAATTGACAGAATCGGCCAAAGATAGCATCATTTTTTTGTAATTTTTTCCAAACCCCACGATGGCATGGAGCTTTCTAGATTCCCTTCACCAACAAAATGATGTCTTTTGCCTCATGTCGGTATGTTTTGATTATTAGGGTTTGACTTTTTTTGAGTGTCGATGGGATTTTTTATCCCATGTTTTTTAAAATCAAACATATGGTAAATGCAATGGGGGCCGAAATATGTGTGTTCTCACTTAGGCATTTTATGCCTTAGGGATTTCTTCCCTTTATTTTAACTTATGCTAAATCCTCAATATGCAAATGGAGTGTGTCATGCAAAAAGTATATACCTTTGATTTTTACCCCAACATCACATGACTTGGAATATGCTTTCCAAGGGGTTTGGAGGTCGACCTTTTGACCAAATATGTTGAAGACTATGATTCCTTTGCAAACATGTGTTTTGCCATGTGTGATCAAGAATGTAGAATGAAGTAGGTTGATGGTCAAATTCCTTTGAAACTTTTGAATACTTTTAAGATATGATATTATATGTTGCATTTGTTTTCAATTTTTTAGAAATATCATGTAAGTGATTTGAAAATCACTTTCATATTTATTTTAAATGCAAATGTAATACATATTAATGGTGGGGTACCTTGTCTTGTGCTTAATTGTAAAGTGACTTGTTAAGTGATGTTTTATGAATCACTTAACAAGGTCATTATCTTTAATGTTTTAAAAGCTATGTGTTTTAAAAAAACACACATATTGCATGATGGAGAATGTGGTCAAGTCTTGTATGAGGACCAATGATGACTTGCAGAAATGTGAGATGTGTGGGATGTTGTTTTGACTGATTTTGGTGGAAAGGACGCTAGCTAGAGGCATTTTTTGTCACATTTTTGGGGTGACTATTGACTTTGCCTATTTTTTCTTCATGTGGAGGACATTTTAGAGAGTTCTAGAAGGTTCTTTTTGGCATTTTCTGTTTTATCTAACCAGAATATTCTAGAAGCACTTGTGTGGGAGGTTTTGGTAGGTTTTGGCTTAAGTATGTTCATTTTGAACATTTGAGTGAGTTCTTTCTTTTCCAGCAGGAGGATAGCTTTACTTTATGGGAGTTATTTTCATGGAGTTTTATTGTAACTCAAACCGACCTATTATACAATAAGCACTTTTAATTAATAAATTGGAACATTTTTATCTTCTCTCTTCATGTTTTATGGTATGCCATTAATGGTTGATCAGTTTGTTTTGTGAAAAGTCATCTTTCCTTGCAAAATTGTCCCATGTTTCCTACATCCATTTGATAGAAAATGTATGTTTATAGGTTATAAGTTGTGTTGTTTAGTGGTGTTATTGATAGTGAAAATCTATTTTCCTTTTGAAAACACTATTACATACCTCCTTATAAATTATTGATGTGAACTACATTGGAAAGTGAGTTGTGTGAGTTAAGCTTTGAGATATTAATTTAATGTGCAAAGCTATTAACAAGTCTAAGTTGTTTTGGTGTATCACCTTAGATTATTTTCAGCATTAGGTTTATTTTATGCCTTATCTCAGAGATTAAGTAGTTAGGTGGCATCAAAAGGGGAAGCCAACCCTTATCACTAGAGGTCTACTTTCAAACAGGTTACCTACAACCTGAAAGCAGTCCCATGTTAGTCCAAATCTGCTAAGTTCACTCAAGGCTTAACAAAGAGGGTGCAAATTTGGGGACCTAACATTTACAAATATCATTATAAGATGTGCTTTCTAGATCTAACAAACTTAAACAAGCCTCATATGTAAGAAAGACACACATTAAGATAAATGTTCACTTTCTAGTAATTCTAAGCAAATTTTAACGTAAGTAGCAACATTTTCTCTAGGATGAGCATTTTTAGCCCTACAATATTATAGAATGTTGAGCATGTAAAACCCACAAATCTCCATGGTTTGAAATAGAATTTTAAAAATATTTTTGATTTAATAAGTTTTTTTTACTGGCACATGCAACCATTTGTTTATGGTTGATGAATTGAAGCATTGTAAATAGATCTTAATCTTATGTTTCAACATTCAAGTAACATATGCAATTTTTTCACATGAAAGCCATGTTGTGAAGGATTTAGGACAAAACAAAAACAACAAAGAATGAAAATGAGATCAAAAGTTGATTGTAAATAGATAAAGGAAATAGATAGGAGTCATGAAGAAAGCAATAAATTTTGTTAGGCACACACAATGACAACTAATAATTAGAATTGATCAATTGAAATGACAATGACTCAAGTTTAAGTTTGCACTGAAAATTTCCCTAGATACCATGTGTTAAATAAATACTGAAAAGTGTAAATGTCAACCATTACCAAAATAAAGAGGATAACAAAAGTGAAGTAGCTATTCAACTTTAGTGCAATAATCAACATAGTGATTTTGATTGCAATTTTAAACCTTCTGAGGTTTCAAACTTATGAAAGAGCTAAGAAATCAACTGCTTTGACCAATTTTGGGTGACAAAAGAGCAAGAATAACACTTTTTATTTGATTGATCAAACATTCATTCAATAATAAGAATAAACGAAATGAAAGTGCTAGTTACAAGGGAGTGCAACATCATAATAGAATTCAAAGCCAGTTTCTTCACATGTAATAAAAAATGTGAAGGGACACTTAAGCCATTAATTTTTTTTAAACAAATTATTTAAATTTTGAATATTTAGAAAGCTACATTTGAAAATACATAAAGATTAGATACATCTCTTTTTTGTTTTATTTTTTGTATTAATAATTACATGATTAATAGTTTCTTATTACTTTGATAAGAACTCCATTTAACCTCCTCTAAAACATTACACAAAAAATTGTGTATAAGAAACTAAAAAAAGCTTTCAAGATCCCTCAAAATATAAGTGTCAATATTACATAAAATTCAAAATAGATCCTTTATGGTGATAAGAATGTTAGATTGAGAGGAAACTAAAAAGGAATAGTTTACATCAAAAGGTTATGCATATCTCACATAAAAACAAAGTCATTGTTATCTCCAAGAAATGCACCCTATGCAAAGTCATGAAAACTAAGCTTTCTGGAGAAACATGGGATCATTTCAAGGCTGTGGGTCACCTAAAGTTGAAATGAACCTCCAGAGAAGGCCGACTTCCTTTGGGTATCACCTAAACTAACGATTCAGTAAAGGGAAAAGGGAGAAGGAGTACATGAATGAAACTAAACTATGGTGATACACTGAGTTGATAATAAATCATGAAAAGAAAACAAGATGAACATATGCTGAGAAGCTAATAGTTAGTATTTTACTTATTTAGCATGACCCCTTTAGACCTATGCACTATTCTTAACAGGCTTGCTCTACATACATATCTTAAGAAGGAAAGATGAATTCACAGCTTTAAGGTATGAATACAGATTTTAGGAAAACACAGTTGAGAACTTGCATAATCTAAAGAAATACAGAATTGAGAGTAATACAAACATTAACACTAGATTCTGAGGTAGACTTTGTGTTTATTCCAGATTCCAGTAGAGTTACATAAACATAGATCGGATGAGAAAGGATTGCTAGAAATCACTAACTCTTTTGAATGCATTATTTGAACTATCTACAAAAAAGGCAAAAAATGCCCTATATATCAAAATGTGTCAGCCCCTTAGGGCTTACAGAAATATCTCCCCTCAGGATAGATCTCTCCCTAGATCTTTTCATTGAATTTAATGTTGCACCCTGCGTGTCCATGTCGATGGGTGAAGCCACAATAGTGGTTTACAATTAAAGTGAGGAAGGAAAACTCATAGAAAATGAATGCATGGAAAAAATATTGATTTTTGGGGTTCGTACGAACATATTGGTTCGACCGAACCCATTAGGGGTTAGCTAGAACCTAGGTTCAGGTGAACCCTTTTAAAACTTTCCTGCCAAAAATGCCAACAAAAACCCTTATAAAAGGGTGGTTTGAATGAACCCTAGTTTGAGTGAACCCCTAGGGGTTTGCTCGAACCCTTGGGGGTTCATTCAAACCCCCCTTATTCCTCATCCCTCCTTTGAGACACAAAAAAACCCTAAATTTTGGCACTTCGGAGCTCGGGTTGATGATGAAAATGGATGAATCTTCACAAACCCAACTGGAATCAGGTAGTCCTCGGAACAAGCTATCCAACAAATATAATCTTAATATGTTTTGGTTTTATTATGTATTTGTTTTTTTAGTTTTATTAAACATAGGTTTTTCATCAAAAATGAAGGAATATGTTCTCACGTGGAAAAATAGTAGATTATCAAAAAAAAATTGGAAAATATGAGTGCACCAGATATTGAAGTCCTTGATCCAACAAATTTTTTTTTTGAATTTCGATATATACAAAAAAAGTTATACGTTATAAAGTCGCGCTATGTCTAAAATGTAATTGGTTTGACTTCGAAACTTGATTAAAGAAAAAATATTCAATAAAAATCTGTCTAACCAAGTGGAAGCACTAGATACTAGAGTTAGGAATCTAAATTTGAAAGAATTACAATTTTCTCCTTCATGGAAAAAAAGTTATGCGTTATACGGTCTGCATCACTTTTTAAAAATGTTATTTTTTTTAAAAAACCAGTTTTTGTGGGAGATGGAAAAGGAAGTGTAAAATGATTCCAAAAATTTTGAAAAAAATATTCTTAGAATCTACAGAAAAAATGTGATGAGACTCTAGTTTGCATTATCTTCAAATTCTTCACGGTTTAGCCACTATAGCGGCCTAAATGTGAAGATTTAGTTAAAAATAATAATTTAAGTGTCCAGTTTGGCCAAAAATTGTAAACCACTGTTGTGGGATCACCTCGGTGAAGAGTCATTCCCTGGGGAAGCCTTCTTCAGATCTTTCTGCAACCACCGCATTTACTTCCTGGTATCGTGTCCGCCTTGAACCTCTTCGACCGAGCGCTTTGAATGCTCCTGAGCTCAGAATAGATACACATTACTTTTCATTGTTCCATTGATGCTCTTCATCCTGGTCAGACTGCCCTGGCTCGCTTTCAGATCTCTCTGATTGGTTGAGTATACTCCACGCAGATCCCTTGGATGGTCAAAAGCTCCTCCTGTAGAATTGCATCTCGGCGAGACACTAGAAGTGTCTCACCGATGTGATTAAATCCTCCTGGAACCATCGACATAACATGGAACTATTTATGAGAGTTATTAGCGAACCCAAAAAGTCATGCCGATATCACCTCTATGGTTGCCAAGAAAATTGCTATCGGGAAGACCCTTTGCCGAAGGCAATATCTCTCGGTGAACTCATCTCATTGTTGGGGAAGGCTCCGCTATTTCAGCAAGACCTCTCGCCGAGCTTTAAAACTTTGGGCAATCCCATCTTATTATCGGTAAGACCCCATCCGTTTGTTGAGACGTCACAGCGACTCCTCCATCCTTCGCTGACCATCATCTTCTATTGGCCAGACCCTCATCCTTTGGCAAGACGTTATGCCAAAGGCAATATGTTTTCCTCCCCGCCGTAGAACTTGTGAACGATTGTCGCTGAGACCTTTGGTCTTCGGTAAGACCTCCTACTGAAGCTCGCACTGATATGCCGAAGACATCTTCCCATTCGCCAAGACTCCACTCTATCAGCCAGACCTCACATTGATATGGCTTTCCTTAGCAGGACCCCCGGCCTTTGGCAAGACATCGTTTTGTCGCTGGGACTTCATGGCGAAGGCTTTAACTCTTAGCGATCATAGTCTTTTTCGCTGAGACCACATGTGGTCGGTGAGACCACATGCCGAAGGCATCCATGCTTTGGCGAAAGTTCATTTCAGTCGGGGAGAATCCATTTTGATCGCCGAGACACCATGTCGAAAACCCTAACCGCTTGGAGAGCTCCAAATCAACTTCATCTAGAGCTTGCTAGGTCGGTGAGATATCTCACTGACCTCCTCATCATTCTCCAAGTTTGCCTCGACACCTCCCCGATCCTTTCTTCATTGGCAAGAGTCAATTAGTGTCACCCCAAACGCACTCCACTTTACTGAGCTCTGCATTCTTTTTGCCAAGACATTATCAAGTCAGGAAGACTTCATAGCGAGGCTCATTTGTCATATCGATATCTCCTCCTGTTGCTGAGACTACATCGTGTTGGCAAGAGATTACCGTGACGGCTGAGAGCTACACCGATATAAAATGTCGGGGAGACTTCCCCGCATTTGGTAGGACCTACGGCGAAGCTCAAACATCTCTTTGATGAGACTTTAGGTCTTCGGTGAAACACTGTGCCGATATCACTTTCTCTTGGCAAGGCTTTGGCTAGTCGCCGAGACATCTTGGCGACTTGACCCTCCTTCGGCAAACTGGGATCCTATTGTGGTGACCCTCTGCTTTTAGCAAGACCCTGTGGTGATGCTCCCACCTTTCAGTGATGAGCTTACTTTTTCTTCGGTCGGGGAGACATCACCATCTCGGCAAGACCCCTTGCCGATACTTGCATCCTTTGGCCGAGACAACCTTCTTCACCAAGACTCAACTCGATCGGTAAGAACCTTGGTCGAAGACAGATCTCTTGGCGATGATGCCTTCACTCAGCAAGAGCCCCTTAGTCGGCGAGACATCTGAGTGGTCTTGGTGACTCTCCTCCTTAGAGGGCTTTCATGCCGAGCTTGATGTAGGTAGGCCTTCTGACTGTGTTCCTCATGACCTAGCACCAGATGCATGATTTAACCCTTAATGAAAATGACCCACCTGGCCCTTTAGAACTTTTGAAACATAATTTTTCCAATTGACCTAGCCCATAGTTGAAAATTGGGCAACAGTCATTTCTCAATCAACTAAATAAATAATTGAATTTTGGAGCCCTTGTTTGAAAATTTGAAGAAAGAACCAAAGTTCAAAAAAAATTGCCAAAATGTCAAAGAGTTGCTTAAGGGCTAAAATGTCAAAGAGTTGCTTAAGGGCTAAAAAATTGCCGTGGAATGAAAACTCAGAGAAAGAACCAAAGTTTGAAGGAAGTTGCTAAAATGTCAAAGAGTTGCTTAAGGGTTCAGTTCTAGGGCCTAAAAATGAGCCGTTCAATGAAAATGTGATATTGTATTTTAGATTTAATGTTTAGGAATTCATTACCCATTTCCAAGTTTATTTCATTATCTATGTATGTGCATGTGTGCATATGTGTAGATGTGTGCATGTGCATGTGTACATATATTCATACACACTGGATTGTTCTAATATTCTAATATTTTCCCTATTTAACCCCCAAGTAAAAGAGGCATATCTCCTGAGTATTAACTTGCTAAATTTTATAATAAGCTTTGACCATACTCTTTTTATATTTTAGCTGACATATTTATAAAGTTCTATTACATAGGGAAATCTTAGAATCATCTAGCATGGCATGGGAAAATCTTAAAATCATGTGGTATGCGTATGTATGCATGTGTGTATATGTGTAGATATGTGCATGTGCATGTGTACATATATTCATACACACTGGACTATTCAAATATTCTAATATTTTCCCTATTTAACCCCCAAGTAAAAGAGGCATATCTCCTAAGTATTAACTTGTTAAATTTTATAATAATCTTTGACCATACTCTTTTTATGTTTTAGTTGACATATTTATAAAGTTCTATTACATAGGGAAAATCTTAAAATCATCTAGCATGGCATCCCAAGGAAAGAGAACTTTGATTATTGAAAGATCAATTGAAAGAACAAAAGAAAAAATATAACAAATATAGAATTGTAGTGGAAAACAGGATAAAGTAATTATAAAGTACGTTTTTCACTTTTTCTCTCTTACAAAAAATTTAAAACAAGTAACCTTGTGAAAATTACAAATCGTGAAACAAATTCTTTAGAAGTTTGTAAAGAAAAGTGATGATTTTCTCAAGTAACTTACCATGTCATACCACATGCATGGAGAATCCATTGGAAAATGACATAAAGTGAAGTTCATAGCACAAAATATGCACCTTGAAACCAAGAGAAGCGTTGTCATTAGAAAAAACTCCATTCAATGAGTTTTTGAAAGTGTTGATATCTAAAGAAGCAACAATCTAGCTAACAATGTTACTTGTTATTACTCTTAGGACTGATTGCATCAATGGATACATACCATACTGTTGAGACCAACATCAATGAGGAGAAACAAGGCATTAACTGTATGCATACTTCCCATCAATTGCCAAGAAAAGATTAGAAAGAGTTTTAAGTATGAACATTGATGAAAAGTTCAACATTCACATTTTTGAAAGCCAATCTGAAATAAAGATTAAAGAAATTCCCAATTTATCATATATTTTGATTAAATAAAAATAGAGATTTTGATAATTGCATATTGATAATACAAATATTATTTATATTACTACATATAAAACTCATAAAGCTTATTTATTAAGCAAAATATCATATGTCCATTAAGATATAAAAGAGCTATCTTTCTTGATGACCATATCAGGTACCTCAATTATGGACCAGTTGTTATGTTTTAAAGCTAATAAGCACCAAAGAGAGTGTAGAGATTCATAAGAGAAAGCTATTTAAGAGAGGAAATTTTAACAAGGGATTTAACAAAATCTTTATACATGAAAATAAGAGAATGGAAAGGTCTCAAACAAAGTCACCAACATCATTGAAAAGTCCCCTTTATAAGAGCATGAACAAACATTCCTTTCTACTTTAGTCCACATAAATGTAGTAACTAATTTCAAAAAGGGAATTTGAAAATAGTTAATTTCCATTTTGTTTTTCTCTATACATTCATAAATTACAAACTAATCAGAACACAATTTTTTTCATTCAAGAGTTATTGTTACAAATTTTCTTTTCTCAACTAAAAAACCACTGCCAGAAGATTTTGAGGGTTTCAACACCCCATTTTCAGCTTTCACCATTTCATAGGTTAAGCTTGTTGAGATTTTTCATACTTGTGAATGAAAACTAAGCTGATTGTAGATATCTATTCAAGTATATATATATATATATATATATATATATAACCATAATTTGCACAAAATTTGCAAACTTAAATACAAAATTGAGAAGAAAATTAATGATTGATTGTTCAATGTCCATTGTCAAATTATAAATGTTAAATGAAAAATCAAAATGGTTTATATCATAGTAGCATTACTCTAAATCAGGATTGACTTAACAAAACTAAAGTATAAATGGAATTTATTTTCACAAGATTAAATTAGAAAAAACATGCATAAGAATGTTGCTTTTCCATCTGGAATAGTCCAAAATAAATTAAAACCAAAGCATGGGTTTGGGGATGGAAATCCCCAATAAGTTTGCAAGGAAGAACCTTGGCCATCAAAACTAAATTAAGGCCTTCAAGGACATAGTGACCACAACACTATCATTTTTTCATGTCACTTCTAAGTTTTAACCAAACTCCAAATCCTTCAAAAAGATGCCTGGTGAAGTTGAACCTACTAGATTTGGATTTTTCTTTTATGTAACTAACCCTAACCAACCCTAAAATTTCATCTTTTGAGATGTACCAAGGCTAAATGATCAGGCTGGGGCCAAGCCTTGCACAAACCTAGGCTAAATATAGCCTAGGATCAAAACTTGGCCCAAACCAGTACAAGTTGGGATAGAATTTCTGATAAATCCTAATCACAGACATATAGAAGTTTAGAAAAATGTCAATGGGCTTATAATATATCTAATAATGGTTATGGGATGCGCTAGTGAGTGAGTCACCCATTTTAAATCAAATATTGATCATTGCAATAAGGTTGCTTCCCATTACTCTATACAACATATAGTTTGGTTATGTAATGTATATGGTTTCATTGAACAAGGTTTAATATCTCAAGAATGTGATGTAAGCATACCCTGGCTTCCTCTTAAAATTGCATGTAATTCTCTCTTGAGCTTTATCAATTATATAATACTGGAAAATATAATTTACAATAAATGAATGATGCTTCAGTTTACAAACAACGATCAATCCCATTATCAATTGACAGTAGAAGGGATCACCTTGAGCCTTGACAGGAACATAACCTCATCAAGTTTAAACCAAAACTTTTTATGTTGAAAAACAAACACACTAAATAGAAAAGGTAGAGGTCTTAGTTCACTACTTGGAATCTAAAAAATAAATAAAATTTTACAATACTTGAAGAAGATGACCAACGTATACAATAAAAAGAGCATACAAACAATTCAGTTATGGGTAAGGTAGGATTTATAAATACAAACTACATGATTTCTTTAGTAATGTAAAATATCCAATTTCTTAAAAAAGTAAAATATCCACTTTGTTAAAAATGTAAGATACACAATTTATTTAAAAATGTAAGATGCACAATTTCTTTAAAAATGCAAGATACACAATTTCTTTAAAATGTAAATTTACACAATTTCTTTTAGACAATAAATTTACACATTTCCTTTAAACATGAAAATATCCAATTCCCTTAAAGTTCAAAATACCCTTTTTTTGAAATATATTAAATATTATATTTCTTTAAAATGTCTACCCATTAAGGGGGATCCTAAGTTTAAGAAGTACCCTGTTTCATGAGATTTGGTGAGGTGGGTTCCTTCCCCCTCTAGCTTTTCTCAAACTAACCTTTAATAGTGCATCTCAATGAAAAACAATCACATTAGAGACTGGATGTGTTATACAATTGCATTTGGTCTTTAATTGAAGTGGTAGTGATAGTGTTTGATTTTGGGATAAACAATGAAGCTAAAGCTTTTGTCACTGTATTGGGTTTGCAGTCTTGTCACAATGTAGGATTGGAAAACTATACATTTGGAGGACTCCATGATCTTCATTAACACCATCAAAAATGGAAGTTTAGGACATGGAAGCTATGATTTCTTTCCTTTCCAACATTTTTTTTAGGAAGCTAATCCTATTGCAAATTTTTTGGCTAGCCTAGAAAACAAAAGCCACAGAACAAATATTTGTTTACAATGTTGTTGAAAGATGTGTAGACCTTAATCATTTCTAGTAATTATAATCCTAAGGGATGACGATGTGAAATACGTGATAGCTATGAAACCATCTGCTTCAGATTAAAGTTGAATTTTGAGTTAATATAGTTCTACACATTTTTGAATGATGTCAATTTCTTGTGTTAGTTTTGATTATATGGGAAGAACATGTTTTGAAGGGACCCGAAACCCTTTACAATAAAAGATACTTAGAGCTGCTAAAAAAATACATCAAAACGAAACCAATAGCATCCCAAAAGCCAAAAAACACTACAATAAAGGGTGTGTGATAATAGATAAGACAATAAGATAACAACAACACCCAACAGCTTCAAAACAACAACAAAAACAAGAAAAAACCAACACACAATAGAAAATAGAAAGCAACAACACTAATTCAAAGTTCTCAAGATATTGGCCACCTCGAGCTCCTGGCTTCTATGCTTTTCAATCATGTCCATCAGCTCCTTCTCAGCATCAAAGGATTTTTTCCAATCAATCGACCCTCTAACAACATGTCCTTTATCATCACCTTTAGCACCTTTTTTTCCTTTTCCTTTAATCTAGTGCTCTTTCTCTATAAGCTTAAAAAAATAAACTTAATCCTCCCTAAGCTCACTTATCTTTTTGAAAAGGACTTCTAAGGAGTCTGCACTGTTCTTCACAAAGATATGACACGCATGCAGAAGCTTTTTTATGTCCGTGTTCATACCCAAAATTTTGGCTTCCAAAGAAACCAATCTATCTTCACACAAAGATTTGAAATCATGGAAAGAACCCTCAAGGTCCACCATTTTGTCAATAAGAATTTCTAAAATTGACTCCTTCGGAACAATTTTTAGATTCTCCTTCAAACCTCTAATTTTAATGTTAATCTTATTGAACTCTTGAAGAGTCCACTTAGCTAACTTAAAAGTACTAGTAGCCCTAGCCCTAGCCATTTCCAACAATTCAAACATAGAGGTAGAATCATCATCAATCGAGGTAAGAAAATTCATTGAAAAGAGGATTTACCCTCAATGGCTCCTATTTAGCTTTCTTCTTCTTAGAATCCTCCTCATCAAAATCCTAAATCTCCTCATCTTGCCCCACATTGAGTGAATCCTACACCAGGGAGTCCTTAATAACCACCGCCTTATCACTAGAACCCTTGCCTTCACAAGACACATTGGGGTCCTTAGTCAGCACATTCGAGGCCTTGTTCTTCAAGTTGGAAATATGCTTAGAATACCATCATGGCTTGTCCTTGTCCTCCAAACCCTTAACATTATCTTGTGACCCCACCTCAAAGCCACCACCAATAGCACCCTGAACAATAGCCACCTCCTCGGTCTTGGGAGGGGATGTAATTCCCTACCATGTGAACCCCAAAGGACAACAAGAAAACTTACAATAAAAAGCACAATAATTTTTTTTTGAATGAGAAACATAACATATAATGAACATGGACAACCAACAAAAAAAATTTAGTTAAACATATTCATCATATACCACGTCCTCTGGGGTACACATGACAACATTACAAACATAACCCAAACCAAGACGATGTATAACTAACTACAAGGATTCAACTTAACCAATATATAGTATTACTAATGACGTTCAAACATCCATATTAGGATATACATAAAACCATCTATCACATCTATGAAGATAATTATAAATATTTCCACAGATACAACACCATTAAGAATCACACATTGTGAAACAATAACTCATCATAGTACCAAGCATCACTATACATTTCAAGCATGATAAGCATCCATCAAATATCATAAAATTAAGGTCAAAGGTTACAATTGTTTCAATGATAATAGAAGTTACATCGTACAAGAGTGACAGTAATACAAAAGTGTCCCCAACATGAATAGGAACATTACAATAAAATAGAATGATACAACTAAAATGGTGAATACAAGTAACAACATTGGTTCCATCTTGGTACAATTCTGGAGTCGCCGCAAGAGGTTCATATTTGCACATCTCGATCCTCGGTTGGGGACCCAATGGGGTGTGTAGCATGTTCCACCTAACCACATGGATTCGAAAGTCCACCCCTCGTGCTAGGAGTTGACAAGAAAGATCCCCATTCCTCAACCAAAATAGTCAAATGAACCAAAAGCAAACTAGTCTCCACAACAAGGATAACAACAGTATAAGATAACAACCCTTAACATTATCATCACATAGCCACAATAAAAATAGTGAAAATTCCAACAAAACCAAATGCCAATATTATAGCTCAACACTAAATAGCCATTAGAGGTGCCAACAACAATAGGATCCAAAACCTTCAAATGAAATCACAATGTCAATCACCAATAAATGTCAAGGGCACCTTTTATTAACATCAATCAAGTTTCCACGAGGCATGTGTGCAACACTAAAAGATAGAACTTGGAGGATTCAACAACAAACACCAAGAACCAATTGCCTCATCAACATCAACAATTCAATTAACACTCCTAGAGGCAACCAAACAAGGAAAAAAATAAATGGGTACTATAGGAGAGTGTCATCACATGGCCTTACATGGATTAGCCAGGCAACCTATCATAAGGTACCACCTCCATCTATGGTTATCCATGTTGCCTATCTCAAGGCGACCGCTCCATAGGGTGACTTATGCGAGACCACTCACCTTTCGTGAGGATAAGGTAGTGATCTTAATAACCAAGTCTTCTCATCCCATCCTTAGCCTGTGAAAGCACTAACAGTATGGGTGAGGCTCATAATTAATCTTGTTTAGTGTTTAACTACCCAAACTCACTAGTTCATTAATTATGTTATCACTTGTTTAAGAAACTCTTCCATGGATTACCCTAATAGCCCCTTTGTGTGTCAGACCCCCATGAAGAGTCACTCCCCATGGGTACCAAACCAAAACAAGCAAGGGGTGTACCTCAACTCACATAAAATCAAGGTGTACATAACACACATCATACGGGGCAAGAACCATCTCGCAAACCCATTCCATAAATTATTAAACAAGAACAAGGAGGTACCACCCACAAGAACTCAAAATCAGAAAAAAGATCCATGCATCACAAAGATCCAACCGTGGAAAAATAAACGTAAATCAAGTTTCTCCATTGCCTCTGAAAGCCAAAAACACCAGAAATCCACAAACTCCCACTAAGGGAAATTCAACATTTTGGTTTCCCAACCAACACGAAATAAGACTACAAGAAAGTCACTGCATAAAGTCCCCTCGATCAAAATTAATGAAAACATACAAAATCACATCAAAGAACCCACAAAAAGACTATATAACTTTCACAATCACAAAATGACAAGAGAGGAATAAAAGGGGAAATATCATAATGAGACCTTCAACTGAATTAATGCTAATATAAACAACTCCATACAAATCAATTGCAATAATCTGTATCAACCTTAAATTCCAATCAAAACAATCATCAAAACTATTGATTATAAAATTAAGGATAAAGCCATACAGTATACCCATTTCGTCAATATAAATAAACTTTCAAAAGATATCAAATCATTGTCAATAATCACGTATAACTCAAACAATAACACTTGATCTCTATAACTTAATGAAATTATGAAATGTTATCTTAATGTATGAAACTATTTCAAGGATCATAGAAAATGCTAACAACAATGGAGAGATGATACATGTATATGTCCACCACGGTAATACATTATAATCCAATTAATAAACTAACATAATAAAAAATGGTATGGTTTTGACCACCACAAAACATTAAGATTTTATCAATATATTGCCTAGAGCATCATTGTTCCTGATTTACCCATGGTTTCTAGAATATACAAATAAGAGAATCATTATTCCTAGTTTAATTCTATAAGATGTGAGAAATTAGATATTAAAATAATGTTTATTTAATTCTTAAATTAAAATAAATATAAAAGAATTAAAAGAAACCACAAATTAATACTATAAAATTAAAACACCAACTAAGAGAACATATAAGAAGTAAATATATTCTTCATAATTTAATTTCCATTATATCAAAAGAAATCTCAATTTCATATTTTTAACCTACCTGTCCATCTTAAATTAGATACAATAATTAATAATATTCTAAAAGCGCGTGCACACACACACACACACACATATATATATATTCTCTTAACCAATAAATGTGAGGATTCCATATTTAAACCATGATATAAATACAATTGTACTTGCATATATACATATATATGCGTATAAGTATTTTCTTTAAACTTACTCTAATTTATTCACTTCATTAACTAATTATCTACCTATGAAAACTACCAAATAGAATGTGACATTCATATGTGTTTTGAAACCTATTTACATTTTACCTCTAAGAATTCAAGTCTTAATGAACGGATTAATAATAGTTATAATTTGTCATACTCGTATAAGTATATATGTATATCAATTAAGATAATAATCAATCAATTACATTTTATTTATACTCTCATTAATAGATTGTATAATATAAGTCAAGAAAACTATTTAAACATCTTTTATAATCTTACTCAATTACGCATCTTGTTTATTTAATATTCCTTTATTAATTAAATAAATATAGACATATTTAATTCTTAACTTTCTTATATTTTTATCTATTTTTCTATTCATCACTAATTTGCTATTTACTCATATTTTCAAAAAAATATAACTCTTTAATTTTAATCTACAAAATTCCTTTCTTTCATAATAATATAATTAATGATTACTTATAAATTTAAAATTTTATTCTATAACCTTTAATTCATTCAATAAATGGATAATAATAAGTGTTTAATTAAACTAAATACTACTCTAAAATATATGAAAATAAATACTTTCTTATGCAATTACAATACAAACATACACTAGAGGAACACTCTCAAGAAATAAAACCACGAGAAGAGTAAGATTATTCTCTTAATTATACTTATATATAATGTACAATGATTTCATATATCCCATAGGTCTACAATACCCAAATTCACATTTCCTTGAAGAAACATGATCCAAATAACTAACTCCATGTATCAACACTTGTCCTAGGCACAAACATAGGTAACAAGGCCTCCACTCATGCACAAATGAAGGTTTTATTTACATATACTCCAATGATACACCATGAGATACCTATATTAAACTAGCACTTGCACCAGAAGGGGTGCAAGGGTTACGCCAATAGAAAAATATAAGAACATCATCTTTCCCTCTCCTTAGCCACTGTCATTTGGGATTCCTGATGATGAATCTCGACCCATAGGAGAGAAGAACATAAGACATTAGAAACAATATTCTGGCCATTGTGGCTTTAATAAAAAGAAAAGAATATATAATTAGGGAGAAAAAGGGCAGAAATACCCAATGCCTCCATATTACTGCTTTTTCCTAGAAATGGTGTTATTAAGACTTCCCATATACTATTGCCACCATATCAGTCTTGCACATCCCTGTTAAACATTTTGAAGGAGTTATAGACAATATTTTTGTAGCCTTTTAAACTTTCCAGAGAACCATGGTTGCATTTAACATATAAACACATAATTGTTTTAGAATGAAATAAAATAGAATAAATAATCAATCAGGACAACATATATATTTGAAAAATAAGACTCATTGAAGAAGCCCTATCACAACAAAATTTTGTTTTAAATTAGAAGAACTAAAACCAATCTCCCTACAGTTGTTGCTTCAGTGTATAAAAGCCTCTGTTTGAACAATGGCGTTTCTATAATTGATGCAAAGCACACATATTACATGACAACAAAAAAATGAAAAACACAAGAGATTTGGGTGTTACAGAATTGTTAGAATTCGATCTCTAAAGCTGCTGAACAAGAATAAAAATCCTAAAATGAGGTTACACAGGTTACCTATAAATCAATCAATAAAAAGGGTGCCCAGGAGCCCAACCAACATAGACATCAAGCGGAAATCCTTTACTTAGGCCAGCCTTACAACCATTCCATAGGAATTGGACAGGCCATTCCTTACTGTTAGCATCCACAAGAGTCACCTTTGTTTCTCTTTCTTTCGATAATTGAAGATGATCAATACATTTTTTGGGCATACCCTGCACACCCAAACCATCACAAACCACATTACAGTGACTTGCTAAACCGTATTATTAAAAAAATACAAAAACTTAAGCCATCCCACAAACCAAATTACAATCACATGTTAAACCTCCGTCAAAGCCTCCTAATGCAGAAGAAACTAAAGAATGTAATACAGGAAAAGTTATTGAAATCACCATAGATGATATAAATGTCATTAGCATACAACAAACAAGGAGAGAAATATCTTATGAGCCAGAATCCTTTGTATACATCACATTGCTTCAAACATATTAAACAAAAAGGCTTATTTGATGTGAAAGAATTAGCAGCCTTGAGGGCCTTGTTCCATTCCATTTCAGTGGCAGGATGTCTACGAGAAATGTAGTGTGTCCCATATTCATTCACTGTCTAGGAATTACATGAGAGGGATATCAAGTGTGTTGCAAGAGTACCAAACAAAAAAAAAAATTGCTAGTCCCTACCTATAAGGCGAGAGACTAATGTTTTCACCTCGTATTAGTACTGCTGGAAAACAGTGCCAACAAAAAATCTCCTTATGTTCTGTAATGTTTTAAATTTCTTGTACTGATTTTCTATTTTTTTTATTGGTCTGTGCTTTTCACCGGGGATTTTTTACATTTTTCTGTTTAAAAAGATAAGACAAAAAAATGTGGCCAATCGTGTTATACTATTTTCTATTATAAATTTATTTACATTGTTACTATGTTTATTTTTTATAATATGCTTCTCAATCCCATTCGCCTAATTCAATCCTTTGCAAAGATTGATATGATATAAATACTATTAAACACAATATTGTTAATTATGTTAATTGTTTTATGTTTCAGGGGTGTGGCAGTAGGGTTTGGATGGCAAGTTGTGATAGCATATGTGAACATAGGTTATTATTACATTGTAGGCATGCCATTTGGTTCTCTCTCCGGATATATTACAAATATTAATAAAATATTTATTTATACTATTTCATTATATAATATATATCTTATATTTATTATTACATATTATTACATAAAGTATTAAAATTAATATTAATAAATTATTTTATAAGAAAGTTAACAATTTAACTAACTTTTCAGAAAGAGAGAGATTATAAGATACATTAAGCTTCTAATTACATTTTCAAATGAAATACTACACAACTTCATAAATGTAGAATAATTGCAAATCTTTTTAATTTATATAAAAGATAAATATAAGTATCATTTTTTTATACATGATTTGTTGTTCATTTTAGATTCATGAAATAGTCGTAATATTGTTTCTGCAAATTCTACACATTTTTCTCCTCGTCATCATTGACATAAAGACACAATTTGTGCAGAATTTCGAAGTAAGTCACTTGCCTTGGTTTGAGAGAGCTTTTCTTGAAACCTATAGATGGTCAGTTTATATTTATATTTCTTTGTTTGATATGCATAGTAAAATGAAATGCTATACAACGTTTACATTGAAATACACCACTTATATATTAATTATTATTCTTAGAAATAATAAAATAAAAGAATGAAAAAATACAATATACATAAAAAAAAGCGGACAATTATCATCTAAATAATTTGAGCATTTATGTTAACATTTTTAATGGTGTACAATGAAGAAGATAGATTTGTGGCTCTTGAAGAAATTGGTACCAAAAAATCAGCTCCATTCACACAATAGCAACAAAACTCAGTTCCTTTGTGCATGTAATTAAAGGTACAGTGTTCTCATTTTTGATAAACTATAGCAGTCCCAGTTTCATCACGAAACCCTCCATTATTTCAAAATTTCCAATACAACCATTGGGAATGGAACGGATAAACAAGCCAATTTTGAATACTGAACATCTCAAATTCCAAAGAATTGCATCGAATTCACACAATCTAACTCCTAGTTTCTTCCAATGGAAAACATATTTGTTTTCGCCAAATTACTTCACTATTTTTAATTACTTCAGTATACACAATAAACCAAGGCCAACAATAGTTACATAAACAATAGTTCCTGTATCAATAACCAAACAAATATTTAGTTCATGGAAGGAAACTATTGAATTACTTAAGCTTTGCACCTTTTTCTACTTTTATTTCACTTTATTAATAGTACATATTAATTAATGTGGCTCGCACTCACAAAAGGATATGAATATCACAGTAAAACTTTCCTAGGAATTGGACATTCCGACAGGTGACTAATATCTCTCTGTGGACGTTCATTTACTTGTCAAACCAGGGGACGTAGACTTTAAATGGCACAGCAAAATATATGCACTAGAAATTTGTTTTGGTCAAATCTTAGCAAAAATACATACTGGAAAGAAATTCTATCTAAGCTATAGAATGGTAATGCAGAATTCTTTAACTCAACTATGCTTGATTAAAACAGAAACCGTAACAACTACGACTGAAGCACAAACCATGAACTGGCCTTATGTTGTAGGAACAGTCACAGGGATGGACTCTCTATGCTGCAGGAGCAGTGTAAGACTGAGTTTGCATAAAAAAACTTTAAAAGATGAAAGCTAACTGGATATCAGCAGAAAGGAACATCTAACTAATTAACTACAGATACTTACTAAGTGGGCCCCCTTAGCAAGCATCTACTGATTACACAGATGCTGAACTCAAAACTTCATCGATCTTTATTCATGAAAACAGAATGAAATATATTGTTTTATTGATGTGAGAACTAACAACAAACTCTGTTTCTGGACAAATAGATTATGTCTTTCATTATCATACTAATTCTTACATGATATATGCTACTCTGTTTCTATCTTACCTAGAAATCATCTATTACTCATTCTATTCATCCTCTTTCCTACCACTACTCTCTCGTGTAGGAGGAGTATCTTATTTTTAAATAAGAAGAACAACTAACTAACTAACTTCATCAAAGAAAGACGTGGAAGTAAAGTGTATCCCTGAATCAAGGAACAAACTTCATAAATGAATTTATGTGTTCAACCCGATTCAGAGAGAATCTAGCACTCCACTCTTTCCAGATTGACTTTTCATTAAAAATCTTTCCAAATCAGTTTCGATCAAAGAGTCTTCGCCGGAGCTTCCTCAAAGTCGTGCAGGACATGGACTTTACTGCAAGGCCGAGATCGGCTTCCCTTGACTCGATCATTCTTCAACAACCTACGAGACAAAAGGTAACAGACGTGCAAGAAAAGGCATATGGCACGTACACGATATCTATTCATTAATCACACATTTTAAATCTACTTCACCATTCAAAAATTGTATACGATATACCAGCCATTTTCGGGAGTCAACAGGGCAATAAATGCAATCAAGTCAACACAATAGGCTGTAGGTATATAAAATTGTCTTGCTACAGGATATCCCCATAAAAGGTTTCAACAAAGTTTAAACAACCGTGAAATAGCAAAAATAAAGTCATTTAAAAGTTTATCATAACATCAAATTATGAGCATATTTTAGGCTCATCACTGCCCCCTACTTAGCCCAATGCTGGTCCTCCAGCATTAACTTTTCTGGTGGTTTCTCTGAAGTCAGTAGTGGCTGCATGACTCTGGAATGGATGTCCAAACCTGTAATAGAATCCTCTGAAATCCCGGCACCTTTCATATCTTCGGTCTTCTAATTCACTATTAAGATTTGTAGCCTGATGAGGATACAAGGGCCACATTAGCACAGGGGGTCTGAATTTCAGTGGCAGCCACAGTTCAAATCTTGTTTGAAGTCCCAATTGAATATATCTGCTGGTTCATTTGAGTGCAACTGTAAAGTTTAGGGGACCATGTGGTTCTAACTTCCTTAACCCAACAGTTAATTTTTCCCATCTTTTCTCAGTTCTGGTATATGCTAATCTCTAAAATGAATATTGTTGTGCCTGGAATTCATCATATACTTGCTTTCTAATGTCAAATATTTTTGCTCTGGCTAAAACATTATTAATACCATATGTCAAAGCAAACCAATCTTTCAACATTGCATGTGGGTTTGAACTTTGAGAGCGTAATGGGACAAGCTTTGTTTTCTCAATTTCCTCATATGTTTCCCACTGCCTGCCATAATTCACCTTATTTGCTGCCCATGACATAAATGCTCTCAAATGAATATCACCAATGTATGGAAGAGGATTCCATTATGTTTCAAATGGTATTAAAAAGCCATGCAAACAGAATTCACATAGAGAATTCCTTAACCAGTTAGGGGCTGCTTGATATGCTTCATAAAATTCTTTGGCAGAATGGATTATAGGGTCTTGGTTTCTGGAAATTCTCATCAATTGAAACCATAAAAATTGTTCTTTAAGGCACAGAGCATAAACTCTGGGTGGCAGTCTGCATTCCATAATTTGACCAATTACTTTTAGCATTTCATCCATTTTTGCTTTCAACTCAGCAATTTCCTGTTTCTGACTTTCAATTTTCTTTTTCAATTTCTTCTTTTCTACTTGCCACAGACTTTGTTGCATGTCAGTCTGGGCTATGTGTCAAAAAGTCATAGTTTGCAGTGTAACTATTTTCTAATTACTTTTAACAAATTTCAGAAACTTAATTAAAAAGGTCCTCCTCTACACAACAATGGCTTTACACATTGCAGGATGAAATACAACTTCATTAGGCACATTCAGTTGTTCAACCTGTTCTTGTTCTTGCTGCAGGATAAATTCTTCTTGTTGCTATGGCAGAGAAGTTTGTGCTTCCTACGAGAATTGCATAGCAACATTAGCCAGATCATCAAGATTTGGCAACTCGTGCCCATTATGCCCTGCTTCTTTTATCTCTACTTGTTCCTCTTTAGGAATGAGCGAACTCTGAGCAGCATTCTCAGATTCATTCCAAGAAATATTAAATTCAGATTCAACAGACCCTTCTGAAATTACAATCACCTCAGGTTGTAGTGAAACAGGGGAGGTCCTAAATTGTTTCCTTGTGGAAACCCTTCTTGGTACTGATGTGGCTACAGGGGGTGTTCTGGTAGCTTTTCTTTTTCTTGTTTGTTCAGGGGGCTCTGCCCTACCAGAGGATGATGGTGAACTGGTAATATCAACAGCTGTTGCTGTAGGAGAAACTACTGCAGGGGAAGGTGCTGCAGGAGAGGAGCATTGCCTTTTCTGAGAACGAGGGTCAGATTCTGGGGACCCTTCTGCCTTTGATTTTCCTTTCTCCCTCCTAGCGGCAGACCTAGTTTGTACCCTAGTAGAGGATTCAGCTGTGACGGCTACAGGATCGGGTGCTACAGGAGTAGATGACCCTTGCCCTGTTCCATTAGTAGATGCAATTTCTTTCTTCTTTCTTTGAGGCCGTGGGGTAATTACCCTAGGGGGTTGTGGATGTTGCAAACTCTTTTGGGCAACAAATTGTTGCCAGGAGAGAGGTGAGACATCTCTCAAAGAGCGCTCAATCAGTAATTTAATAAGGCCATGATGAGTGACAGAGTTATCTTTCCCTTGTTGAGTTCCATGGGCACTTTGCTCTAAAAACTTTAACAAGAAATTCGGAACATTCACAGCCAACCCATGCCTTATATGGCTTAACAATTTAAAATGATGAGAATGTAGATAGGAAAAATGACCTTCACAGGTTAAATACCTCATTATATAAGTGGCATACTCTGAATATGGAAGAGGCAGTGACACTCGCTTGCATCCTTGCTTGGAGACATCCAGAGGTCCATCAGTAGGCATTGAAAACTCAGCCCTTGCAGCTGCAGCATCTGAAGAAAAGTTTTCTCCAATGGCTGGGAGCCGGTTACCTTAATTCTGTCTTGGTTGCAACACTGTTAGACCCCATACGGTGGCTTCCCCTTCAGAAAGTGTTCTCAAAAATTCTGTCGCAGCCTCCTCATCAAAATCATTTAAACTCAGAAAATAATTTAACCATCCACAGAGGCTAAATGCTTGGACTTTCTGTGGGTTTTGCAACAACAATTCATGAGCTACAAGCTCATGTCGCACCAACTAACCACCCATGTTTGCAGTTTTTCTAGCTGAACTCAATTTCTTCTGAAGATTCAAATTCTTTATTTCCCTTTTTGTTCTAGTTTTTCTATGTCAGGCCACCACATTTCTTTCTTTTTTTTCCAAAAATGAACTTTTTTAAACATCTAGTCTTAATCGTAGTTTGCAAGAAAAAGATGCATTAAAGAAGGACATGCAATCACGTTTGGAAAGTACCAGAAATATATTAAAGAAAGATTATTTTGCAGTTATGGCAACGACGAAAAGATATGTTTCAAACGATGGATTACCCTGCCCCCTACTTAAAGGATGACATGTGTCCAAACATGTACTAAAAAATAGGTAGAGATTCAGGTGATAATGACCGGTACATGCATAGCAATAATTGAATAGAATTAAATAAATCAAATATGTGATAAGAAAAGATATGGCGTACCTTTAGTAATTGCATGTACGTGTGAAGAAAGATGATGACGCTGCATGAATTGACAAGTTGGAAAGATAGCTTAATTAAAGTTGATGCGGACGGATGAAGTGGATGGGTGACGTGGGTGGATGAAATGTACAAATGAAATGGATGGATGGGATGGATGGATGGAAGATGAAGAAGTGAGGTGGGGGCGATAAATGAAAATGGAGAAAAAAGGGGTTTTCTTAAAAAGAAAACCTTTATTATGGGCATGCTTTTTGAAAATTACTAGAACGCTGCAGGAGAAAGACTAGAGCCTTTGGCTACAGAAAGAGTAGCGAGCGGAACTTGAATGAACTGCTTCATGAAGTCTTCCTTGGAAATTGGCTTATGGTATAGTCGGAGTCGGTGGCCATTGACGAGCAATTTGAAATGGACTAGATCAATTGTGACCAGCTGCATAGCTCCGTTGTCAAACATATTTTCAACTTCATAGGGGCCAAGCCATCGTGTTGTGAGTTTACCCTGGTTTTCTTGGTACCTGGAATCATATAACAGAGCCCAATCTCCAGCAGAAAACTTTCTGGTTTTGATGTGTTGATCATGCCATTTCTTTCTCTGCTATTGGAGTACTTCTGTATGCTGCAGGGTGACTTTTCTCATTTCGTCCAAAGCATTTAGCTGTAGGAGACGGTCCTTCTATGCTTCAAATAAGTCCATGTGGAGTTCAAGAGCTGTCCTCAAAGTTTTATGTTCAAATTCAATGGGTAACATAGCTGTTTTCCCATAGAGCAACTCAAAAGGTGTAAACCCAGTTGTTGTTTTCCATGTAGTTCTGTAAGCCCAAACTACTTTAGGAAGTCTATTACTCCTGTCTTTCTTATGAATCTACACTGTCTTTGTGAGGATCACTTCAATTTCTCTATTTGTTACTTCTGCATGACCATTGGCTTGAGGATGATAATGGTTGGACTTCCTATGTTTGATCCTATAGTCATTCATAAGTGCAGTGATCATATTTGACGTAAACTGAGCTCCTTGATCAGTTACAAGCTCTCTGGGAACTCCAAATCTAGTGAAAATTTGTTCATACAAAAATTCAGCAACTTTGTTATCTCAGGCATTAGTCATAGCTTTTACCTCGATCCATTTTGTGACATAATCCGTGCAAACCAGAATGTATGACTTTCCATTTGATGGTGGATCAATTGGCCCCACAAAATCCATCCCCCATTTATCAAAAGGGGTGACTATGACTTGCAGACATAGTGGCATTTCATCTAACTTAGTTGGTCTTCCCATACGTTGGCATCTGTCACACTTCCTTGTATAGGCCACAACATCCTTGTGTAATGTTGGCCAGTAATACCCTGTTGTAAGAACTTTCATTGCTGTTCTTTTTGCTGCAAAATGCCCCCCACATGGTTCATCATGGCAGGCATGCAAGATATCATAAGTCTCATCTTCTCTTACACATCTTCGCATTACTTGATCAGGTCCAGTATAGAATAGACAATTTGCAATCCAGGTAAAGTTAAAACTTTTCTCTATCAACAACTTCTTTTCTTTTGGGGAAAAATGAGCTGGTATTCTATTTGCTGCTAGATAATTAGCAATGTCTGCATACCAGGGTGTATGTGCAGCAATGGAAAACAAGTGTTCATCTAGAAATCTATCATCAATGGCCTCATGTTCCTCAGATGCAGCTGATTGAAGTCTTGATAAAAAGTCAGCTACAACATTAGCTCTTCCTGGTTTGTCAATGATTGTGATATCAAATTCTTGTAACAACAGGAGCCATCATGCCAATCTACCAGAAATGGTAGGTTTGTTCATCAAGTACTTGATTGCTGCATGGTCAGTGTGGACGAATATCTGATAACCTGTGACATAATGCCTAAATTTATTCAAAGCGTACACTACTGCAAGCAATTCTTTTTTCTGTAACAGTATAGTTGAGCTCAGGACCTTGAAGGTTTTTGCTGATAAAGTATATAGCATGCTCAATTGAATTTTTTTTTTGACTTAAAACTGCTCCTATACCAAAATCAGATGCATCAGCATGTATGTGAAAAGGCAGGTTCCATTTTGGACCTTGAAGAACAGGGGCTTTAGTAAGCAAGTCTTTTAGCTTCAGGAAGGATTTTTCACAGGCCTCAGTCCACTCAAATTGGGAATCCTTTGTTAACAAAGCATAAAGTGGACTGACAATTTTACTAAAGTCTTTTATAAACCTTCTATAATACCCTGCATGACCAAGAAAACTTCTAACTTCTTTTTGTTTTGCAGGAGTTTGTAAATTCTGAATAATTTCAATTTTAGCAAGGTCAACCTGAATTCCATTCTTTGAAATATGATGACCTAGAACAATGCAACTTCTTGATCATTAGAAAACACTTTTCACTGTTTAGAGACAAATTTTGCTCTCTACACCTTTTTAATACTTTTTCTAAATTCACCAGTGCTTCTTCAAATGTGACTCCATATGTAGTGAAATCATCCATATAAATCTCCATACATTCATGAGATATATCAGCAAATGTACTAATTCTGCTCACGAGAATGTTGGTGGTGCATTGCATAAGCCAAAGGCAAGATCGAATAAGCAAATCCCCATGGACAGGTAAAAGTGGTCTTGTCTTGATCTTGAGGGGACAATTTTTATCTGATTATACTCGTGTAACCATCTAAGAAGGAAAAATATCTTTTACGGTGATGAATCTAGTACTTGGTCTACAAAGGTAATGGAAAGTGATCTTTTTTTTAGTGGCATTGTTCAACTCACATCAATCTACACATACTCTCCATTTTCCTCCTTTTTTGGGGACAATGACTAATGGAGAAACCCATTGGCGTCAGAAATTGGGTAAATAAAACCAGCATCAAGCAACTTTTGAAGTTCATTTTTCACTATTTCTCTAAGTGCTGGATTTACTCTTCTCTGAGGTTGTCTAACTGGTAAACAATCTTCTTTGATATATATCCTATGAGTACAAACTCGACGATCTATTCCTTGCATATCTCCATATTCCCATGCAAAAGTTTTATGCTGTTCTTATAGCATTTTTAATAAGTCAGCCTCTTGAGACTGTGACAACTTGCTATTAACATTCAAACAATGATCTGAAGACAATTCTATCTGCTTAATGAGATTACTCATAGAATCAACAGGTAATGTTTGTACCTCTTGTGGAAGCAAGTTATGAAAAATTATTAGAAGTTTAGGCAATGAACTCTCAGAATCTAGCTGCTGCAGGAAACATTGATGCTGGCTGCCACTTGGATCAGATAAACTATCTGTATCAAGATTGAATTGCAGAATTTGAAAAAGCAAGGCATCTTCACTTTGAAGTTGAAAGAATGGATCATTTTGAAGCATCATCAATTGAGCCAAAGAATTGGCTTCTTCAGTTTCTTCTCCCACATCTGGCCAAAAAGGTTGGGACAAATCTGGTTGAGGTTTAGCAGGCGGATACAAGGCCAATTTCTTTGTGGACTACCCATCAGAAATGGTCATATCTCCAGAACGACATCCTATAAAAGCATCAGCAGTTGCTAACCATGGCCTACCAAGGATAACTGGATACCCTCCTAAAGTTTCCTTAATTGATAATATTGTAAAATCAGCAAGATACTCCCAAGATTCAAGAGTGACAATTACATCTTCTACCATCCCATCAGGTTTGACTGTGGAGCTGTCTGCAAGCTGCAGAACTGTCGGTGTAGACCTAATGTTTGAAATATTCAAGGAGTCCATAGTATGCTTTGTCATCACATTAATGGCAGCTCCTAAATCAATCAAAACATTTTTTACAACTTGGCCATTTATATGTATCTATACTACAGGGCTTCCAGGGTCAATATACTTTGGAATGACTACATTTCCCAACATTATATCAGCCAATTTTCTTAAGACATGAATTGTTTTAGGATCCTTTTTCTTTCGTCTAGGCTTCTTCAAACATGCTTCTTTAATAGCTTTTCCAAAAATGGGAACATCTTTAATAGCCTGAAACAAAGGGATTTGAATTTGCACATTTTTGAGCTGATCTAGAATGTCAAAAGTGGGTTCTTCCATGAGTTTAGATTCAGTACTTTGCAACCTATGAGGAAAAGGTGGTTTTTCTTGTCTCTACAAAATAGGTTCCGTAGAAACTGTATCGGGTATAGGCATATGCTTAGTGGAAACAACAGGTGCATTAGGTTCTTCAAGGGGTGAATCAGATATTTCTATAATTAGAGGTGGTTTGGGAGCAGGTAAAGTAGTTCTAGACCTCAGATGAATGTCATTAATATTTAAGGCATAAGCTTGATATTGGTTGGCTTCAAAAATATACACAGGCTATTGAGGCTACTGCTGTTGCTTATTATTGGGATTAGGCAACGGCTGGGCAGGCATAGGCGTTTGCTTTGGAGGTCCAAGATTTGTGGTAGTTGCTGCAGGAGGCGGCATAAGGGCCTGTTGTTATGGCTGTGGAGGCTGCAGGAACCCAGGAGACTGGTTTTGCCATTGTTGAGGACCTCTCCATTGAGGATTTTGTTGCCAATTTCCTGAAGGTGGGGTCCATTGCCCTTGTGGCTGCTGCCAACCTCCTTGAGGAGATTGCCACTGTGGGGTTTGATAATTAGGCCAACTTGGTTGAGGCGGATTCCATGGTGGTGGTGTCCATATGCTTGTTGCCATTGGTTATTATAGCCAGAATAGGAATTACCTAAAGTTAAAGGGTCTTGAGGCATACCTTGCCTTTGGGCCCATGGTCTCCTTTGTGCAACAAAGAACACTTGATCATCATCACCTTCCATTGGTTTGAAATTAGTAGGCAGTTGTCTGGCTTCCAGATTAGCCACCATCTTGCATCTGCAATCACGCTTCTTTTGTCTATAGTATGGACAGAACTCAGCCAAAGCTACCTCAGCTTCTGCATGTTTTTTCTGAGCTTGCATAGTGTCCAATTGTGTAGCCATATTATTAATGATGTCCTGCTTGAAATCAGATAGCAGATTTGTGATCTCCATCCGGGAAACTCCACCAGAAGAAGACTTCCCCATTGAAGCATGATGACCTCGACCTTTCTTAACTATTGCTTGAGAGTAGTTAAGACATATCTTCTGGATATCATCCCAAGGCAGTTGAGTTATATCACCTCCTCCCATTAGGTCCAGGGCGTCAATACAGGTATCACTAATTCCCCTTAGAAAAAGTAGTTTCTGAGACTCCTCGTTAAGAGTATGGTTTGAGTTTATTTTTAATGAAAACAAAAACCTTGAAATATAATCTTCCAGACTTTCATCCTCCTTCTGCTAAATTCGAAATATGTCATCACCTTTGCTGGCACTCTTACAATATTCCTTATACTTTTCAAGGAATTTCGTCTACATGGCTGCCCAACTATTTACAACGGCTCTTCCTAGACTCATGAACCATCTAAGAGCTCCCTCCTTCAAAGTGGAAGGAAATAGCTTCAGTTTATGAGCGTCTGTGTTGTAGTCATAACTACGACAGAGGACATCAAATTCAAACAGAAAGGTTTCTGGGTCTTCAGTGACCAGGCCATAAAACTTTGGAAGCAAGGAAGAGGGGATGTTTTTCAGATTGTCAGTATCTTGTTGGGGAACAATGGGAAACTCAAATGCAAGAGGTGGATTATTAGGTGGATTATTTTCCATGTCTGGGTGTTGGAATAGCAGAGCAAATGGGTTTTCCTCAGGTTCGTTATCAGCTGGGTCAAATGGTAGTTCAATAAACAGATTTTCAGGGAGGAACCTTCCCAGTGCATCTCTTCTTCTTCTATGCATGCAATACGGTGAGTAATGGCTTTGAAAGATTTTGAAAATTTTTGACTAACAGACTAAACTAATATTGAAAATGACTTTGTCAAACTCCTAGTTAGACGCCATCCCCGGCAACGGCGCAAAAAATGGCTCGCACTCACAAAAGGATATGAATATCACAGTAAAACTTTCATGGGAATTGGACATTCTGACAAGTGACTAATATCTCTCTGTGGACGTTCATTTACTTGTCAAACCAGGGGACGTAGACTTTAAATGGCGCAGAAAAATATACGCACTAGGAATTTGTTTTGGTCAAATCTTAGCAAAAATACATACTAGAAAGAAATTCTATCTAAGCTACAGAATGGTAATGCAGAATTCTTTAACTCAACTATGCTTGATTAAAATAGAAACCCTAACAACTACGACTGAAGCACAAACCATGAACTAGCCTTATGCTGCAGGAACAGTCACAGGGATGGACTCTCTATGCTACAGGAGCAGTGTAAGACTGAGTTTGCATAAAAAAACTTTAAAAGATGAAAGCTAACTAGATATCAGCAGAAAAGAACATCTAACTAATTAACTATAGATACTTACTAAGTGGGCCCCCTTAGCAAGCATCTACTAATTACACAGATGCTGAACTCAGAACTTCATCGATCTTTATTCATGAAAACAAAATGAAATACATTGTTTTATTGATGTGAGAACTAACAACAAACTCTGTTTCTGGACAAACAGATTTTATCTTTCATTATCATACTAATTCTTACATGATATCTGCTACTCTGTTTCTATCTTACCTAGAAATCATCTATTACTCATTCTATTCATCCTCTTTCCTACCACTACTCTCTCGCGCAGGAGGAGTATCTTATTTTTAAATAAGAAGAACAACTAACTAACTAACTTCATCAAAGAAAGACGTGGAAGTAAAGTGTATCCCTGAATCAAGGAACAAACTTCATAAATGAATTTATGTGTTCAACCCGATTCAGAGAGAATCTAGCGCTCCACTATTTCCAGATTGACTTTTCATTAAAAATCTTTCCAAATCAGTTTCGGTCAAAGAGTCTTCGCCGGAGCTTCCTCAAAGTCGTGCAGGAAATGGACTTTAATGCAAGGCCGAGATCGGTTGCGCTTGACTCGATCATTCTTCAACAACCTGCGAGACAAAAGGTAAAAAACGCGCAAGAAAAGGCATATGGCACATACACGATATCTATTCATTAATCACACATTTTAAATCTACTTCACCATTCAAAAACTGTATACAATATACCAGCCATTTTCGGGAGTCAACAGGGCAATAAATGCAATCAAGTCAACACAATAGGCTATAGGTATATAAAAGTGTCTTGCTACAGGATATCCCCATAAAAGGTTTCAACAAAGTTTAAATAGCCGTGAAATAGCAAAAATAAAGTCATTTAAAAGTTTATCATAACATCAAATTATGAGCATATTTTAGGCTCATCATAATGCACAATGTGTCCAGAGCAAGAAAGTAATGCATAGACTGACCTATACAATATTTGATCACTTCATACTTGCCAGCTTTTAGTTGTGTCTTTTAAGGCATGAATCTCCTGCTGACAAATATCCTGCACGCCTTCTTTCTCCAAAGTAGCTTGGTTGGTAGATTTGGGAGCCATGCTAGGCATGTATGTGAGCTCATTGCTAAACTCCACCCCTGAGCTAGCAAGGGTAGTAGCTAATGATCCCATTTGTTGCAATCTTCTTATCAGGTCTTTAGTTTGAGCAAATGGCAGCAACCTTCTCTTCTTCTTGGACACAATCACAAGCGTAGAGCACCATCTCCGTTTTCTTGAATCTATTCAAACCCAAAACTAAAACCATTCAGCATAAAAAAACACCAAATAAAAATAGAAAAGAAAGCATTGATTTATCTATTTAGCCTATTAAATTGCAACATTTAAAAACCAAAGCCAAAAGAGCAAAAGTGTAAATTCATATATCCAAAATATGGGTCAAATATTTCGTACCCTAATGGAATGGATTAAGGTCCTGGGAAGATCTTATGATATGAAAGAAGTCTATGATTTTAGTTTGCACTAGAGGAAACTCTGCATATTAGAACCCAACGAGTCTTTCATGCTTTCCAGTAAGAAAACATTGAAGTGTGGGGAAAGCAGAAACCAAAAAAAATGTTGAAAAGCCGACGACTTCAAATAACGTAAATCTTCAGAAAGTAGATGGGTGGGTCTTCTGATAGATAGCTGGTGCATGAACTGCATGGCATGTGTTTCTTGTAGGCCAGGTTGCATCTAGAGGTGGCATTCTTTAAACATTTCATGAGCCTTGTTTGTTACTCCACATTTTGCATACATGTCTACCAAGGCAGTTGCAACAACAACATTTCATGGCATTCCCTATTCTTTATGTTTTGATGAAAATGTAGAGGAGAAAGAAACTTTCAAGCATGATTTGTTTGAAATTGAAAATGTATTACTTAGGCTTTGTGGATTGCTTAAGCAGTTCATTCTCTTTGAGATGGGTAAGAATTGTACATTGATTGATTTTTTTTAAAGATTTGTTACTTTCTGTTGTAAGCTTTTGAAAAGCTGACGATAAGCAGTACATAAGATCAATTTGGGGGAAAATTTCTTGGTACTTGAAGATGGATTATATCTTAGGAATTCCTTATTATAGGACGCAAGTCTCCTAGATTTTGCAGAATTTGGGTATTTTTCTGTATTTTTGTTGCTGGTGTTAAAAATTGATAAGAGCGAGCAGGGTTACACATGCTTAAAAAGTGGTCTCATATTCTGTTTAATTAAGTTTGCTCTTCCAAATGTGTTGAAAGTGTTAAAAAGGGTTTTTTCCATTCCAAATTTTCCTTCCTTATCAGAAACCAAATCAATGAGCTAGGGAAAAATGTGCTCATTCAACGGATGATTTCCCCCATGGGCCCCAGGATGCATCTGCAAAGGCTGGGGCTGCCAGAGTGGTGGTTGAGGCGGTGCTGCTTCTTCCTCCTCTAGGAACAACTGGTCAAAACTCGCGTTGAGAAAAGAAGCCGGCATGATAACCACCGGTCCAGAGGCAATGAGGGCACCTACAATAGTCCCACCCACGACCCAAAACAAAATAGAACACAACAATAAATGATCCAATGTGTAGAGATTCCAAAAAAGCACTTGTTAAAATGATGGCAAGTGACTTACCTCAAGATTCTGCAAAAACTGTGGCGTGCTGTCAACAATGCCGATGAGAAAAAATGGGCAGAGGTTTGCAGGAAAATTTCTACAGAAACCTACCATTGCAGAAATTTCTTAAGAATTAGATGAACCAAAACCGGTCTCCCTATGATAAACAAAAATGGAAAATATCAGGGTTGTAGGGCTAGATAATATTTCACCCATCCAACTGAAATTTGATTCGATTTGAAGATCTTAGTATTAAATGCGAATCTGATTTTGTTTTGAGGCGAGAGGAAGAAATGTTTAAATCGTCAGCGAGAACCACACCAAACTGGAAACAATGACCCAAAAACTGTTTAGTGGCAGGCTGTTTCCGGCGTGAGACTTGTTTCAGGTGAAATTTCACTCTATATATAGCCTATTGGCTAATTAAATAACTATCCTACCTACATCTATTATGCAATAATCAAGTGTTGCAACTACATAGAAAAAAGAAAGAAAACAGGCAGATTATTTAAACCTTTAATCTTCCTACTATGTTCAAGCGCCGCAGCTGAGACAGGTTGAGAAAGGAATCAAAGAGATTATTTAAACCTCTACAACATTCTATTTTTAAGTACAACAGATGTCACAGGTTGCCAATGGAAACATGAAGGCTATTTTTCCCTCTACAGTCTACTATGTTCAAGTGTCGTTGTTGTGACAGGTTGCAAATGGCATTTGGGACATTATTTAAATTTATACACCCTCCAAAGTCTGAACATTGTGGCATCAACAGACTGCCCAAAGAATCAGGGAGGGTATTTAAACTTTTACACCCCTCTATGTTTGAGTACTGCATCTGCAATAGATTGTCGGCAGAATCAAAGAGTTCATTTAAACTTTTAAACTTCCTATTTTGTTAAAGTGTTGCGGCTGAGACAGGTTGACAATGGGATCAGAGAGATTATTTAAACCTCTACAACATTCTAATTTCAAGTACTGCATATGCGACAGGTTCCCAACAGAACATAAAGGTTATTTATACAGTCTTCTATGTTTAAGTGTTGCTACTGTGACCAGTTGCAAATGGACACAGGAAGGCTATCTACCCCTCTTCAGACTTCTATGTTCAAGTGTTCCTGCTATGACAGGTTGCAAATGGTAACAGGGACATTATTTAAAACTTATACACCCTCCAAAGTCTAAACATTGTAACAGAGATAGGTTGTCGATGGTTTCAGGGAGATTATTTGATTTCAATCACCCAAACATAGGCGTGTGAACTGTTTGCCAAAATTCCTTAAAGAGATGTTAACTTATGGAATGAAACACGAGGATAGTAGCTTGAGCACAAAATGGGTTTTGCATGAAAGCTCTCAGAATATTTGAATCAATGAAGCACTCTGAAATAGATTCTAACATTGTAATTTGTGCTTGTGTTCTAGGTGAATGCGGTCAAGCAGGTTTATGGATGAGGGTTGCACATACTTCACACATCTACAACCCTTTTCCAACTGCCCAGGTAAACATATATGCAAAATGTGTGCAAAGACAAGGAAAGCAACCTAAGGAATCAAAGAGATTCTTTAAACCTTTACATCATTCAATTTCCAAGTATAGCAGATGTGACATGTTACCAACGGAATCTGGAAGGCTATATAAACTTATACACTCTCTAAAGCCTAAATACTTCAGTTGTGATATGAGTTTCTTATTTTGAATACTAGACAATCGCAAGATAGGTGCTGGAAGTAAATCTGCACTAAGTGACATTCAAAGACTATGCATTCTCACCCAAATACAGGGCTTACCTCCAACAATGATTGTAGAATGTGTCCAAAATAAATCTTCTAAGGAGGCTCCCAAAATCTAAGAATTAATGAAGCACGTTGCACCTCTGATCTCAGAAGTTCCTCCTCTGCAAGCACCAGATGCCCTCTCCACTTCCCTCCACTTTTTTTTTTAAAACATAGACAAGGCACCTAGCCTTTCCCCCATTCACATGCAAAAAGAGAACGTTTAGAGGGACACGTGAACTACAAACAGAAAGTGGATGCTTAGACAATACACATGGCACTTGGAAGGACAGACTTGGAGCAAGGTGGAGGGCACCAGAAGGGACAGGTGTAATTCTTTTGCTTGAATATAGATGTTTAATAACTTAAACATTTGTATGCACATATATTTATATATATTTTTTTGTTTTATTTATTTTCTCAAATTTTATATATATTTATTCTTTATCTTCCATATTCTTTTCTATGTCCAAACACTTTGAAGTTTATACTTAGATTATTTATAAGTGGATTATTAATCTTTTACATTATTATTTATAAATGTAAATTTAATATTTATATTTTTATGTACATATTCAAGAAATATTTTAAATTTATAAATATATTGGATTATCAATCCTTATTAAATTTTAATTACTCATTATTTGAAATTGTAATTTACAATTTTTCTTTAATAAAGAATAATATAATCTGTTAAATCATTATTCCCCCCTTCAAATAAATTTAATAATTTAATTTAATACCTTAATTAAATCAATGTTTCCATTACGAGCAATGAAATTCACAACAAAAGTTTTCAAATAACTAAATATGTAGAGAATTTTCAGCATCCTTCATTTAGGTTTTATTTAACCTATGCACATAAATTAAATATATGTATATATATGTAGGTATATTTCAAAAGCCAAACAAAAGTACAAACTATCAAAATAAATTCTTACACCCCAAGCTACACATTTTAATTAGATTCTAAGCACAACACAAACCCTTTAGTAACCCTTCCCTAAGCAAGTACATCTAGTAAAAATCTAAGTAAGGTTATATAATTATCTTCCAAGGCACATACAATCCATTTCTATGTGACAAAACCAATATAACTATGTGTGCTCTAAACTTCAATGAATGGACATATTCCCCTCGACACCACAATTTAACTTAATTAGCTAATTGAATAAAATCATTATTCCCCCCTTCAAATAAATTTAATAATTTAATTTAATACCTTAATTAAATCAATGTTTCCATTACGAGCAATGAAATTCACAACAAAAGTTTTCAAATAACTAAATACGTAGAGAATTTTCAGCATCCTTCATTTAGGTTTTATTTAACCTATGCACATAAATTAAATATATGTATATATATGTAGGTATATTTCAAAAGCCAAACAAAAGTACAAACTATCAAAATAAATTCTTACACCCCAAGCTACACATTTTAATTAGATTCTAAGCACAACACAAACCCTTTAGTAACCCTTCCCTAAGCAAGTACATCTAGTAAAAATCTAAGTAATGTTATATAATTATCTTCCAAGGCACATACAATCCATTTCTATGTGACAAAACCAATATAACTATGTGTGCTCTAAACTTCAATGAATGGACATATTCCCCTCGACACCACAATTTAACTTAATTAGCTAATTGAATAAGGCATATTTATCAAGAAAATCACAAATAACACTTACTCCAATAAGACCGATTTAGAGGGGCGCTACAAGGGACCCATTCGAGCCCACTTTCGTGTCCTCGTTGTCAGAGAGAACAAGGAGTTTAGTTGCTCTATTACTCTTAGAACTACCCAATTTCCTCTTCTTCGAAGATGTGGTTGCAAGGGCCAAAGACACATCCTCCTCCTCCTCATTCCATTCCTCCTCATCATCTGAATTGGAATTTGAGCCCGATGAGTCCCCAGAAAAATCACTTAAAGCCTTCTCCTTTCCCTTAATGGCTAGGATAGGAAGAAGAGTCTTAACATGCTCCATGATTAACAAAATTAGACCTTCATGGAGGATGGGAGTCCTCCTATTATTTAGGTGCGTGTAAACAAAAACCTCCATAGACGGTAATAGAAAAAAGAAATAAATAAATAAACCATGTCTAAAATGGTTTAGGAGAGTGAAGTAGTGACCGAGAATAGTAGTAAACCTCCCCTCTAGAGTCACATAGTGCATAAGCACTTCAACAACACTTGCCCAAATATTCTTAAGGGATTTCTGCTCATAACGGTCCCAACTTTCCATTTTGATTAATTTCTTCTGCTCGTCAACCTTGAAGAATTGGGCCATCACTTTCTCATTACTTTTCTTTTCCTTGAAAAACTTACGGCCAACCGTCGGCATCCTAGTAACAATAGCTACCAGCTCCTCATTCACCTCCACTCCCAAGACTTTTATCTCGAGCCTACGATTATGCCAGTAAGACACAAACTGCATCAAGGCATTAGGGTCATGCCCATACAACCTCTCTAAGAATAGAGTGAAGTTACCATGACGTAAAATATTCCAAAGCTTCTTCTTTTTTCTAATTCTAGCATAGGAATGCAGCTCAATTCTACTTTTGTCACCACCCATTTCAAATAGCACTAGAACAAGCAAGCCCTTGTGAAAAAAATGTAATTAAATGCTAGAGAGAGAAAGGAAACCCACAAAGCGTGCAAGACAGAAGAAGGTACTACAAATTAAATGTTGCATCATCTCAACTCACGCCATCATTCCTCAATAAGCTCCTAGCTTTCTCGTGAAGGATCGAGCCCTCCTCCCATGAACAAAACTCATTTAAACTAGCAGCCTTGTTGGCAAAAAAATTCCAATGAGTTTCTTTCTCGATAAATGTGAGAGACATAGGTCTCTTCACAAGATCACAACATGATTATAGTATCTTTAATGAGCTGATCCACATTCCAACATGGAGGATGGGTGCCACATAGATAGTTAATTATGTTTAGAGAATCACCTTCAACACATAATTTGGAGTAACCTTTGCTAACAACATATTTGACACTAATAAATGCAAAATCATTTATTAGTTACATTAGCTAGGGCTTAAGAGTTTATTGAGAATATGTAATGCCCCGTTTTAATAACCTAAGAATGTTGCAATAATGTAATGCAGGTGTAATAATTTTTTTTTTAAAGTACTAATATTAAGTTAATTAATTGCATACATTTGTTAAGTTACTAAACGATTCACTACTTTGAGTTTTCCATAAGAGACTTAAGTATTTCGCATTGCACATATTAATAACATTAACATAAAGATAATCTTTGCATAACATTAAAATTTCATTTGAATACCATTCATAATAACATAAAGTACAACATGTTTTTCCATACATTACATTTGATAGAATATACAATACTCATCCATCAGATGAGGTAGTTCAAATAATGATTACAATTACAAATACATTGATCACCTCTTATACAATTGAGGGATATTTTCAAATACAAGTTTACAATATACAATGATGAAATAAACATAAGTTTCCATGTGCGAGCTCTCCATCCATGAAGCTCTTGATGATAATCAAATTGGGGACCCAACGGAGTAAGGTGCACGTTCCACCCAACCATGTGGTACCCGTAGGTCCACCCCCCGTGCTAGGAGATAGTAACAAGGTTACCTAGACCTAATCTACTAACCCTAGACACTAGTACAAAACATTCTAATGGTTACATTGCTTCCAAATTTTGACAATTGAATGTTTTCACAAATACAAGGTTAACTGTTATTCTAGGTGGAGTGTCATCACAACGATGCAAAGGTTACCCTGGTGTTTCTTCCTAGGTTCCGACCCCCAATCCTTGGGTTACCCTGGTAACCTCTTACAAAACCCGGCCCCTATTGCATACTATTGTGGAATCGAATGTCTTTTAAAGCAAACAAGACACCGATTTGCCATTCCAGGCCTTCTCAACTTATACTCATGACTGTAGTAGCTCAAGAGTCATAAGTGAGGCATTTAAATCTTGTTAAGTGTTTCAATCTAACTACTATGTTCTTTAGTTTTCACTGACTTACTAACTATTTGTAAGTTACCCTGACACCACTTTGTGTGTCAGCCCTTACAAATAGCCACTCCCCTAAATATAACATGGAAATCTATGTTCTCTAACTAAGGTTTTCAAGGTGTACATCCATCCAAAATCAATATAGAAGACTTAATACATTATAACGAACAACAATCAATGTTCATAACACAGGAGACAAACCTCCAAACAAAGCCATGTACACATCCTTAGTTAACACAAGAAATTTAACTTAACATTCACAAACCCCATTTAAAGGTTGGTTTAGAAGACTTGATCAATAGAAACTTTCCCCATTTTACCCAATTCCCAAAATTTAGACCAATAAATCAAAAAAACATCTACCATTTGGATATATTAAATCCATATGCATCAATTTGAAATCATCATATATCAAAATCATCTTAATTAAAAGATCTATTTCAATAATCAAGAAAAATAACTACATAATTTAATCTATCTTTCTGATTTTGACGAATTCTCTATATATTTGTTCTATAATTTCTCAATATAAATCTTCTCATACAACTTAATTTAAAGGAAAATAGATTTATATTAAAAAGAAATATTTAAATTACTCTTCTTTTCTTTAAAAACCTTAATAATAATTTTTCTCTATATATATATATATCTGTTATATATATATATATATATAAAAGAATTATATTTACTTACCCAATAAATTTAAAAAAATACATACACATAAATATATATATATATATATATATATATACATATATATACTTATATGTATATTAAATGAAAATCCAAATTTTATTAATGGACTCATAAAAAAAAAGTCAAATCAAAGTTAATACACATCCAATTTTAAAGTAAACAATATAAGTTGTGTTTAACCCGTAGCCGAGCCTACAGGCCAGCCGCGGCTCCAATGAGGAGTGGGCGCAGCCCTACCAGGGCTGCGCCCAGTAGTCGTAATGGATGCTGTGCGCAGCCATGGAGGCTGCGCCTCCTCCAAATAGAGGTGGGGAGGGTTTTGGCCCTCCCCACAAATTTAATTAATTTTTTTTTAAAGAAAATGACTGCGTTTTTAAAACGCGTTTTGTTTTTTAATAATTTTTTTTAAACAAAATTTTAAACGAATTTCACCAGCGGAAATTTATTCCGTACGGTGAATTTCAATGAAAAATTCATAATTTAAACCAAACAATTTCAATTTTAATAGTATATATATACATATTTGTATATACAAAACCCTCAGGGTTTTCTGATAAATACAAAAGGATTTTCTTTACAAATAGACAAATAATAACAAAAAATAATAAATTTTTTTCTAGGTTTTTCAAAAGATTAAGAGTAAAAATTTCCATTTCAAGATTTAAATAACTTATGGAGGTTTTCATTTCCCTTTTAAAACAAATTTCTTTCCTTTTGACATAGAGATTTAAATAATTTCTACAGACAATATTTCACAGATATTTTTGAATTGAACAAATTCTCACAATAGAAAAACACCGTAAATAATTTTCCAAATATACACGAATTACAGCTGAATATTCTTTTCTTTCACTAAAATTCTTTTCAAAAATAACAAATTGATGGAACAAGAATAATACCTGATTTCCAAAGCTTACAGGTGAAGAAAATTCATGTTGCCTCTGTTGCCTCTGTTGCCTGAAGCGCACAATATTCCCAAAATCTTTTCCAACCAACACAAGAGATCCTCCCACCAAAAGATCTTCCACAAGATTTACAATCCAAATAGAAAGAGATAACAACTTCTAAGAAATATTGAATTTTTAACACAGTAAGAAATTTTTTGCAAAAGCTCTGTTAATTTCCCTATGAGGAAATTCAACAACCTCTGTGATTTCCCAAGATCCAAAATATCCTCCGTAACAAATTTTCAACAACCCCAATGCAATTATTACACTCACACACATGTCGAGAAGTGGTTATGAAAATATCTTCTCCACTTCTCAGCAAACTTCCATTTCAAATCTTGCATGCAACTTTTAATTTTATTTAATTTAAATTTTACAACCACTATACAAATCTCATGCATATATTTTTAAATTTAATTTTCTAATTTTCAAATGTAACTATTTACTCACTTAATATTTTAATTTAACTAATTAATTTATTTAATTAAATAAGTTTGATCTTTTATAAACAAACCATTTAACCAAATAAGCTAATTAATTAATTAAATAATCAAGCAAGTAATTTCTTTAACATTTAAAATTAATTTAAATAACAATAATTTAAAACACAATATTCCACCTTAAAAATTAACCAAAATTTTCTTTTCAAACAATTTAACCAAACAGAAAATACAATACAACCTATGACTCAAAACTGAAAACAAACAAAGTACTAAGACCAGGGTTATAAACTAGGCATGGATAAACCAAACTACTATCTCCCGATCAATGTTTCCATTGAGTCTTGACACGCTCAGACCTGATTACACAGGTGGAGTCGGTGTCATGTACCTGCAAATCCTGCAACCAAGCAAATAACATGCATACAAATATATATATATATATATATATATATATATATATATATATATAAAGCATTAAACAGACACACCGTGCGGAGAAAATTATAGATATCGCAGAGCACTCGCAAGCGAGTGATGCGATTATGTTCTCCACACCAATACACTTCATAGAAAAATAATGAAATAAATAGTTGTTAGTCCATCATAAACATGTACAAAGAAATAATCAACTGAAATTAAACATCTACACTAACTCAAATCATGTCTAAAATCAATAATCATCAAAAAAAGTATCACCATGTCACAAAATAATCCACTATCGCTCAAAACTAGCAATCAAAATATCCAACAAAGCATCATAGGTCTAACAGTATAAAAACACAACAACAGAAAGCATAAGCATAAACGGAGGGGTACTACATCCTCCCCCCCTAGGATCAAGCTTGCTCTTGAAAGCCTACGAACAGATAGGGATAAAGTTCCCTCATGCATGTCGCATCCTCCCAGGTAGCTGAAGCCTCATAGCTAGGATCCCATTGGACCCTCACCTGATCAACTTCTCAACCCTTGAGACCGGGCGTCCAGTGCTAAATAATGGCCACAGGCTCCAAAGCCAGCTGCCTGTCCTCTACCTGTAATGCATTCCAATCAAGTACATGAGATATGTCGGGATGATATGGTCTAAGAACTGATACATGAAAAGCATCATGAATACGAGACAAACTGGGTGGTAATGCGAGTCGATATGCCACGGGACCAATTCTCTCTAAAATCTCGAATGGTCCTACGAATCTAGGTGCAAGCTTAGAGCCTTTTCCATAATGGATTGGACTCTTTCGCGGTCACACTCAAAGAAACACTCTATCACCAACAGCGAACTGTCGATCGATCCTATGCGCATTGGCATATTTCTTTTGCCTATCCTGAGCTGCTATCAAATGCTCTCTAATACGGTCAACCTGTTGCTCCATGTCTCGAAGCATCTCAGGTCCAAGTAATACTCTATCCTCAAGTCGATCCCAACTGAGTGGAGTTCGACAAGGATGACCGTATAATGCCTGAAATGGTGGCATACCTATAGAACTCTGATATCCGTTGTTGTAAGCAAATCCTACTAAGTATAAGTAATCCTCCCAATGTGACTGTTGGTCCATTACGTACATCCTAAGCATATCCTCTAATATTTGATTAACTCTTTTAGTTTGACCATCGGTTTGAGGATGATACGCTGAACTAAAGTTCAACTGTGTACCTAAAGCATGATGTAATGAAGTCCATAGAGCATAAGTAAATACAGGATCTCTATCCGATATAATCCTACAAGGAATCCCATGCAATCTAATGATGTCCTCCATAAATATCCTAGCTACGGATGAAGCATTATAAGATGAACGTACTGGTGAAAAGTGAGCTACTTTAGTCAAACGGTCAATAGTTACCATAATGGCATCATGTTGACGTGATGACGTAGGTAACCCTACTATAAAGTCAATGGATATAATATCCCATTTCCATTCGCGAATGAGATGTGGCTGCAATAATCCAGCAGGATGATGATGCTCAGCTTTGACTCGCTGACAATCAAGACATCTCGATACATAATCAACAATATCATGTTTCATACCAGGCCAGAAATACAATTGCCGAAGATCGGCATGCATTTTCTTGACTCCTGGATGAGCTGAATACGGAGCTCAATGAGCTTCAGTCATGATTAATGTACGAAGACTCTCAACATGTGGCACATAAATATGACCTAAATGCCGTAATATACCATCCGATTCTAGGACATAACCTGCAAATCGACCTTCTAAAGGTCTACCCGATTCAATTTCTGACTTCACTTCCTGATATAATCTATCAATAGGAAGTGCAACTACTATCTAACCTCTCAAATCTACTTCAAGAGTAGTAGCAGAGATCTCATGTCGACGTCAGCTAAGAGCATCAGCCACTACATTCTCTTTGCCTTGAACATATTTTACTTCAAAATTGTACTCACACAAGAACTCCATCCACCGTCTTTGCCTTGCATTCAAATTAGGTTGCGTAAAGATGTATTGCAAACTACGGTGATCAGTATGAAGTTCAAAGTGATGACCTAAAAGAAAATGCCTCCATCGAACTAATGCATGCACTACTGCAGCTAGTTCTAGGTCATGAGTAGGATAGTTTAATTCGTGATCTTTGAGTTTGCGAGACTCATAAGCAATCACACGCCCATCTTGCATCAAGACTACCCCCAAACCTTCTAAAGATGCATCCGTACACACTATGAAATCCTTAGTAAGATCAGGAACAATCAGTATAGGTGCATTAGTTAACTTTTCTTTAAGAGTTTGAAAAGCTAACTGACACTGTTCTGTCCAAACAAACTTCTTCCCTTTCCTCTGAAGAGAAGTAATAGGATGACCGATTCTAGAAAAACCCTCTACAAACCACCTATAGTAACCAGCTAGACCCATAAAACTATGAACTTCACCTACATTAGTAGGTGCGGGCCAATCTATAATGGCTTGGATCTTTGAAGGATCCACAACAATACCTTTTCCAGATATTACATGTCCAAGGTATTTTATTTTAGGTTGATAGAAGTCACACTTCTTCAGGTTTGTATATAGTTGATTTTCCTTTAAACATTGCAATACCTATCTCAAGTGTTCTTCATGTTCCTTCATATTTCTCGAATAAATCAAAATATCATCAAGAAATACCAGGACAAAATGATCCAGGTATGTACGAAATACACCATTCATTAGACTCATGAATACTAAAGGTGCATTCGTTAACCCAAATGGTACTACTGTGAATTCGTAGTGCCCATAACGAGTTTGAAAAGTAGTTTTATGAATGTCTGCTTCAGCTATTCGCAATTGATGGTAACCGGATTTCAAATCGATTTTAGAGAACACATTAGCTCCCTTAATTTGATCAAAAAGATCATCGATTCTAGGCAAAGGATAACGATTCTTAATCGTAACCTTGTTCAATTGATGATAGTCAATACACAACCTAAGAGATCCATCCTTCTTTACTAAGATGACAGGTGCTCCCCAAGGGGAAACACTAGGATGAATGAATCACTTTTCTAAAAGTTCCTCTAACTGAATACGAAGTTCTTCTAACTCCTAAGTCATCATTCTATAAGGAGCTCTAGATATAGGTTTAGCTCCAGGGACTAGATCAACTCTAAAGTCAATATCCCTCTTCAGTGGCATTCTAGGAATGTCATCGGGAAACACGTCAGCGAATTCCCTAAGAATAGGGTGATCATCTAGAGAAACCTCTCGACTCTCACCCTCTTCCAAATTAGTAACTGTTGTTGCAAACAGTTGACATCCCTGATGAAGACATCTCTTTAATTGCATAGCAGATATCATCCACAAAGAGATAGGTCTTTGAATACCTATGATTTCCACTTTCGCACCTATATCATTAATGCAAATAACTATATTAAGTCGACAGTCAATTACAGCATGATAAGATGCTAACCAATCCATGCCTAGTAATATGTTGTACGATCCTAAGGGTGTAACATATAAATCTACTAAGGTAGTTAAAGTACCAATTTTAAGTTCACAGTTATGTACTAAGTTATCTACTGCTACTTTCACCCCAGAGGCGAATTCAACTTGCCACTTACCACCTTGCTTTACCGCCACAAGACCACAACAGTCAACAATGGTCAGTGAAATAAAAGAGTCAGTGGCTCCGGAATCAAAAAGTATAGACACACTAACACCATGTAACTTACCTGAAGTTTCAACCACTGTGTTCTGGTGATTGGCTTGGCAGTCATTAACCACTGCATGTACTATATGTGCACATCCTGCATCACCCACTGTAGGCTCTAAAGCTGTAGGTTGAGGCCCATAACCAGTAGAACCTCTCATCGGACACTGCCTAGCTATGTGTCCATGCTGCCCACATGAATAAAAACTTGTGCCTCTGCTGAATCCTCTACCACCTGAAGGTGCATTGGATTGCTGATAACTACCCCTACTAACAGTAGACTGAGCACTCTGTGCATGCTGATCCTACCTATTGTGCTTGTTGCGCCACCAGTTATGACCCTTTCCTATTTGAGGACTATTTTGTTGTTGTGGTTGAGGTTTATTGTTCTTTTGAGGTGTTCTTTGTTGTTGTTGCTGCCCACCCTTTGTGGGTGTCTGTTGGTTCTTCGAAGAACCACCTGTCTATGCCTGTCCACCCCATGGACTAAAACTTGTTGCAGGAGCACTCCCAATCTGCACTCCTGTGTGCCCACCTAAAGCCATAATAAGGTTCTCCTCAACTATGCGAGCCTTCTCCGCCACGACTTCCATAGTCTTTGGCTCAAAGACTTGGACACCACCACTAATGCGGGCATTTAAACCCCTGATAAAATGTTGTACTAGCATAGGCTCATCAATGCCAATACCAGCATACTACTTAAGTTCGTATAACCTATGCTCATATTGCTCTACAGAAAGAGCCAACTGACGTAGATCATGGAACTCGTCAGCCCTACGCTGCCTCCAATGATCCGAAAGGAACCGTGCTCTGAACCTCTCGAGAAACATCTCCCAAGACACATAACCAATATCCAAGTGGAACTTCTGCTCCTATAGGCACCACCAAGTAGAGGCGAATCCTCTCAAGTGCATAATAGCGCATCTGGCATGGGTATTGCTACCGTAAGGTTGCATGGAAAAGCATCTACCCAAATCCAGTAGCCAAGTCTCAGCCTCTAACCCACCTCCTGAACCATCAAAGGTAGGAGGGCGTGCCCTCAGTAAATCCCTCATATGACCTGCGATGATAGCATCTTGATGTGTTGTGTCCTCTACTCTCCTAGGAGATCTATCTCTCTCTCTAACAACCTCCTGATCATCTACTTGTCTAGGTCCAAGATGAGCTGGGACCTCCTCTAATAGTGGATGTATCTGAGAACCCTCTACTGCTGACTGTTTGGGATTTTGTCCCTCATTTCTCTGACCCATCTGTTCTGCCTGATCACTGTGATGAGGGCTAGGAGGGGGAGTAACCTGAGGGATTGGCCCTCAGCCTCCACCTCGACCTCTACCATGACCTCTTCCTCCTTGCCTAGGCATGTTCCTACACATAACAATTACGAGTCTTCGATACTATTCAACCAAGGTTATCAGTTGCGACACTACGTACTAGGTCAACCTAATGGGCTTGTGATTACCCAGAGCGTCCAGTGTTTGTAACCTTGGCTCTGATACCAATCTGTAATGCCCCATTTTAATAACCTAAGAATATTGCAATAATGTAATGCAGGTGTAATAATTTTTTTTTAAAGTATTAATATTAAGTTAATTAATTACATAGATTTGTTAAGTAACTAAACGATTCACTACTTTGAGTTCTCCATAAGAGACTTAAGTATTTCGCATTGCACATATTAATAACATTAACATAAAGATAATCTTTTCATAACATTAAAATTTCATTTGAATACCATTCATAATAACATAAAGTACAACATGTTTTTCCATACATTACATTTGATAGAATATACAATACTCATCCATCAGATGAGGTAGTTCAAATAATGATTACAATTACAAATACATTGTTCACCTCTTATGCAATTGAGGGATGTTTTCAAATACAAGTTTACAATATACAATGATGAAATAAACATAAGTTTCCATGTGCGAGCTCTCCATCCATGAAGCTCTCGATGATAATCAAACTGGGGACCCAACGAAGTAAGGTGCACATTCCACCCAACCATGTGGTACCCGTAGGTCCACCCCCGGTGCTAGGAGATAGTAACAAGGTTACCTAGACCTAATCTACTAACCCTAGACACTAGTACAAAACATTATAATGATTACATTGCTTCCAGATTTTGTCAATTAAATGTTTTCACAAATACAAGGTTAATTGTTATTCTAGGTGGAGTGTCATCACAATGATGCAAAGGTTACCCTGGTGTTTCTTCCTAGGTTCCGGCCCCCAATCTTTGGGTTACCCTGGTAACCTCTTACAAAACCCAGCCCCTATTGCATACTATTGTGGAATCGAATGTCTTTTAAAGGAACAAGACACCGATTTTCCATTCCAGGCCTTCTCAACTTATACTCATGACTGTAGTAGCTCAAGAGTCATAAGTGAGGCATTTAAATCTTGTTAAGTTTTTCAATCTAACTACTGTGTTCTTTAGTTTTCACTGACTTACTAACTATTTGTAAGTTACCCTGACACCACTTTGTGTGTTGACCCTTACAAATAGCCACTCCCCTAAATATAACATGGAAATCTATGTTCTCTAACTAAGGTTTTCAAGGTGTACATCCATCCAAAATCAATATAGAAGACTTAATACATTATAACGAACAACAATCAATGTTCATAACACAGGAGACAATCCTCCAAACAAAGCCATGTACACATCCTTAGTTAACACAAGAAATTTAACTTAACATTCACAATCCCCATTTAACGGTTGGTCGGGAAGACTTGATCAATAGAAACTTTCCCCATTTTACCCAATTCCCAAAATTTAGACCAATAAATCAAAAACGCATCTACCATTTGGATATATTAAATCCATATGCATCAGTTTGAAATCATCATATATTAAAATCATCTTAATTAAAAGATCTATTTCAATAATCAAGAAAAATAACTACATAATTTAATCTAACTTTCTGATTTTGATGAATTCTCTATATATTTGTTCTATAATTTCTCAATATAAATCTTCTCATACAACTTAATTTAAAAGAAAATAGATTTATATTAAAAAGAAATATTGAAATTACTCTTCTTTTCTTTAAAAACCTTAATAATAATTTTTCTCTATATATATATATATCCATTAAATATATATATATAAAAGAATTATATTTACTTACCCAATAAATTTAAAAAATACATACACATAAATATATATATATACATCTATATACTTATATGTATATTAAATGAAAATCCAAATTTTATTAATGGACTCATAAAAAAAAATCAAATCGAAGTTAATACACATCAAATTTTAAAGTAAACAATATAAGTTGTGTTTAACCCGTAGCTGAGCCTACGGGCCAGCCGCACTGAGGGGCGCGGCCCTGGAGTCAAGTAGCCATGGAGGCTGCGCCTCCTCCAAATAGAGGTGGGGAGGGTTTCCCTCCCCACAAATTTAATTAATTTTTTTTTAAAGAAAATGACTGCGTTTTTAAAACGCGTTTTGTTTTTTAATAATTTTTTTTAAACAAAATTTTAAATGAATTTCACCGGCAGAAATTTATTCCATACGGTGAATTTCAATGAAAAATTCATAATTTAAACCAAACAATTTCAATTTTAACAGTATATATATACATATTTGTATATACAAAACCCTCAGGGTTTTCTGATAAATACAAAAGGATTTTCTTTACAAACAGACAAATAATAACAGAAAATAATAAATTTTTTTCTGGGTTTTTCATAAGATTAAGAGTAAAAATTTCCATTTCAAGATTTAAATAACTTATGGAGGTTTTCATTTCCCTTTTAAAACAAATTTCTTTCCTTTCACAGAGATTTAAATAATTTCTACAGACAATATTTCACAGAGATTTTCTGAATTGAACAAATTCTCACAATAGAAAAACACCATAAATAATTTTCCAAATATACACGAATTATAGCTGAATATTCTTTTCTTTCACTAAAATTCTTTTCAGAAATAACAAATTGATGGAACAAGAATAATACCTGATTTCCAAAGCTTACATGTGAAGAAAATTCCTGTTGCCTCTATTGCCTCTGTTGCCTGAAGCGCACAATATTCCCAAAATCTTTTCCAACCAACACAAGAGATCCTCCCACCAAAAGATCTTCCACAAGATTTACAATCCAAATACAGAGAGATAACAACTTCTAAGAAATATTGAATTTTTAACACAGTAAGAATTTTTTTGCAAAAGCTCTGTTAATTTCCCCGTGAGGAAATTCAACAACATCTATGATTTCCCGAGATCCAAAATATCCTCCGTAACAAATTTTCAACAACCCCAATGCAATTATTACACTCACACACATGTCGAGAAGTGGTTATGAAAATATCTTCTCCACTTCTGGGCAAACTTCCATTTCAAATCTTGCATGCAACTTTTAATTTTATTTAATTTAAATTTTACAACCACTATACAAATCTCATGCATATATTTTTAAATTTAATTTTCTAATTTTCAAATGTAACTATTTACTCACTTAATATTTTAATTTAACTAATTAATTTATTTAATTAAATAAGTTTGATTTTTTATAAACAAACCATTTAACCAAATAAGCTAATTAATTGATTAAATAATCAAGCAAGTAATTTCTTTAACATTTAAAATTAATTTAAATAACAATAATTTAAAACACAATATTCCACATTAAAAATTAACCAAATTTTGCTTTTCAAACGATTTAACCAAACAGAAAATACAATACAACCTATGACTCAAAACTGAAAACAGACAAAGTACTAAGACCAGGGTTATAAACTAGGCAAGGATAAACCAAACTACTATCTCCCAATCAACATTTTCGTTGAGTCTTGACACGCTCAGACCTGATTACATAGGTGGAGTCGGTGTCATGTACCTGCAAATCTTGCAACCAAGCAAATAACATGCATACAAATATATATATAAAGCATTAAACAGACACACCGTGCAGAGAAAATCACAGATATCACAGGGCACTCGCAAGCGAGTGATGCGATTTCGTTCTCCACACCAATACGCTTCACAGCAAACTGATGAAATAAATAGCTGTTAGTCCATCATAAACATGTACAAAGCAATAATCAACTAAAATTAAACATCTACACTAACTCAAATCATGTCTGAAATCAATAATCATCAAACAAAGTATCACCGTGTCACAGAATAATCCACTATCGCTCAAAACCAGCTATCAAAATATCCAACAAAGCATCATAGGTCTAACAGTATAAAAACACAACAACAAAAAGCATAAGCATAAACAGAGGGGTACTACAGAATACCTGATGCACAATACTATATGAATTTATGGTTTAAAAATTTAAAATAAACCTAGGGTTTGCAGAGTTTAATTTGGACCAAAAAGAATAAAAACAAGGAACACAAAAAATACGATTTAATTGAATAAATTACCAATTAGCAGCAATTCCAAACAATTTTTGTGACAATAGAACCAAGTTAATGCTCCCTCTCATTATTCCATTCTATAGTACATTGGTTATTTTTAATATTACCAATTCAGAAGCAGGAGGACATATACTAAGCACTCAGACACTTCTTCGGTGCATTTAGAGACCCTTTCCATACCATGTCACAACCCTCATGAGAGAATGCAGGAATTTGAGGAGGAACATATCAAAAATAGAGACAATGCAAAGCCAAGCAATAACAATTTATTATGTGTTGATCTACAAGGAAAGGAAAAAAATAAAATTTATATTCAACATATTCAAGTTGATCCCTGGGTCATAGGTGCCTCCTATAAGATAGCAGCAACATACTGTACGGCCATGGTCTACCAAATATATATATATAAAATATATATATATATATATATATATATATATATATATATATATATATATACAAGCATAACCCAAAACCCTATAAAGGATGTAAATGAATAAGAATGCAGGGAAAAAGAAATAAAATAAAAAATAAGGGATAGTACATTTCAATGCACCCAAGTTTTGTACACACACTTAATTAAGCATCTAAAAATATCAAGGTTTTAGCACTACTCGATTCTTGAGTTGAAGGAAAAAAAATTACAGTCTTTTTAAGGGAAATATTGGTTGTGAGTTAAAGTTTATTTTCAAGCATGGGGTGAGGAATGCCCTGAAAGTTGTTTTTCCTAGCACGAGACAACTTAAAATTCCAAAAATTTAAATTCATTGAAACCATGGCAAGCAACTCACCTAAAAATTCTACACAAATTGTGTCGTGTTGTCACCAATGATAAAACATAGGCATATCTTGCAATAAAAGTATGAAACTCTCATCGAAACCTTATTTTCAGGCTGCAGATTTCCAAATTGGAGAAGTGAAAGGTCAATACTAGGGACAAAGAGTTTGGAGGAGTAGAAAGAAACATCAACGGGGAAAACAGAAAAAAATGCTCGTAAATGGCCATGAAAATGGCCAAAAATGATGAACAACTAAGATTCATCTTCTAAGTTTAAACCCTTCATTATGACTTATGGGTTATTTGAGGGTAAACATATTATGTGCAAATCTAGGACTTTGACTTTCACCTAAGAATCTTTAAATCCAAATATTCAATGTGGGTTGAGCTACCTTTCCTCAACCTCACATTTTATGCATTTCTACATGATATAGCATAGTAGGTGGGTAGGGTAATATGATGTAAACAAAAATTTGATAAATGGGCCAGTATAAGATCAACCAAAAGTCTATATAGAGATGGATTTGACTCAACCACTCCTAGAATTCATTAAACTTGTGGATCATCTAGGTTTTTTATTTAATAAGTGAATCAACTACCTTAACAAGTTAAGTGCTTGTTTTTATTGCCAAAGGAAGGGTCATCCCATTTGAGACTATCCTATTTGTAAGTAGCATCCTTTATCCTTCACCTCTAATGGTCATCACCCTATCAATTCAATTACCACTAATGACTCACAAAAAGCTCCATATTCTACCCAATCCCCATAATCTAACCTAATTCTATCCTCCCCCAACACAAATCCCTCCCCTTGTAATGCATATTCATTTCAACAATCTCCATCCCCCAACCTATTATCCTACAAAGATGTTGCTTTGGAGTATGGGGAGAAACTCCATATGAAGCACATAGAAATCACTCCTCCCCACCTCTAATGGGTGTGTATTAATTGTATCTTCTCGACAAATTAATGACAGGGAAAATCAACTAGCTAACCCCATGAGACCTTGATCCCAATATGATTTCAAGGAAAAATACCATCATGATACTATCCTAGAGCCCCAAGCTTTCACTTTAGAAAACTAATTTAGTACACTTCTCATTTAAATGGGGACAATATTCATGAATCTCCCTAGTGAAGTGTAATGTTTTATGCTAGAATGGAAGGAGTTTAACCAACCCATCTTAAAAATATCATGTTAGGCAGTATATTTAGAACAATCAAATAGATGTCATATTATCTAATTTTTATTTTTTGTCATTGATGATAAAAAACAAGTTGAACTTGCAATAAAAGTATGAAACCCTCATTGAAACCTCATTTTTAGGCTGCAACTCACCAAATTGGAGAAGTGAAAGGTCAATACCAGGGATGAAGAGTATGGAGGAATGGAAAGCAACAATGACAAGGAAGGTAGTAAACGGCCAGGAAAATTGCCAAAAATGATGAACAACTGAGATTCATTACATTGTCTTGCATGGCTTGTAAAGTCAATATGCACCGTTCGACATAAAAGGGGTTGGAAAAGCTTAGCATGGGAACGCCTTGAGCGTAATGAGCACATTTAGGTTTTAACATTACGACATGTTAAATGCATTTATAAAATTATTATAATTAATAACTAATAATAATAATTTTTTTATATAATACAAAAAATTAATATATAAATATAATACATTTGAAATATAAATAATATATTATATTTATTTAATATAATAATAATACATATTAAATTATATATAATGCAATTATATTTATTATTATATTTAATAGTATATATAGGTTATATTATTATATATTGTATTCTATATAGTAAAAATTATTAAATATAAATATAAAATTATTATAATTAATAATTAATAGTTAATATATTAAATTTTTACCCCTTTTTATCAAAAAATAAAATAAAAAAAATAATAGTTAATATATTCTTATATAGAACAAATTAAATTATTGAATCATTGGTAGAATTATATGTTATCTGACATGATTGTAGGATGAATTATTTGTGTGACTAATTATGTAGTCATTTTTATTCAAGTGTGACTAAATAAATGACTATCTGATAATCAAATTAGTCATTTATAGTTATATTGCAAAAATATTAGTAGAATTTAACCATTTTTAGTTGTCGTGATTGTATTCATTTATTTGCAAAATTCTACTAGTGTATTCACTCATACACAAAATGGAAAATCACAAAGAAATTAGTTTCATGTTACTTCAGTGTCTACTAGATATTTTTGTTAGGATTTATCCTTATTAATCTCTAAGGCTAGTGATGAAACTTGGGAGCATTCTATCCTATTGGAGTTTGGAATACAAAGGAAATGAACTGTCACCTCTTAGATTGGTTTAATTACATAGTGAGTCTAGAATTGATTTTTGAATATAGTATTCAAACCTTGGTACTTTATTTCACTCTATTAATTAACTACAATTACTAAAATTATTCGAAATTAATAATTATCCTTATCCCTTTACTAGAAATAATTACAAACTTTCTCTAAACATAATCAACGCTTGAGTGATACTAGAGATATTTGGGAAACATCATATCCTTGAAATGGCATAGGGAAAATTCACCGCCAACAATTCACCGATGGAAAATTCACTGCCAACAATTTACCATGGGAAAATTCACTGCCATGACAATTCACCACGCAAAAAATTAATTGCATGAATTTTTGGTGCTTAATTTTCTATGGCGGTGAATTTTCTCGCGATGAATTTTTTATGGTGAATTTTCCATCGATGAATTTTCCTAGAGCCCTTTCAAATCATCATACACTCAATAATGTAATTTTTAAACCTTTTATTTCATTTTCTTAAATGCAATCCCAATACTCTTATATTAACAAGGTATGCCCCTCTAAAATTCCCAACCTACCATGAATACTCAACAAAAAAAAAATATAAATATCATAAGTTAAACTTCAAAACATCCTTCTTACATATTTAAAACTCAACCACTAATCTTCTACTTGGATATATTAAATAAGAATTTGAATACTTTATGTCATTATCTTATAATTATTGTTAATAATTATTGTAAGACCCTTTTTCATAGTCTTTAATTTTTTTTCTTCAAGATAAATGCATCACCTAAGATAAAGTGCATTATCCAATTATAAGGAGGCATTCTTATCTTTTAGAGTAGTTAAAGAAATATCAATAGTATTATATTCATAATCATCTTCGTGGTACGTAATGACATTAACCTTCAATTATAAACATATTTTCATATCTTAGTAGGAAACATAATCATATTCTTTTCAATTCCACTAAGTGTAACCTTATGTAATACCTAAAATTCTAGATGGGTTTAATCAAAAAGGCAAGATAGCCTATAAGAAATTTTGCAGTGTTTTGCCCATAAACACTGGGATAGGTTTAATCTTGAAAATATTTTGACTCTAAGAAAACCATCCTTATGCAAAACAAAATATATAATTAATAAAAAAGACTAAGTACATGTTTCGTTGTTCACTATGCTCCATGAAATCCATATTCCTAATTCATCTTTCTTGAATCTACCAAGGTAATTGCAACTATAATATCTAACAAAATTTCCCTCCTTTATGCTTTAGCAGACGTCTATTTCTTCTCCTAAATCTCCCATTTTATCTTACGCATGGAGGATGTGGGCTACATCTGGGGAATTTTCCTACCATTTTCATTTCCTTGAGATATTCTAAAGCCTTTTTCAACAAATCAATTATGAGAAGACCATGTGTATATCCTTCATCAAACCTTTTTCCTACCAACCCTTCATGTCTTATTCCTATGTCAAGTTCCTTTGCATTTTCCTTTTGTGTTAATATCGTTCTTAGATTTTCTCTACATGGCATTCCCCCCTTAAATCACCTTTATCTATCACACGATGTTCCCAATGGTGTCCCAAATCTATCTCACCCAACTTTAAGATGCCCTCCTAGTATATTCTCCTCCTATTAATCTTTGTTGCTTACACCCTCATGGTAGCACCTAACTTAGACTACCTAAAATCATGCCTTTATGGTGGTTCACAAGTCATTCACCCTTCATGCACCATTATTTCCATGTTTTCTTATAAAAAAGCTTTAAAGCCTTTTCAACTAATTCACTTCATTCATATCCTACAATCTATGCATTCCATGAGATCACATTTTCCCTCTCCATTCTCTTTTCCTCACACCAATATCTTCCTTTCCTATCCCACACACTTTCTCTTCCCTTCTTTCATACTTTTTCCTAGAGGCAAAGGGGTCACAAGGGTCTATAGACTCCTATCACCATTTTCTTTTTATGTGACTTCAAAATTTGGATGATCAAGAGACTGGAATGCCATATCACTTTAATGAAATTGTACGAACTATCTAGACACAACACCATCACGCCCATATGTGTGATTGAATGCATTGTCGATGGATGGTAATTTTGTGTTCCTTTTTGTTCATTTTTTTCACTATGTCCATGCTTCTCATTTAATTTGTCATTAACAACTTTTATTGTCTAATAACATTGTATTAATTCTACTAGTATGACACCCATACTCATGCCATTACTCCCCCTATAACCATTTGATATTGTTTGACTTCACAAGATATGATAACATGGTAGTTTTTTATAACTTAATTTCCATAAAATCAAGCACATAAGTAGCTGTTGACATTGGCTATCATTACCTTTGTCTTACTTGTTAAAGTTGAGTATCTCTTGTAAGTTTGATATGTAAGGAGATAAGCATGGATTAAAATGTGTCATTATATAGAGTGGAATTGGGGGGCTTGATATTTCAAAAGCCTTGTATAGAGATTCTACAAGTTTGTAATAGTATTTATTTTATGAGATAATATATTTGAGTGTATGAATACTTTTGGAGGAAAGGTTTGTTAATAGATGAAAGTCCATTGATTTTAAATTTAAATTTTTAGAGGTCGAATTTGTGTGATACAAGATTAATCTCACATTGTTGGATTTCTTGAAATAATAGAATAGCCATGTTAATGTGGATCATGAATATTTGAACATAGTAGACAATAATAGACATAATAAATAGTAAATATCTAAAAATACAGATAAATATAAATAAAACGTGATGAAATATATAAAAGAATATATAAATAAAAGAAGATAATAAATAAATAAAATGAATCTCATTTTTCAAAAATACAACATTTGTTGATATACAATTATACTCCCCTGAAATAATCCAAAATTAAATAAAAATTAACTTTCTAGAGCCTTGAAATCCCCTAGCTAGCCACGCACTCCCCGAGAAAATTTAAAATTCAAATTAGAATGTAACCCTGTATATAGGGAAAAAGCAGTAGAAAGCAATGGTAGGAAGTCATAACGGTAGGATAAAATTCTCTTCAAAAACATTGTAGTAGGAGGACTTGCCATTCCTTTCATGTTCTCAATTTCTACAAATTCCTCTGCATTTCCTTTCTTTTCCATTTGCTGGTGATAACACCCAAGAGCTTCATTTGCAGTAGCTTTTTGTACAGTTGAGATCTTATTTTGTTAAGATTGGTGTTGATGAAGGCCTTGATATTGTTATATGTGTAGCAAGTGTGGGTGGCAATCATCATACGTGTAGATCGATTCCTCCTCCAAAGAACCCACTCGAAGACATTGCAGATAGCAGGGGTAATCTTCTTCTACTCATGGTATAGAGAGGAATCTTCTTTTGCTCATGGTAGAGGGAGGAGGAAATTGTTGCTCATCACATTGAATTGAAAGAGTCAATGATTGAGAGCATCAGATTAGAGATCTTCTGACTTTTTTTATTCTTTTTTCTTCTCAAGGAATTTTTCTAACACTTCTTTTTTAACGCTCCCACTAAAGAGAATGCTCAAGCGTGGAAGTTAAATTAGGCCCTCTCAGATTATGCTCTGAAGCCTCCTCCTATGGTCTTTCATGTCAATTTCATAGCAGGAGAATTTACAGCCCATTCTAGCCACCAATCACGGCTCTAGCAAAGCATCCAATTGGACTAAACAGAGGGCGAACGATAATTGCACCCATCTTCAGAAGTTGCGCACAGGGAACAGGCTCTGGAAGGGTCATCGTGAAAACCACCAAAGCCTACTGATGCGATGCTTACACTGCGTGCTGACTTGCCTAAGGGGAGGAGAAAACCATGTTACAATCCCCACTCCACACATGCCTCTATAATCTCAGCAGCAGAAGACCTAGTTGTGAGAGCATCAACCGAGGGAAGCCCAAACACTTATGAAACCATCCCAACAGAGCACTCCACCTCTGCATTTTAGGGCGAACCGAAACATCGCGATTTTCCAAAGATCTATTCACATGTTTTCTTTTAATTCTCTCCCTTATGTTTCCCACTAAATGTTTTTCCCTATCAAGCTCTATTTGAGCTAATCTTTTCCCAATTGCCAACCAGCGTTGGTTATTCTTTTTTCAGCATTGTTAGTAGTATAGTTCATATTTAGCCTTGTACAATAGCAGCTTTATTCAAAAATGATTGCCTAAATTTTCATTTTTGATTTTGAAATTTTGGCTCTCAAATTTACCTGAATCCCCATTAACTCCAATCGCTTGCATAGCTCCATCAAATGCAGAAACAAATAGCTCCAATCAATTTTGTGCACTCCTATCACCTAAATCTAGACTTGCAGTGTATGGTGCCTTTCAGATGTGAAGTAATAGTAGGAAGGAAGGAATCCCGAGCAAAAAATAGACCAACCATTCCACAACACTTCTCAATCTTCCCTTAACATGTTTGAAATGTGAGCTCCTTTACTAAATGCTATTCCCAACCCTGACGTCAACTTTAGCCCCATCATTGGCATATTTTTGGTCAGTGGGAAGCACAAAGCATCTCTGTATAGTAGTTTATTACTATCAATGATGGGACTGGGTACGGAGAAAAATACCCAGCTTTGATGTCTTTCTTCACGTCGCTTTAGTAGCTTACAACTCATGAAATATGAGATTCCCATACTTTTATTCAAATATCTCTGTAAAGAGTAGAATATTTAAGAATTACCCGCTGTTGCTTCTTGACAAACAAATTTGTTCTTCGATTGATAGATGTTTTACTCAGTGGAAAATCTGTAGCTCTGTAGTTTTCACATTCAGCTCCATCATTTACAGTTATATTTTTGTTTAGAGTGAAGCGCAGTATTAGTAGGACCCACTTATTAGTGTGATTTCAGATGGACCACCTAAACAAGTTAAAACTTAGAATGTACTGTTTAAGTCAAAATAGACAACTGCCCATTTTTCATCTTAAATCGAAATATTTACTTGTCTTTTTCATCTTTCTCAAAATGATAACCTATGATCATGATTTATTCATCCTAAATTTTACTAATCTTCTTGATTCTTACTGATGATGGATTGGTGGAAAATCACTTCCATTTTTCTTAATTTTATTTTCCATGATAGCTTTTAAAATCTCTATATTCTTGTAAGACTTATTGATTAATATATTTTTATATAAAAGCATAAAATTATTGCACTCTTTTATGTCAAATTTCATGTGTCTCTCTAATGATACTATACAGTCAACAACACAAATGATTTTGAGAAAGGAATGTAGTCAACATCCACAAGTGACTGCAAGAAGGAACCTCAAGCATGGGGTACTCCACTTCTATTGAGACGTCTCATGTAGGTTCAAGATTTGTTGAAGATGACATATAGTATAGAAGAAATTGAAACATTTTGTAGATTTTATTGCTTTTCGAGAGACATCTCTGGACTTTATGAAAATTATATATAAACTATCACAAGTTTGCAAGGAATGTGATATGCCAAACAATAGAGAGTGCCAGAGACAAGAAATGGACATTCTCATCCAGGTAACCTGATCTACTTTTTAAAAATAGTATGAAACTTTCAAATTTCCAGATTACTGATGTGACAATAATGATCTCTTTTGTTTGGTTTTGAAGAAATGCAACTTCGTGGTGTTCTTCCAGTGCGGGTACTTAAAATGGACATAGAGGTTTTCATGTTGATGGACAAGGAGAAGGATAAAGTGGACGAGGAAAAGGAGGAGCAAGATCGATGGAATAACCTGCATAAAGCCTTAAATCAAGAGTATTCAATGCTTTCAACACTTTAGATTTCATTGTGGTGCAGGATATCTTACCCCTCTTGAAGTCGAACTTTTAATTAATTAGGTTTATACTAGAACCTCTAGGATCTATTAAAAAATAAAAATAAAATAAATAGTATTATATAATATATTATTATTCTATTATAATAAGTATCATGCTACTTATTATTTTATATTGTTTATTTGTATAAATAAATATTTTAAACTAATATTATTATAATAAAAAAAAAACTTGTGTATTAACTAATTGATAGAAACAAATTTTAAGAATATAAATGGAGAAACATAGTTCATTATAAGTGTAATTTATTTGTTTGTAGTTCATAATATAGATATTTAATTTTAAAAGTTTTAGCAATATTTTCAAAAGTCAAGCATGACCTATTTTTTACATGTTAAGAAAATAAATCTCATGAATGTATTATTTATTGTATTATATAAAAACGTCTTGTTATAATAATTAATATATAAATAGTTTATTTGTATAGTTGCGATTTAAGACAAAAATTAACATTGCTATAGTAAGTAAGAAAATAAAACTATATAGGCAATCATACAAAGTTCATGCAGAAAGAATTTCATTGACTGTTTATTTGAAGTATTATCTTATAGAAAATGATTGTAATTACTGCTCTTCAATTTTCTAATTATTTAGATAACACGTGTTTTGTAACTTTGAATAGTGTTTAAATGAGGAAAAATATATATTCATAATGAGAGAGATTTAACTTTACAATTATTACTAAATGTCAAATATGTTCTCTCTATATCATTGATATCTATTGTGACCCTTTCTAATGTTAGTGATTGTGATTTATGTATTGTTAGAGACTATACCATTGTGATTAGAATTTGAGTGTAATTTCCTCTCATAATTTGTGAAATAAGGAAACACATTCTATTATTAATGTCCTATAGGAACCTACCTAATTATGAATCTAAATGATCACATAAAATGGAAAGTTAGGTGACCTAGTATCTTCAAAGTAGACTATTATTTACAATACCAAGTGTCCTATTAGCTAAGCCTTGCAAGGGACCCCCCTCCCCCCTTGCCTTCCCTGATAGCAATACACCATTAGCAATACTATTGTGAGACGTAGTTCGAGACACATGCTATCCTATTATACACCATTCGTCATGGATCTTGGGTTCTCCAACTTTTTTACTAATAGTTGTAGTGTAGGGAAAATGCATACCCTTGCATTTTTCATACTTGTTTGGGCCTACCTTGTTGTGTGTCCTTGATTTTTGGGTCAGGACTAAGATGCCACCTAGGGAATCTTTGTCCCCCAAAGGTCTGAGGACCTCGATTTCAAAGGTGCCTTAAAGTGGTCCCTTTTTGGAGTCTGTGCCTCGTGTTTCATGCCTCGAGACTAAGACACCACCTAGGGCATCTTGGTCCCCCTTAAGTAATTTTTGAGATTTGAAATATTGGCAGGATTTAGCCTCCTTTAATTAATGATTTCTTATGTCAGCTTGGTGTGGTGTAATTTCAGGATATTAAGCATAGGTAAGTGTAAATACAAGGATTTTCCACTCATTTTTCATGTAAGCATTCAAGTATTCATTCCTAAGGAAAGTTTATGAGATCAAGAGCATTCAAGAGTAGTTCATCAAGCATTTGGAACCATCATCGAGATTCAAGCATCATATCAAGGATATTCTTTCATCATGTGTGTTTTTGAGCTAACATTTGTAATGTAGGGTTTTGATTCAAGCAAGAAATTCAAGTCAAGCATTCAAGCAAGTCAAGATCTACATTCGAGCTAGCCATCTCACAAAAGTTTGCAAATTTGAAAAGGGTTTGGTGAGTTGTAAGAATGTTGTTCATTCATCATTTCCCTCCATTATTCTATTTCATTTCAAGGTTTAATTACCAACAAGGGTTTTGACCAAGGCAAACCCCAATTTATTAATAATAAAAAAAATTCCTCTTATGTATTCGTGTTTGCAAATTTAGGTTGAAGACTTGAATATCATTTGAAGTGCAAAGTTGCAAAGTTGCATTGCAAAGTTGTCATCTTCATGGAAAATCACTTATAAGCATGGAAAATCACTTAGTCCTCCATAACACATTTTGACAACATTTTTGCATTTCTAGAATCCTTATCACATTTCCAGACTTCCCAAGTACATACATCATAACTTCCTATTGTTTAATTTCATCATTTGCATCCTTCATTTAGCTTGCATTACTAGGTTTTGTGAGTTGAATGTTAAGTTTCCTTTTCCAAGCTTTTACTTGGTGGTGAACCCCTCAAAGCTTAAATAACCCCCTCCTAGGTCTTTCTTGTTGAGAATTGACTCACCTTTGAGGTTGATAGTCAATCCAATTTGGATTTCTAGGAAATTATTGAGTGGTTGGAAGAGAATAGAGGTGGAAACTCCCTCACATCCTTCCCTATTTTTCCTTCCAGGTTCATTTTGGTGAACCCAAAATTTTAGAGCATTCATTTTCTAATGTGGAGTGCATTAAAGTCCTAGATCTAGGTTGCATTCATTCTTGCATTGCATCTTGCATTAGTGAAAGTGCATCTAGGGTTTCTCACATTTGCATTAGTGAAAGTGAATATAGGTGGAATTTTTATTTTGTTTCATCATCTTATCTCATTAAAAAATTGAAAAGTGCATTGTTACCCATCCTAATTACATTTAGTAACATTGCAATTGCATTTGAAATTAAAAAGAATTTCTTTCAAATTTGCATCCAATTGTGGACACTGAAAAAGTATGACTTTTTTCTTGCTTGATTTGGGAATAATTAATGATAAATTTGACTTAATTTCACCTTCATCTAGTGTTATGAGATGTTTTACTCATCCACATTAGGTCTTGGGACCATTTTAAGCTGAAATTAACTTAACTTTTCCCTAATTTAATGTTGTAAAATTTATTTTCACATTAATCTAGAAGACTTGTAAATTAAACTTGTTTTTAATCTAGTGTTGTAATGTGTTTTACAAATTCACTTTAGATGTTGTGCCTTTCTAGGCTATGTGGACCTCATTTTAATGTCGTAGAGTGTATTTAATTACCCTTTCACATTGAAATTTGTGTCTCTAGCCCTAATTAGACTTTAAATCATCATTAATAGGTCCCTATGAACCCATTTTGTACATCTTGAGGCATAATTTGATCAAAGACCCAAGTAGATTAACATAGAAGCTTAAATTCTTCACGCCTTGATATCCAACCTAGAAAAAGAGCCCCTATGGGAGCCATTCTCCATAAGGGGTGAATGAGTCCCATCCAGGTGGGACCCATTCACCCAGGATGGTGAATGAGTCCCATTTGAGCTATTTTTGGGGTTTGAGTAGGAAAAATTAGGTTTTAAGTTTAATTTTCTACAATGTCAGCCTTGGGGATCAAATGAACAGGAATTTGAGTATGATTTCCTATATTTAAAATCTTCTAAACCCAAATTTATAATTAATTCATTATTCATTCATCATTGATTATCCATCTCAAGTCAAGAAAGCTAGGGTTTTAGGATTCTAAGTCATCAAGATAGCTTTCTAAGGCATTTAAGGGCAAATTCTTCATCCATTGTTGTAGAAATTCAAGATCTATCATCATGGAAAGTTTCTAATTCCATTATTTCATGCTTCATTATATTATTTCTTCATTTTAGTTTAATTACCTAAAAAGGGATTTGACCAAGGCAAACCCCCATGCCCTAAAAATCACTATTTTCTCTCCTTCCTTGTGTGTTTGAATATTTAGGTACATTGAAGACTTTTAAATGATTAAAGAATAGATAGAAAACTTGTTAAAGTTATCTCCTCATTAGTTAGGTTAACTTATCCAAAAAAATATCACTTATAGTGCCAAAAATTAGAGTTTCAGATCCAAAAACTAGAGGTACATAAATAGTAGACTGAGAGCTTCTATTTCCACTTTTCAGTTTTCAAAAAAGTCAAAGTACAATCATATGAAATTAGTGGTTTGTGTGTCCCAATGTGCCTATTTTTTAGAGTTTTCTGTAGATCCAAATACCTATTTGTCTAAAACGGCCCCCAGTGTAGTTTTCCAAATCTGGGACTAATTCGACCAAAATGGCGAATGAGTCCCAATAGGCCAAATTTTTAGGATTGATAGCATTTCCAGTATTCAACACATTTCCACGTGGACACTTTCTTTTTTATTTCCCTATTCTATTTTACCTGCATTTCTATTCATCTTTCTAGGTATTTTTTTGCATACAACACTATCTTTTCAAACATCTTGCATTTCATTAGCTTTCATTCATTAGTTAATATATGTTATCAATTTTTAGCATTTAGGAGATTCCATTTACACATGTAGACACATAAAAATGGCCTAGACATGCAAACCATATTTTTATGTCTTATCACATTTCGTCTATAGTCCAAATTCAACTATTAATTAAATAATTCATAATTATTTAATTAATTCATATCTTTTATTCCTCTTGATTATTTAAATAAATAAATTTTATTTATGTATTTAAAAGTGTCACTAATTATCTAATGTCTCATAATTAAATAAATTTCTTAATTTATTTAATTATCCTTGTCCATTATTTCCTCTTGATTATTTAAATAAATAAGTTTTATTTATTTAATGTGTCATTAATATCTCATGACCTCTTATAATTAAATAAATTCTTTAATTTATTTAATTATCGTCTACCATCACTTTTTCCAATTTTAAATAAAGATATTTATTTAAAATTTTCCACTTCCTATCTCTTGGCTTTTTCTAATTTAAATAAAATCATTTATTTAAATTATCCCACTTTCTAATTTTCCCACTTTTTAGTAAATGATTAAAGATTTTAATTATTTACTGTCACATGATTTTTCCTCCTTTTTGAGTTAAATTTGTTTTTAATTCAAAATAATCTTTTTCCTTCAAAAAATCAAATAACTTTTATTTGATTCCTGATTTTTCAGATCTGCTTTTCAGTTCAACTCTTATCTTATTGATTTTTCAAATCTCACAAATCAAGTAGTCTTTATCTTCTTGATTTTTCAAATTTTTTAGTTTTCTGATTAATTATCTCATTTATTCTCCACCATAGATTTGATTTTCTCAGATGACATCTCAACCACTCACTTAATGATTTTTCCCTAACCCTGATTAGGGATTGTCAGATTTAATCTCATCCTCTGATTTTAGGCTTTTGTCAAAAGTTAATCTCATCCATCCATTCAAAATGGAATTTTCTATAAAATGCTATTTTCTCTCATTTTGGAGTACACACATAGATTACATTATTCTAACGCATTTATACTTAGAGCTATTATGTATTTTTTAGTCAATATTGTCATAGGCATAGGAATAGTTTTATATTTAATTCCTTCAAAACTTACATAGGACAATGTCATAGTTGAAATTCTCACACACTCAATCTGAGGGAATCAATCATATGTTGCAAGCTAGGAGGTGCTATGGAGGTAATCATGGAAGATTCGAGGAATGACAAGTATAATCATTCTTGCTTTTAATTTCCTTTGTACTTGATAGTTCTTTGGATCTATTAGTCTTTATTGATTGGCTAACATCTAACCTTAATCCTGAAATTTACCCTTAGATACATTGGTGAACCCGACTCTGTTTTTTGTTATTATTTCTATCCATTTTTCATGTGTTCTATGTCATTTTTGTAGGTATAGGTATGGAGCGATGCATTAATTTTTTTAAATCGTGATTCATCTGATGCATTGCGATGCACTTGCAGACTAAAACACCTCAATCGCTCTAACGTACTGCAATCGAAGTCTGGAGAGCTGCATCTGAAATCCCAAGCCACATTTGTAGCATAGAGTGATGCATTCGCTCTATTGTGACACATTTACCTGGTAATGTTTTCATTTTATTTGCATTCAAAATTTTGATAGTTTTCTATTCTTTCTGGTTTGTTTTTTACATTCTGGTTCTCTGCTGCATTCTGCCTAGCATAGGTTTTTATTGTACTAATTCTAATTTGCAGCGTGTGGTGGTTACTTGCCATCGGTCCAAGAATGGTGAATAAGAAACTCTCAACATGTGGTTTGCAGGTTCAAGTGTCAAATACTGAACACTAAACATTGTGTCTATCTTTTGCTTAGATTAAATCACATTTATTTTGGTGCACATAAAAAGAACATGTCTTCTAATTTGCATGATTGTGTTTGAAAAATGGTAGGTGAGTATGCTCTCACCTTGTGAAAACTCAGTGATCCAAATACTAGACCTGTTTTTATATGTTATTACCCTCATGACTTAGTAATTGAAGTATCCTCTCCCCTTGCACTTTCGGGTGATCCTGGGTGTAAGAGAAACAGTTACTAACTCTAGAACTTGGGCTTGTTCTGGTGGAAAAAAGTACTTACCTGAGGACAACTCAGATCGGTAGCATCCTGACACTAAGGGACTTCCAGCCAGTATATAAAAGTGGATTCTTGGGGAAAGCCCAAGAATCACGTGTGTGGTTCTGACGAGATGGATCCAAAAGGGGACTCTCACCACATGGATCATGCCCTACGAACAAAATACTCGTATTAAACACCTCTTGTTTTAGAGTCCAACCATTCTTTGGCCATTGCTTGGTATAATGCAGGGTACAATATCATGCCCGAAGACACTCACTACTGATCCCCTTGAGTAGAGATAGCAATTCTTGGGAATTCATTACCCAAGAATTCGAATTTGGTGTGCTTGAATGACGTTAATGAGCTATGGAGGGGAGCCAATGCCACAAAAAATTCTAAGCTATCTGCTCTCGAGAAGGAAAGGTGTTTAGCACCAATCCGGGGTATATCAGTAGGCTATACCAAGTATACAAACCCTTGGACTATTACCCTTCTAGGATTGTACTTGTCTTATGTGTGCTTGCTTACACCTAAAACATTGTGCTTATCAAGTGCTTGCTGGATTTCTCAAACATTTTTCACCACATTTACAATTATGGACAAAACATTCCCCTTTAGACACATTAAATTTTCTCACAATACGTCAAGAAAATAAATTGTGTCGCATTTGTTGAACCACATTCAAGTTTCTAAGATGCAATCACTCTGTTAAATTGCATTTGACATTTCAAACACCGCATCTGCTGCTTCACGATGCATCTGAACCTTACAGAGTTGCATCTGCAAAACTAAGTCACATTTTTTAGTCCCAGAGCTACATTCAAAATACTGTGATGCATTCGAGGCCTCAAACGACGCATTTTCCTATTACAAGTAAAACCCTGATACAAAGTCAAATTTGAGTCTAAACTTTGTCAATCTCTGGTCAAACACAAATTCCAAAGGAATTCTGTCAGCAACCAAGTTTGAAATTGCTCAAAAATTTTGACCATTAGTTTCCATTCTTGACCATAGGTTTCGTCTTTCATTTTTTTTAGTTGCATACATTAGGCATTAGCTTGTCCCTAGGTTTTAATTCTTGCATACTTTGGATTAGGAAAATCTCAGCACAATTTGCAACATCATTGCTTCTAAAACTAGGTTATCTTGGACTTAATCATCATTCCCTTTTTCAGTCATTGTCCCTTTTGTGAGATTTTCCAACTCAAAAGTCTAGTTAGGAAAACTCAATAGTCCTTTTGACATTGTCATCTTGTCATTTTCAACAAGTCCTTTAGTAACCGAGATTGAAAAAAAGATTGAGATTAGAAGTGCTTAGGTATCCTTGTCTCAAATTGCATTCAAAGTTTAGACAATGAATGTTTTATTCCCAAAAATCCAAAAATATTATTCATTCTAGTCGTCATTCTGAACTTAGACCTGGCATAGTGCCATCTTTGCATTTAGTTGTCATCTCCATTTGAGCAATCTCATTTTATGGTGGAAACTAGACTCCAAAAATAGAAATGACAAATGGAAATTTTTTGAAAAGACCACACTTCCACTATCAAAAATCCCACGTATGACCCAAATTGGACTTTTGACGATCCATTTGGTAATACAAACAATCAACCTCTCAAAAAAATACCATCCTCATCAAAGAGTCCCTTTGAACCATTCTTACGTAAGGATGTATACGGACAAATACTTGAGGAAAACCTAGAGGTAGTAGCACAAGACCCAAAGGCCTCTCAATTCATGGAACAAATGATCCTATATGACAGAGACAGATATTTGGCCATACTCTTATGTCAAGGAGCCAAATTACCTCAAGGATTTGATATTAACGTGTTGAGACCAACATCTCCAGACCCTAATGTCAACAACATGCATAACATGTCAAATAGTGGTCAACCTCCACACACTACGAGCAATACTTTCCTTGACACTATATGATAGTGCATGCTACCTCCAACATGCCAAACACCTCCAACTCAATAAATGCTACATCCATTGGAGGATCACAATATGTCAAAGTGCCCACAATATCCACAACATCGTCACAATCGACGGGAACCACCTTCGGCTCCTTGGCAATGCAGGCAAGTTACTCTAATCCTCTTTTTACCAATACAGTAAATGCCACAAGAGTATCATCAAGTCATACCAATCCCCCTTTGAAAACTACATCGAGTACCATGAGTACACCTTCGACATATCCTATCATTGGTATCTCATAAAATCCTTCAGGTGGGGGTAAATGACATATATTTATTCAAGGACAACAACAAAATATGAACACATCAACATTGTCCAATACCATAAAATCCTAACGACAAAATACAACCATTCCTCTTGTCCAAACAAAACAATTTGGACAAGGTAGTGAAAACACACAACCCATGGCATCATTAGCACATCCCAATGTTCATGGTCACCATATTCCCCAAATATTAACACAAATGGATGGGGGACACATCCCAACATACTCATTCCACATTCATACTCGCCAACATACCCCCAATCCAAACTTTCAATACGAACAACACACCAATCCAAACACATCATACATGTCACAACAATCCATACCACCACAATACACCAATACCCATGCACAACAAATGGGGGCCTATGGCATACCAATCAGTCCAATGTATGGGACCACAAACAACCCTGTAATAGATGTCTTACAATAAAAAATGATGGGTCTAGAGAAAACTATCCAAAACATACAAATATCTGGAAAGAAATCAAAAGTGTCATATGATCTAAACATCTACCCTTTAGACATGAGCTTATACATGCCACCATTTCCTTTGGGATATGTGTCACCCAATTTTACAAAATACAGAGGCAAGACAAACCCCATCGAACATGTTCACGAAATTACAACCAATTGTATGGATGTCGCCTATGAACAAACATACTTGATGAGACTTTTCTCTAAAAGTCTGGCAGGTCCTTCCCTTGAATGGTTTTCCACTCAAAAGGATATCCAAACATGAGATGAGCTTAAACAAAAATTCATAAAGAATTATGCATACAACATTGACATGGACACCTCTAAATTACTAGCTTGTGCAATTTCACACAAGAAGATGTCGGTGATACATTCATCCCATTCTTTCAAAAATTGAGAAGTCTAGCTAGTCGATTTCGCATTGACATACTCGAAAGGGAAAAGGTGGACATGTTTTTTCAAACACTTTTGGGTCCCCTAAAATATGCATTGCAAGTGCATTGTTGCACAACCTTCACAAATCTAGTCAAAAAAGGGGTCCAGATTGAGAAAACCCTTATCACAAAGCGAGAGCTAAAATATGGTCCCAAAAACGCAAATGCAAATCCTCTTTCCGATAATAATAAATACTAGGTCAAAAATAAACATGTTACAAATGACGGTGTTGTTGACTCTAAGGCTGCAAACACTGTGGATCCTGTACTGGCCCTAAAAGGGGTTCAACAGTAAAACAAACCAACAAAAATATTGACACCCCCTACCAATGTCCCTTCAAACAACCATAGCGGCCAAAATAATCAAGGACAATATCACCAGATGAGACAATTCCCTAGGGGTCGCACATACACACCCTTGGGTGAACCCATTGAGGAAGTCCTTAAGAAATTCCTTTAGAATGGTGTCATCACACTTCCAGAACCAAAACCATATGACCTAGGACAATTCAAACCAGCATGGTGGACGATAATACATTCTATTATTATCATTGTGCAAAAGGACATAAAACTTCTACTTGTCGACAACTAAAAAACCTAATTCAAGAGCTTATCGAGAGTCGTATCATTGAGGTAGGTAGATCAAAATTTTCCTCCAATTCAGATCATACTATTCATAAAAACCCACTACAAGACCACGGTTCTAATAATGCTCTCACATCAGGCCCACAGATAAACAATAATCAAGCTAACTTTTCCCACACCAAGTATGACTATTCTGGAGGACCTATTATAAATAATTTTTGAACTGATGACAAATACATCAATACCATTGTGATCAAGAGGGAACCCCAATGTAATGCCACTACTCGAAGTGGCAAGGTCACCATATCTGGTCTGCCTCCTGCTAAGCAACCCAAAATCACCATAGCTGGCCTATCTCCTGAACAGTCAAAACCTGCCTTGAGCACAAAGCAATGGCAACCCAAGAGAGAGTTTAAGCTTATCGACCAACTTGGAAAAACTCCTACGCAAATTTCTATACTCAAGCTGCTTCGCATATCTCCCATGGATAAGGCTATATTAGATAAAACCTTGCAAGAGTTGTGAATCCCTAAGGATATTGATGTCAATCAGTTGAGACCATGGTGGGATACCTCACTACGCCTTACCACATCACCTTTTTGATCAAGACTGGTCGTCACCTAAGAATAACCACAATGATGCATTACACATTGAAACTTTTGTCCACAAGCACAAGGTCAAAAGAGTTTTAGTAGATAGCAGAACAGGATTGAACATATGCTCCTTGAAACTGGTTAAAGCTCTAGGATTTTCTAATGCATGCATAGACCCTACAAAGAGTATAGTGGTAAAAACATATGATGACGAAGAATGCTCTTCACGAGGCATTATTTCTCTTCCTATTAGTGGGTCCTATCATTGTGGATACACTTTCTTGGTCCTAGATCTGGAATTACCTTACAACATCTTGCTCGGCCGCCCATGGATTCATGCCCAAAAATATGTGCCCTCCACGTATCACCAATGCTTAAAGTTCCCTTTTGACGACACATAAATCACTATAAATGGAGACCCTGACCCTTTTCAATATTGCACCAACCTTAGGGGCATTTCCAAAAATTGACTTCCCATCAACCAAGAAGCTCTTGGCCCCTCTTCTTCTAAGTACATTGACCCATCCACACTCACACCGTCTTCCACATCCACTCCATCCACATCTTCCACCATGCCACCATCTTCCACATTTCCTAAGGATGAATCCAATGTCAAGATCCAAGACCTAGGCTATGGAGAATTTAAACTACATATGAAATATAGCATCAGAACAATACCCAAGTCTCCAAAAGTCTATGGTCGACCATGTTTTAAAATGGAACCCAAGGAAATCTTCAAAGTTAAACCAACAATAGTTTTCAAAAAATGGGGAGACATGAGTAACGAGGACCTTGCCAATATTATAGGATGGATTTATAAGGAAATGCCTGACGTACCCCCATTACTAGTTAAGAAATATGGCAAGGGATATGACATGATGAAATCTAAGAGCTATGATGGAACTAGTGGCCTAGGCAAAAATAAAACTAGATGAAGGGAGCCCTTAGAATCTTTTAAAATACCAAAGTATCTTGGACTAGGATATGGATTGCCCGACAATGACG